>CM067330.1:5730000-6330000 GCA_034376525.1 Nicotiana benthamiana | reverse complement strand
GCATTAAAAAAGCATATATATATATATATACATAGCCACCCAGGCTGGCCACAATTGGGCCAGACCTGGGTGGGCCAAACCCTTTTTCCCTTTTAAAACACACAGACCCAGCCCAAAAACCATTCCGTAAACCGGCCTACCTGTAACCAACCCAAACCGACGTCGTCTCAGGAAGGGCCATCACAACCATTGATTAGCTGATCATCCAACAACCATGAAAGTCCTACCAAAATAATACAAATATGTCCAAACGTTCCTAATACACCTAGATACAAAACAAGCCTCCTTCCTTGTACATACACTCCGGTGTATCGACCACCCCTGACCAACCCTTGACCAACCTTGACCACCCCTTGACCACCTATTGACCACCCCTTGACCACCCAGTTGCCACCCTAATGCCGCCGCCGGAAATTGCCTTAAGGCGGCGGCCGGTCACCAAACCACCCAAACTTTACACCATCAAACTACCACAACCCTCTCGTTCCCGTTTTGTGGGTGGTTCCCTTCGAAGAAGTCTCCAGCTTCTCGAATATTCAAAAAAAGCTTCGCCGGAACCACCGCCTCCGGCGATCATGTTCCAAACCACCCCAACTTTACACCATAAGATCACCAGGACCTCCCCTTCCCCATCCTGCAACTTGTTCTCTTCAAATATTTCCCCATCATCTCGAATCTTTAAAAGAAGGGTCGTCGGAACCACCATCTCCGGCCCAACTCCAAACCCATCCAAAATTACACCCCTGTAGCATTTCGTCCTCCTTTTTCCAACTGTGTATGTTACACCCTTCGAATCCATTCGAAACGTTTCAAATATTGATATGAAGGCTAACCCTAAAACTCAAATCCCACTGGATTCCGGTCATACTCACCTCAGGAAGTCCGCGTCCTTTCCCCTTCCCAACCATGCCACCCACAACCCCCCAAATATCACAAACCACTGAGGAAGCTCAAATATGAGACCTCACTTGGTCTCAAAATCACAAAATCCTAGTCCTCAACCCGCTAAAATCCATCATTCCAAAATGAGTTGCCTTAGGGGTTAGAAACCTCTATGGAAGAGGCCAGAAACCAATCGATTGATATCAAGTTGGATTTGCATGCGTAAATGCTAAGTCTTCTATCTTTGCCTGTATATAATTGTTTTGTTACTTTTTAATTGTTAGCTGTTTTGGTTTCTCCGGGATGATTAGTTTTTTTTCCATAATCTCATCAGAAATAGGTTAAACAGTCAGCTCTACTTGCTATATGCCTTGGTTGTTACTAGTCTGAAATCACTTTGTCTCTTGAGTGGTCTGATATCATGTTAATATTAGCCCCCTGATTCTGAAATCCTGGTTTGATGATTCTTCTGTAATGTTTGTTGATATTCATCTCCTGATTCTCCTTAATTTCATTCCCTGATACCCTAATTAGTTTTGGTAGGTGTTTATCTTTTGGATCATGTTTGTGTTACTGAGTAATCGTTTTCATCTTCAGTACTTGCATGTATTAGGCTAATTTTCTGTTGATATTATCCTTTACAATCCTGATTTGATTCATGAACTAAGTGCTCAATTCCTATTATTTGTTTCTCACTCTCAAGTTTTACTGAGTTCCTTAATGGGGTTATTTCTGTAAGTTAAGCATCAATGGATGGTTTCCCTTTCCTGATCATTTTGATTTGTTAGTTTTTGGCACTGAATGATCATGATGAATAATGTTTGGTTCCTAAAAAATCCACATTAAGGCACTTGTTTAAAACCTGATTAGTTTTGGCTAATTTTAAACTTTAATAAGCCTGTTAGTCCAAGACTAAATTTGACCCAAACTTGAACATAATTGACCTGGGTCAATTATAACCAAACCAGATGACAAACTAACGTTAAAACTTCAGGTTGGTTAATTAGGAAAAGAAATAGGGGTACAAGGGGTATTTGAGCTTTAAACGAATTTGGTAGTAACCCCTAAAACATTCTAGTAAGGGGCTTAGGCACAATTTCAGCCTCAAACTTGAGACACAAGTCAAGAAATGAAGGACCATTTAGGAAAAGTTGAAACCTGAATCAGGGACTAAAAAGAAAAAAACAAGGAAAAGTATTGCCCTAAGGCTTCACTATAAAAAGAGACAATCTGAACATTTTGAGGGACCCTTTTTTTTGAATTCTAAAAAAACAAATACATATTAGTTCTTCTTATATCCTTGATAAACGATCAGTGTTTTTCTTATTCCTTTGAGATTTTAATTCTCTGAAAAATCTACTGAAATCCTGGGTGTACTATTCGATTGGCTGCTGTTTTGCTTGTTGATTAATCTCATTTACTAATAGGCTTCTTTTCTTTGCTGAATTCCAGGTATATTTCGATGTGCATTAATGTATGAAGCTCAAGTAAAATATGTTCGTAAGTGTGAAGATCCACGTCTTTTACTTTTCCTTTGAATCCTCACCCTGTTTTCCCCTTCTTTAGTTTTAATATACTTAATGATAAGATAGTTAACCTTGTTGTAATTTGACGTTTGGATTGGTTCATTTTGTAATAACTGAACATTGGGACTGATTTATCTTGTAATATCTGGACATTTGAACTAGTATTTTTAATATGTATAATTGATAGTAAGGTTAACTAGTGGTATGGTTGTTTCAGGTGTTTATTTCCTGTTTTCGCTTAGAAATATTGGTTTTAAGAAATATTAGCTAGGTAATTATGCAAAATCAAAATATTTTGTAGTGTTTTAGCCCATTTCAACTTTAATACATTTAGCAATAACATGTTCAGATTTATTTAACGTATTGTAATTAGGACTGTAATTGAAGTTTGGAAGTTGGATTCGTATACTCCGACTGATGAGTATTATGGACCACTTAATTCAAACTTAGGACTGAAAAACTGGTATTAAAAAATCGTTAATATCTTCCTCGTGAACATAGTTGATATGTTTAATAGTTAGTTTTGTATATAATTTCAGACCAAAAGAAACATTATTGAGATTTGTTCATTATGGAGTCCTCCGTCCAAATTAACTCTAGGCCTAATTGAAATGCCTAGCAGTGGCCAGATACGATGTATGTTCTGGGCTAGCCAAAATTTAAAGTCGGATACGTACAATCAGCCATGAATGAGGCTAAAATTGCAAGTATTAATTTACCCAGAGTATATTACCTGTGTATAAATGACTAGGATACTCAGACACAAAAAGTGATAGAAAATTTAATATGCATTAGAATGTCCTTATAAAATAAAGTGAGCCACATTAATCCAATCAAATACCATGCGATGGCTCCTTAATTCAATAAAACACAGAGAAAAATAGAAAGTGCCGTTTAGCGAATTTCACGGCCTCTCATGAATTTTGAATACGTAGTTGCTATAGGCGCAAAGTTATTAATAAAATAACTTCCTAAATTCGGGGCCACATTTATATGACCCAAATTCAAATCTTAATGGAGTTAGAATATGTCTAAAATTGCGTGCACATTTATGTGAAGTGATTCGCGACGTATTTTAATGACATTGCAAACTTCCTAAAAGATGTTAAAAGCGGTTAATAATTTAAAATTGCATTATAGGTTTAACAGGTATAGCAAATCAGATCTCTAGCCACTTATAATGAGTTTAAGCGACCGTACTAGAACCACGGATCTGAGGGTTCCTAACACCTTCCCTCGGGTCAACAAAATTCCTTACTCAGAAATTTCTGGTTCGCAGACTCCAATCAGGCAGTCAAAAGTTCCTCGATTTGGAATTTTTAATAAACCGGTGACTTGGGATACCAAAAGCCAAGCCTACCTCAAGTGGCAATTCTCGAAATAAATAATTAATCCCATCTCGAATAATGTCACTTTAATTGGAAAAACTCCTATGCACGTGTCATCTTCTGGGGTAACCACATGTAAGCCAAAAAGGAGGTGTGAGAGCTCTGGCGACTCTGCTGGGGATCAGACCCAGGACCTCTGGTTCAGGGTTCAAGAATTTGAGCTTACAATAACTGTTATATTTGGCTTCTTCTGATTTGCTTACATGTTCTGTGCTAAATGCCACATGTTTTACCGAGTTGATATTATATGAACTGTACATATAAATTGCTACGAACCCTTCACTCCTCACCTCCGGAGATGTGCTTACTGGTTGAGACTCCCTATTCTGTTAGTGTCTTACACTGAAATAAGAAAGAGGCCGGACAAGTTACTAAGCCGTATGGCCGTTTGGTTTCCGGTACGTAGCCCCCTCCTCGACTCGAGTTGTCCGCTCGGCCTGTACCGAGGTTCCAAATTTAGTATAACAAAACCTCATGCCGAATCCCTAGTAGGAACGTTTATTTGCATCATGCATTTTGACTTAGGGGACTCAACACAGGGGTTGGGTCCGTCTAGGACAGGTGCCCTGAAATTGAAGACCATCCTGATGCATTTTTACGTGCCACTTGCGTATTTATTTGCCTTGGATTCAAATGTTGACCGGCCTGTAAACAAAGGGAATAAATTAAAAAAATAGCAGTGCTAGGGTAATCACCTTTAAAATCAATGCTCAAATAGCGCCGAAATGCTGCCGAATTTAATAAAAATTAAAAAAGCAAAAAGGAAACAACAAAGACAACAAACACCAAATTTTGGAGTTTTTCAATAATGTTCGCGGGTTTTGATAAATTATTTTGGCCAGTTCCAACCCTTTTTTTCAAAACTATCAAAAGTGCCGAGTTTATTTACTTGTTTTGAAATAAGTCGGGTAGTGCCATCATTGCAATAATAGCTGAATGTTGCTACAAGGAACGCCGGAAGGCTGATCTTGCGCAAATGGCCACCTCTAAATTTTATTCTGATTGGTAAGCAAGCACAGCCTGAAAAACCTTTTCGGAAGTGTTGTATGGCCGTATTCACAAAGCCAGTCCCTGTTTTTAATGTAAATTTCATCTCAGTTTTAATGTTTTGAGACTACTAATTTACCTTTAATAAATGTGCAGAATGAGCACAATAATGAACAAAATTCCCTTGGAGTTGCGACTATGGTGGAATGATCTCGGGGAAGTAGGACAGAAAAGGGTCAATGCACACCTGGGAGGCCTTACTGATTTGTTGAAAATTCACCCGAGGGGAGACATCATAAAGGCCTTAATCACCTTCTGGGACCCGGCCCACAACGTCTTCCACTTCTCGGATTTTGAGCTAACCCCGACTTTAGAAAAAATGACCGGATATATCGGGACCCATACAATCCCTTTGAGGCATCAATACTTGATTGCACCTAGAGCCCTCGTCGTGCATAAATTCCTGGATTCTTTGGAAATCAGCAGAAAAGTCCACAATCCCGACTTATCGGTGGGCTGTTGTACCCTGCCATTTATATACCAAAGATATGGCCACATTGGAGGATTCTACAACACTGAAAACCTTATTTGTAGCAAGGGTAATTGGTTAAAGTGGGAGGAGCATTGATGCTTCGCGTTCATGGTGTCTTTCTTGGGTCTTTTAGTATTCCCGCGAAAGGACGGGAACATCGACATACGGATAGCGGGAGTCGTTAGCACTTTAATGGACCTAGATAAGAGTATTCTCGCCCCAATGATTTTGTCTGACTTCTTCTGTGCTCTTAACATCTGTAAAGCAGGAAGGGATTTCTTCGAAGGCTGTAACTTGCTGCTGCAAATCTGGATGATTGAGCATTTATGTCACAGGCCTCGGTTCACGAATTACGGGCTGCCAACAAAAGGTTGCATAGAATTTTACAACATGGTGAATGGGCTTATATTACAAGAGGGTGTCGCAGAGTGGGTGTCGCATCTCCAGGTTATTATTGCAAATCAAATAGAATGGACATTCGGTTGGCTCTCTATGGACAAAATTGTGTATATGCCCGCCACCGGTCCTCATTTCCTTTTGATGGGCATCCGAAGTATCCATCCCTATACGCCGTGTAGAGTACTCAGGCAATTGGGTAGATGCCAAATGATTCCCAAAGACGAGGATATCAACCTCCATGTAGTTGAGATAAGCCCGAATGGTCAATTCCCCAAAGTTGTTGTATGCCAAATTTGGAGCGAATGCCAATACTTGACATCCGATACTCGAGTACGTGACATTTCTAAGGGTGAGGTTTCACCGGGGTATGTTACTTGGCACAAGAGGGATATAGAGCCTGGGAGGCCGGAAAAGAGACCCCATCTCCAGGAATTTACTAAGACATCAGAAAAGCAGTGGGATTGGTTAGCAAAAGAAAATGAATACATGGGTACTATAGGAAGGCTGGAAAATAAAATTCAATAATTTCAATTTGAAAACAGTCTACAAAACTCAGCCAGCGAAGGAGAAAATACGGTATTGGTTAAACAAAATGAAGCCCTGCGAGCCCAGATTCAGAAAATGAAGACAGCCGCAGAAAATCCTCTGAGGAGCACAAAAGATGAAAAGCTCATAGAGAACCTGTGTCGAAAAGTAACTGAATACAGTTTCGACCTAAATAAGGCGGAGGGTGAACTGTCTAGAGCCCAGAAGCAATTAATTAAAAGTGCAGAGGAGAGATCCCGCATACTGGAGCAATTAAAAGAGGGAAGTGGCAATGAAAGCGCTGGCTTAAAACAGAGGGTTGTCATAGCTAAAAACAAAATGGCCAAACAAGCCAAAGATTTCAAAGCTGAGAGAGAGCATTACTATTTGGTAATAGCGGGATTGGAAAGAGATTTGCGGCAATTTCAATAGCTGAATCAAGGAGCTGAACGAGCTTTGGAAGCACGGGCTAAGCAAATAGGCGTCTGCTACAAGAAAAAAAGGGTTTTAGAGCAAAGGTGCGGGCGATCGCAGAATATATTACCACAAAGTGCAATCACTGTGAGGACATGACAAAATCTATGTTTTTTGCCGTTGCTATAACATTTGTCCGTCAAGTGATGGAAGATCTCCACTATCTTAAGGGAAGTCTAGCGCGCAAACCTGCGGCAAGGCCAGACGATGCCCCATAAGCTCCAAAGATATTTGAAGTTTTAATGTACTCATAAATTTGTATATTTCTTAAAAAGAGCCTGTATGTATGTCTTTTTGAGTCTGTAAGGATATTAATTCCCAATCTAGTAGTTGCTTTTCGTTCTATTAGCCTTTGTAATCAAACTTTATATATTTATTAAAATTGAAAAGCCCAAAAATATTTTACTGTGTACTTAACCTTTTGCTTCCATGAACTACGCTCGGTCTGATTCATGCAAAGTCATGATACGTAGGAAATCTATCTAGGATTCGTTCGTATTCTTTAAAAAGAAAAAAAAAGGGAATAAAAGGTAGGAAACAAAAAGTAAATTGAAATAAATGCCGGGATGACACATGCGACCATGGCAAGAATATAGAAACCCGTATCTGCATAGGTGCATCATGCCCAGCGTGTGATTTCCTGTTTGATATCTACCCCGAACTAACTGCATTTTCCAGTCTCTCAGTTCAGGTGTTTTAAGAACAGAGATTGGTTTGCGGTAAATTGGCTTCATATGGATACTTCAATCGGTCAAAGGGAAGTACAGAGATGTCGACTGAAATGACTCTACCAATCGTCCCTATTCCAAAGGACAACCCAATTACAGGAGTACCAGCCTCTGCATCTGCAGCGACTGAAGAGAACAGGATCCTGCAGCTCGGAGTCATGGAAATGTGGGATTCCTGGAAAAATGGGAAAGAACCTCCAAGCGCTATTCCTGGATTTCTCGAGCTTTTTCCAAGGTCAAGGGGTACCTCCACCATCCCTATCAGTCACCCAACCATTCTCCTGGGGAAGCCCACCATATAAACCAAATTTGTTGGGGCGCCTTTTGAAATGCTCCCTCCGATGTTTACATCCGGGCCAGTTCCCAACATCTATATGGCCCCTCCGTGCGCAGCTACCACACAGCTTGTGGTACCGAGGCCCGTGTTTGACCCTACAGCCTTTACATTCCAAACTCCAAACTACCAAAAGTAGCCTCCCCCGTACCCTACATACAACTACCCTCAGCCAGCATATGAACTTACCCCTGTGCAAGACAAAACTCCCAAAACGCCCGAACAAGATGAAATCACAAGGAGAATGAATAGTCTTGAACAAAGCCTGAATAACATTCAAGGACTAAGTGGACAGAAAAGTGTATTTTACTCAGACCTATGCATGTTCCCCCACGTACATCTTCCTTTGGGGTTTAAAACGCCAAAATTCAAAAAATACGATGGCCACGGTGACTCCATCGCCCATCTAAAAAAGTATTGCAATCAACTACGTGGAGCCGGCGGGAAGTAAGAACTCTTGATGGCGTATTTTGGGGAGAGACTAGTCGGCATTGCATCGAATGGTACGCAGACCAGGACATTACCCGATGGCACGTCTGGGATGACCTCTCCAAGGAATTTGTAAGACAATTCCAGTACAACATGGATATCACCCCGGATAGGAATTCCCTAACCAACTTGAAGAAGAAACCTACTGAAAGCTTTAGACAATATGCTATTAAATAGCGAGAGCAAGCATCGAGAGTAAAGCCCGGATGGACGAAACAGAGATGGTCACCGTCTTTCTGTAAGCATAAGAGGCAGATTACTTTCAGAATATGATGCCGGCCATGGGTAAACCTTTTGCAGAGGAAATTAAGATTGGGGAGATGGTAGAGAATGGCCTCAAAATAGGGATGATTCTGAGTCAATCCGCCATAAGATCCACTTCCCAGGCCATTCAAGGAGGGGCGGGAGGAATCCCAAGGAACAAGAATAAATAGGAAGCATCCGGGATGAGGAAACGACATACTCACAAGCATCTATTCTCTGAAAGAGTACCTCAACATTACTATCCTCACAGAGACATGCAAAATGTCCTCAACCCTATGCAATTATGAACGCTCAACCCTTTACTCGACCTCAACAGTAGAACAATAGAAACCAAGTCCCAAGAAATCAGCCTCCTCAGAATCACTACAATCCCCGCTCTCAATAAAATAATTATCGTCCCAGGGAGCCACCCAGGAGACAGAACTTCACCCCAATGGGAGAATCCTATCCACATGGGTCTCCTCCAGCCTGTACCCCCAAGCAGATAGAATCTCGAATCACCTTCTTTCCAAATGGGCATGCGTTGTGCTTACCACTTTAGGCCAGAGGGACATGATACCGAAAATTGCTGGACCTTAAAACGACCGGTGGAAGAGTTGATAGATCAAAAGAAGATAGTACAAAGAGATGAAGAGGTCCCAAATGTAACTGAGAACCCGTTACCGGCTGATAACAATGGGCCAATCATCGGAATGATCTACGAAGACAAAGAATTTGATCCCGCTCTAAAGCCATAATAGCCATCGCCGAGGCAGATAGAAAACCAAAAGTCACCCCAAAAAATATGGAAGAAAAGAAAATGAATGAAGCCAAACGCCCCGAAGCTGAAAAGAAGGCTGAGGTCCAAGCTAAGATGACCCCTACTAAGGAAACAGTACTCTACATCCCACGAGGACGTAAAGAAAAGCAACCCACTTTAAGCCCTCCAAAAAGGATAGAGCTGAAAAAAACCATGTATATGCCCAAGAAAGCCTATGTGGTACGGGAATCGATTAAACCACCAGTGTTAAATGAGCCCGTGGTTATCGGCCCTGCGCCACAGAAGCCCATGACTAACCCCTCAGCCGTCCCTTGCAATTATCAGGAAACCATCGTTACATAAAAGGGCAAAGGATTCCTCGGAGAAGCCCAAAAAGGTTTTCCCACAAAGAAATACTCAGACATGGAAGAGGTGAATGCTGCTACCAAACGTTGATTTCCGCTTAAGAGGCCAGTGGATTCTGAGGAGGAAGAAGCTTTCTTCCAGAAAATGAAAATGCCGGAGTACGAAATAGTGGATCAGCTCTAAAAATCCCCTGAGCAGATTTCTTTTTTGTCACTCTTGACGAAATCTCCCGAGCATCAGCAGGTGTTGGCAAAAACTCTGAGCGAAGCATATGTACCAGGTGAGACCTCTGTAGAGCAACAAGAGAAAATGGCGGAGAGATTCTTCGCTATTAACTAGGTGTCGTTCAGTAAGAATGACTTACCCCCGGAGGGAGCTGCTCACAACAAGGCTTTGCACCTCACTGTCAAGTGTGAGGGATATTCAAAAGAGTGATGGTCGACGAAGGTTCCAGAGTAGACATATGCCCACTATCTACCTTGCAGAGAATGGAGATCGGGACAGGGAGGATCCGTGCTAATAACGTATGTGTCCGAGCATTCGATGGAATCAAAAGGGACACCACATGTGAATGTTATTTGGTGCTCACTATTGGTCTAGTCGACTTCGAAGTAACATTCCAGGTGTTGGACATGGACACCTCCTACAACTAACTCCTAGGAAGGCCATGGATTCATACAGCAGGGGCAGTGCCTTCTACCCTGCACCAAATGTTGAAATTTGAATATGAAAACCAAGAGATTGTAGTTCATGGAGAGGACGAACAATCGATTTAACGGGACCCCTCTATTCCTTATCTAGAAGCCAAGGAAAGGAGTGAACACATAGTCTATCAGGCTTTTGAAGTCGTAGTAGCCGATTAGTATAAAGAGGGAAAGCTGCTCCCCCAGCCTTTCCTGTCAAATGCTTCAATTTTTGTAACGAAGGAAATGATGTGCCAAGGTTTCAAGTCAGGAAAGGGACTCGGAAGCTCCCTACAAGGCATAATCGAGCCGGTCGCCTTGTCTGTCAAAGAAAAGTTTTTTGGACTGGGCTTTCATCCAACCTCAGAAGATATCACCGGGGCCAATCGCAAAAAGCGCCAGGGATGGGCCTTACCACGACCCCTTCCCCACTTGTACAAACCTTTGTAAAACCAAAGTAAAGTAAGGAGGAGGAAGAAGAAACATTCACGGCAGAAGAAATTGATGAGATCTGCGGGGCTATGAGGGAGTTGCTCTACGAAGTAAACATGGTCCAACCGGCAGAAAGTTCAAGCACCGCTGAAGTGCTTTATATAGGGCCAGATGCCAAACTTCAAAACTGGAAGGTCACACCTTTTCCAATTAGGAGGGAGACCTGGTAGTTTCACCTTGCCACCTCTTCCTACATCACGAGCTATTTCAGGATGTAGCTCGATTGCTTGTTTTCCTTTTAGCACTTTAAATCTAAATTGTAAACCCTGTTATCTTATAAGTTCAAAGGAATAAAATCAATATTTTGTCATTTACATCTCTTTGCCTTTCTCTGATTTTTTCCTTTCTTTATTTTTCATCTTTTCTTTCAGTCCCAATAATGCGGCATTAAATAAAACGACATGCTTGCGGACTTCATGCCACTACCCCAACTTGCTGCCCATCTATGACATAATGAACCAAGAACCGAAATATGATGAAGAAGAGGCTTTTAGGGGAATCAACCGAGAGTTGGAACACTTTGAAAACAAACCTAAGCCTAACTTAAATGATACTGAACCGGTTAACTTGGGAGATCTCGATGAAATCAAAGAAACTAAAATAAGCATCCACGTGAATAAAGAAATAGGGGATTCATTGGTCGAACTCCTACTAGAATTTAAAGATATATTTGTGTGGTCCTACGACGACATGACTGGTTTGAGTATGGATATGGTGGTTCATAAGTTGCCTACATACCCCGAATACCATCCAGTCCAACAAAAACAAAGAAAGTTCAAGCCTGTTGTTAGCGATAAATCAAAGAGGAGATTACAAAAAAGCTTGAAGCGAGGGGTAATCCGGGTAGTTCGGTACACCACATGGATGGCCAATGTGGTCCCGGTGCCGAAGAAGGACGGGAAGACTCGAGTGTGTGTGGATTACAGAGATTTGAACAAGGCGAGTCCCAAGGATAACTTCCCTCTGCCCAACATCCACATCCTTGTCGATAACTGTGCCAAGCATGAGATTCAATCCTTCGTAAATTGCTATGCAGGATACCACCAAGTGTTGATGGATGAGGAAGATGCTGAGAAAACCGCCTTTACCACACCTTGGGTAACATACTGTTATAAAGTTATGCCTTTTGGATTGAAAAACGACGGGGCAACATACATGAGGACTATGAACACCATCTTCCACAACATGATGCATAGAGAAATAGAGGTATATGTGGATGACGCGATTATCAAATCCCAGAATCAAGGTGATCATGTAAAGGACTTGAGGAAGTTTTTCGAAAGGCTCCGCAAATATGATTTGAAATTAAATCTAGCAAAGTGCGCATTTGGGTGTCCCATCGGGCAAACTTCTGGGGTTCATCGTCAGCCGAAAAGGCAACGAATTTGATCCAACCAAGATCAAATCCATTCGGGAGCTGCCCCCGCCAATGACCAAAAAGGATATAATGAGTCTATTGGGAAGATTAAATTACGTCAACTGATTCATCGCCCAGTTGACTTCAACATGTGAGCCCATATTTAAGCTACTGAAAAAGGATGAGGCAGTTAAGTGGACGGTCGAATGTCAGGAAGCTTTTGATAGAATTAAACAATACTTGTCCAATCCACCAGTTTTGGTTCCGCCAAAACCTGGAAGGCCATTATTTCTCTATCTAACAGCCTTGGAAGGTTCTTTCGGCTCTATTGTCGGGCAGCATGACACCACGAGAAAGAAAGAGCAGGCCATTTATTATCTGAGCAAGAAGTTTACCAGTTACGAGGCCAAGTACACATTGTTAGAAAGAACGTGTTGCGCCTTGACATGGGTAGCTCAAAAGTTAAGGCATTATCTGCAAGCTCATACCACATACCTCATAACTAGGCTGGATCCACTAAGGTACATATTCCAAAAACCAATGCCCATAGGGCGACTGGCCAAATGTCAGATCTTGCTCACCGAGTTCGACATTGTTTGTGTCACTCGTACTGCGATGAAAGCTCAAGCATTGGCGGATCATCTGGAAGAGAACGCCGTTGATGATGAATATCACTAAACGGTTACTTCCCTAATGAAGAAGTGAATTCATTGGAAGTAGCAGCCGAAGACATCCCCGTCTGGAAAATGTTCTTCGACGGAGCCGCAAACGCAAAAGGCGTACGGATTGGGGCAATTTTAATCTCATCCACAGGTCAGCATTATCCAGCTACAGCCAGACTCCGTTTCTTCTGCACCAATAATACAACTGAATATAAGGCTTGCATTATAGGCATGAACATGGCTATTAACGAAGATGTCGATGAGTTGCTAATCATGGGAGATTTCGATCTAATCATCCGACAAGCTCAAGGAGAATGGGAGACAAGGGAAATTAAGCTCCTCCCGTACAGACAACATGTGGAAGACCTCGGCAAACGATTCAGGTACATTCCCCGTTGCCAAAATGAGTTAGCAGATGCACTTGCAACCTTGGCCTCAATGTTGCCATACCCTAGGAATGCCTATCTTGATCCTTTACAAATCCAAATCAAAGAATGGCATGGGTTTTGTAATGCGATCGAAGCCGAGCCAAAACACAGCCTTGGTATTATGACATTTTGAGATTCCTGAAAACACAGGAGTACCCTGAGCAAGTCACTAGAGAACAAAAGAAAACCATCCGATGGCATGCGGGCAATTTCTTCTATAGTGGTGACACTTTGTATAAAAAGACTCAAGATCTTAATTTGTTGAGATGTGTGGATTCCGAAGAAGCCGGGAGAATTATGCACGAAGTACATGCTAGCATATGTGGGCCCCATATGAATGGTTATGTACTGGCAAAGAAGATACTCTGAGCTAGCTATTATTGGATGACAATGGAGAAAGACTGCTTCAGCTTTGTCCGAAAATGTCATCAGTGCCAGGTGCACGGCGATTTGATTCATGCACCACCAAATGAACTTCACCCTATGTCAGCACCCTGGCCATTTGCCGCCTGGGGTATGGACATCATTGGGCCGATCGAGCCAAAAGCCTCAAATGGGCATAGATATATATTGGTCGCCATTGATTATTTCACAAAATGGGTTGAGGCCATCACCCTTAAGTCTGTTACCAAGAAAGCGGTAGTGGATTTTGTGCATGCTAATATCATTTTTCACTTCGGGATTCCTTCTACTATCATTACAGACAGTGCAGCTAATCTGAACAGTCAGCTGATGGGTGAGATATGTGAACAATTCAAGATAACACATAGAAACTCCATTCCCTACCGACCCAAAGCTAACAGTGCGGTCGAAGCAGCCAACAAGAACATAAGAAGATCTTAAGGAAAATGATGCAAAGCTCCATGCAATGGCATGAAAAGCTGCCTTTCGCACTGATGGGATATCATACAACAGTACGTACATCAGTAGGAGCATCTCCGTATCTGCTGTTTATGGGACTGAAGTTTTCATACCCGCCAAGGTAAAATCCCTTCGCTCCGAGTGATTGTCGAAGCAGAAATTGAAGATAGTGAATAGGTCAAAACCCGGTTGGAGAAGTTGGAATTAATTGGTAGAAAATGAATGGCCGCGGTATTCCACGGGAAGTTGTGTCAATAAAGAATGGCCCGTGCTTAAAACAAGAAAGTGCGCCCCAGGAATTTCGAACTCGAGCAGCTGGTATTAAGACGAATAATGCCTCATCATCAAGAAGTCAAAGGAAAATTTGCTCCAAACTGAAAAGGAACGTACATCATCTGAAAGATATTGCCTAGAGGAGTATTATACCTGGGCGACGTTGATGGAGACGAGCCCGAGGCAGCGGTAAACGCAGACGCAGTAAAGAGGTATTATGTTTAAATCCCCTGCAGCAATGACCCCAGTGGATTGAGATGCGGAAGGTCTCGCTCTCCCGCTATCCCCTCCCTCTTTGTAACCAGAAATATTGTTCAAAAAAAAAAGAAGAAAAAAAAGAAAAAGAAAAGAAAAATACAAAAAAAGAAAAAAAGAAAAAAGAATACAAACAAAATTAGTTTAGGACTAAAACTTCCTGAACTATGTCTGACTTGATTCCGAAAGGATACGTAGGCAGCCTCTCCCTGAGGTTCAGTCAAATCACAATAAAAACCCTATTCACCCACAACACAAAACTGGGACCGAAATGTATTGGTTTGGTTACAAATCCATCCGAATGGTGATAAAATTATAGATCCAGGGGGGGAAAATACCTTGTCGGGGTTCGACACCCATCAAATTTTAAAGAGAAATAAAATGAGAGAGTCTTATCGTTGAAAACCTCCATGCACCATAAGACGACGACAAGCAGAAAAAAAAAATGAGAGAGTCCGTTTAGCGAAAACTCGCAAAGAGCGCTATCGGGCGACGGGAGAAGATAAATGAGAGAGGCTGATTGGCGAACAAGATGTTGATTCTTATCAAAAGTCCCAAAAGCAAGCCCAAAATCAAAGGCGGGACAAAACTCACAACCCAAGCCTTTTGAAACAAAAACCAACCCAAAATGAGGACCCCCTGACCAATCAACAAAGCAAGTATTGAAAGTCAAAGGTAGGCTTTTGAACACAAAGGAATTTGAAATCAAGCATGACAAGGCCGCAAAACCAATCACTGGTCAAACTAACAGTTTGTTTTGTTTCTGAACTAAAATAGACACAGGTGCAACCTAGAGAGCACAAGGTTCATAGGGAAAAAACAACCAAATGATGGTCACAAGAACCAAATGTGGTATTGCGTCAATAACAAAAGGGAAGTTTTCTTTTTTCATTTTTCTGCAAATTCGTAAATAAGCATGATAGCACAAGATCCCAATCCCTAGTTCCCCTTTGTGCAGCTTGTGGATTTCCTAGGCATTACCTAAGGATTGCATTCCACCCCGTCCAACATAAACCAAGAAGTCTCCTTCCTTCACATCCCGGCATAATCCGGGAAGTTTCCCTCCACATCCCCAGCATAACATGAGGATTCCCTCCCTACACTTTCTACTCCCCAGCATAGTCTAGGAGTTAACGCTCCCCTACCTTTAGCATAACCTAAGGGTTGTTACTTTCCTCCTCTATCCCCAGCACAGTCAAAAGGATCTCTGTGGTCCTCCACTGCCTTGCATTCCCCTAGCATAACCTAGGAATTCTCTTTCAATCCCGGCATAACCCGTGGATTCCCCTAGCATAACCTACGATCTCCTTCCAGTCCCGGCATAACCCGTGAACTTCCCCTAGCATAACCTAGGACTTTTCATTCATCCCGGCATAACCAGTGGATTTCCCTGCATAACCTAGGATTTTTCATTTATCTCAGCATAACCCGTGGATTCCCCTAGCATAACCTAGGATTTTTCATTCATCCCGGCATAACCCGTGGATTTACCTAGCATAACCTAGAATTTTTTATTTATCCCGGCATAACCCGTGGATTGCCCTAGCATAACCTAGGATTTTTCATTCATCCCGGCATAACTCGTGGATTTCCCCTAGCATAGGATTTTTCATTCACCCATGCATAACTCGTGGATTTTCCCTAGCATAACCTAGGATTTTTCATTCATCCCGGCATAACCCATGGATCCCCCTAGAATAACCTAGGATTTTTTGTTCATCCCGGCATAACCCGTGGATCAGCCTAGCATAACCTAGAATTTTTCATTCATCCCGGCATAACTCGTGGATCCCCCTAGCATAACCTAGGATTTTTCATTCATCCCGTCATAACCCGCGGATTCCCCTGGCATAACCCAGGATCTCGTTCCAATCCCGGCATAACCCCCGGATCTCCATAGCATAACCTAGGATTTTTTTCATTCATCCAGGCATAACCCGCGGATTCTCCTGGCATAACCCATGATCTCCTTCCAATCCCGGCATAACCCGCGGATCTCCATTGCATAACCTAGGATATTTTCATTCATTCCGGCATAACCTGTGGATTCCCATGGCATAGCCCAGAATCTCCTTCCAATCCCGGCATAACCCGCGAATCTCCCTAGCATAACCTAGGAATTTTCATTCTTCCCGGTATAACCCGTGGATCTCCCTAGCATAACCCAGGAATTTTTCATTCGTCTCGGCTTAACCCACGGATCCCCTGGCATAACCCAGGAATTTCTTTATAACCCATGACCCCCCTTCCATCCCCAGCCGGAACTTTCCTATCCCGGTATAACCCGCAGATCATTTCTTTCCATCCCCACAGAGACCCCTTTTCATCCCTATCCCGGCATAACCCGTGGATTCTCATCTTATCACCAGCAGGAGCCCTTTCCCCTTCCCAGCATAAGCTGGCAATCTTTCCAAGGGATACACAATCCCGAGTTTTATTGTTTTCGACAAAGAATAACCTAGATGTGTGTAGTGCAAATAACTCACGAAAATTTCCAGTAAAAGCTCGAGTAGGAAATTTCGTTTGTTTGTTTGTGTTATGTCTGAGCAGGTTTCACTTTGAGGCACAAGAGTCGGAATGACTGAAAGCATGAGTATCAATTCAGAATAGAAGAAAAGAAAAAGGATAAAAGAAGTGAATTAAAAATGATGAAGCAGACAAAAAACGGATTGTCCAAAGTTTAATTGAGGTCAAAAGCTCCGCATGTCCTACTTTATCTCAAGAACGAAGAATAAACCAGCATTTGCAGCTAATGAGCATCAAGATTCAGATTAGAGTCTGCTACAAGGGCTAGCCAAGACTCAAGATCAAGCTTCAAGAGACTCATAGATAGGAATCTTGTAACTCGTAGTTGATAGGCTTAGCTAGCTCAGCTTTTAATTTTCTTTTGGTGTAATAAGGAGATCAGCAAGCACAAACAGCAGCAACAGCAGTGAAATCACAGTTTCCCGGTAGTCTCAGCTACCAAAACTTCCAGAACTACACTGACCTGATTCCTTTATCGCCAAGGATATGTAGGCAACCTTTGAGCAAGGTTCGGTCATAAATTTTTCAAGTGCTTCACATGGAGTATTCAGTCAGACAAAAATTTCTCATATTTGCTCACTTGTCTTTGCACGAAAACTCTTCTTGTTCCCGCGCAAAGAGGGGCAGTTGTATGCATGTGATTTTTGCCTTGTTGAGACGGCTCGTACAGGACCCTCGGGTTTAGGATTTTCCCTTTTATATTTGTTTTTAGGATTTAGTTTTAGAGTTCAATTACGTGTGCCAGTGTGTGTTCATTAATGCATGTTTAAATTTATTTAGTATTTAATTTCGTGTTTTGCTAGAATAATTGTTAAATAGGTTTATTTTTACAAACTAAAACACAAAAAATATGTGCAAGTAATATTTCTAGCATCTTTAATCGTTTTTGTTTAATTCAAATTGTTGCATTTTTGTTTGTGTTAATTAGGAATTTTTGTTTTAAATAAAATAGGAAATTAATTAAAAACAAAAGAAAACAAATGCATAAAAAAGCATATATATATATATATATATATATATATATATATATATATATATATATATATATATATATATATATATATATATATATATATATATATATATATATATATATATATATATATATAGCCACCCAGGCTGGCCGCAATTAGGCCAGACCTGGGTGGCCCAAACTCTTTTTCCCTTTTAAAACACACAGACCCAGCCCAAAAACCATTCCCTGACCCTGCCTACCTATAACCTACCCAAAATGAGGTCGTCCCAGGAAGGGCCATCATAGCCATTGATCACCTGATCATCCAACGACCATGAAACTCCCACCGAAATAATACATATATGTTCAAACGTTCCTAATATACTCAGAGACCAAACAAGCCTCCTTCCTCGTACATACACTCCGGTGTATTGACCTTCCCTGACCACCCATTGACCACCCCGTGACCACCCTTAACCACCCCTTTGACCACCTCTTGACCACCCAGTAGCCACCGTAACGCCGCCGCCGGAAATCGCCTCGCGGCAGTAGACGTTCACCAAACCACCACAACCCCCTCGTTCCTGTCCTGTGGTTGGTTCCCTTCGAACAAGTCTCCAGCTTCTCGAATATTCAAAATCAGCTTCGCCGGAACCACCGCCTCCGGCGACCATGTTCCAAACCACCCCAAATTTACACCGTATGATCACCTAGACCTCCCATTCCCCGTCCTGCAACTCTTTCTCTTCAAATAATTCCCCATCGTCTTGAATCTTCAAAAGAAGGGTCGTCGGAACCACCATCTCCGGCGACCCAACTCCAAACCCACCCAAAATTACACCCCTGAAGCATCTCATCCTCCTCTTTCCTACCGTGTATGTTACACCCTTCGAATCCGTTCGAAATGTTTCGAATATTGATTTGATGTCTAACCCTAAAACTCAAATCCCACCGGATTCCGGTCAAACTCACCTCAGGCAGTCGCCGTCCATTCCCCTTCCCAACCATGCCACCCACAACCCCCAAATACCACTAACCACCGAGGAAACACAAATCTGAGACCTCACTTGTTCTCAGAATCACAGAATCCCAGTCCTCAACCCCTAAAATCCATCATTCCAAAATGAGTTGCCTTAGAGGGTTAGAAACCTCTATGGAAGAGGCCAGAAACTAACTGATTGATATCAAGTTGGATTTGCATGTGTAAAAGCAAATTCTTCTATCTTTGCCTGTATATAATTGTTTTGTTGCTTTTTAATTGTTAGTTGTTTTGGTTTCTTCCGAATGATTAGTTATTTTTCTACAATCTCATCATAAATAGGTTGAACAGTCAGCTCTACTTGCTATATGTCTTGGTTGTTACTAGTCTGAAATCCATTCGTCTCTTGAGTGGTCTGATATCATGTTAATATTATCCCCCTGATTCTGAAATCCCGGTTTGATGATTCTTCAGTAATGATTGTTGATATTCATCTCCTGATTCTCATTTATATCATTCCCTGATACCCTAATTAGTTTTGGTAGGTGTTTATCTTTTGGATCATATTTGTGTTACTGAGTAATTGTTTTCATCTTCAGTACTTGCATGGATTAGGCTAATTTGTTGTTGATATTAGCCTTTACTTTCCTGATTTGATTCATGAACTAAGTGCTCAATTCCTGTTATTTGTTTCTCACTCTAAAGTTTTACTGAGTTCCTTAATGAGGTTATTTCTGTAAATTAAGCATCAATTCATGGTTTCCCTTTTCTGTTCATTTTAATTCATTGGTTTTTGACACTGAATGATCATCCTGAATAATGTTTGGTTACTGAAAAATCCACATTAAGGTACTTGTTTAAAACCTAATTAGTTTTGGCTAGTTTTAAACTTTAATAAGCCTATTAGTCCAAGACTAAATTTGACCCAAACTTGAACATAATTGACCTGGGTCAATTATAACCAAAACAGATGACAAACTAAGGTTAAAACTTCAGGTTGGTTAATTAGGAAAAGAAATAGGGGTACAAGGGGTATTTGAGCTTTGATAGAATCTGGTAGTAACCCCTAGAACATTCTAGTAAGGGGCTTAGGTACAATTTCAGCCTCAAACTTGAGGCACAAATCAGGAAATGAAGGACCATTTAGGAAAAGTTGAAACTTGAATCAGGGACTAAAAAGAATAAACAAGGAAAAGTATTGCCCTAAGGCTTCACTATAAAAAGAGACAATCTGAACATTTTGAGGGACCCTTTTTTTTTAATTCTAAAAAAAATACATATTAGTTCTTCCTATATCCTAGATAAACGATCAGTACTGTTCTTATTCCTTTGAGATTTTAATTCTCTCAAAAATCTGCTGAAATCCTGGGTGTACTGTTCGATTGCCTGATGTTTTGCTTGTTGATTAATCTCATTTACTCATAGGCTTCTTTTCTTTGCTGAATTCCAGGTATATTCAATGTCCATTAATGTATGAAGCTCAAGTAAAATATGTTCCTAAGTGTGAAGATCCGCGTCTATTATTTTTCCTTTGAATCCTCACCCTGTTTTCCTCTTCTTTAGTTTTGATATACCTAATGATAAGATAGTTAACCTTGTTGTAATTTGACTGTTGGATTGGTTCATTTTGTAATAACTGAACACTGGGACTGATTTATCTTATAATATCTGGACATTTGAACTACTATTTTTAATATGTATAATTAATAGTAGGGTTAACTAGTGGTATGGCTGTTTCATGTGTTTATTTCCTGCTTTCGCTTAGAAATATTGGATTTAGGAAATATTAGCTTGGTAATTATGCAAAAATAAATATTGTGTAGTGTTTTAGCCCATTTCAACTTCAATACATTTAGCAATAACTCGTTCAGATTTATCTAGCGTATTATAATCAGAACTGTAATTGAATTTTTAAAGTTGGATTCGTATACTCCGACTGATGAGTATTACGGACCACTTAATTCAGATTTAGGACTGAAAACTGGTATAAAACAATCGTTAGTATCTTCCTCGTGAACATTGTTAATATGTTTAATACTTAGTTTTGTATATAATTTTAGACCAAAAGAAACATTATTGAGATTTGTTCATAATGGACTCCTCCGTCCAAATTAACTCTGGGCCTTCCTGAAAGGCCTAGCAGTGGCCAGATACGATGTATGTTCTGGGTTGGCCAAAATTAGAAGCCCAATACGTACAATCAGCCATGAATGAGGCCAAAATTGCAAGTATTAATTTTCCCAGAATATGTTACATGTGTATAAACGATTAGGATACTCAGACACAAAACTTGATAGGAAATGTGATATGCATTAGAATGTCCTTATAAAATAAAGTGAGCCGCGTTAATCTAATCAAATACCATGCGATGACTCCTTAATTCATTACAACACATAGAAAAATAGGAAGTGTCGTTTAGCGAATTTCACGGCCTTCCATGAATTTTGAAGACGTAGTTGCTATAGGCGCAAAGTTATTAATAAAATACCTTCCTAAATTCGGGGGCACATTTATGTGACCCAAATCCAAATCTCAATGGAGTTAGAATATGTCTAAAATTGCGTGCACATTTGTGTGACATGATTCGCGACGTATTTTAATAACATTGCAAACTTCCTAAAAGATGTTAAAAGCGGTTAATAATTTAAAATCGCATTATAGGTTTTAACAGGTATAGCAAATCAGATCTCTAGCCACTTATAATGAGTTTAAGCGACCATGCTAGAACCATGGGATCCGAGGGTTCCCAACACCTTCCCTCGGGTCAACAGAATTCCTTACTCAGAAATTTCTGGTTCGCAGACTCCAATCGGACAGTCGAAATTTCCTCGATTTGGGATTTTAAATAAACGGTGACTTGGGACACCAATTGCCAAACTTATCCCAAGTGGCGACTCTCGAAATAAATAATTAATCCCATCTCGAATAATGTCACTTTAATTGGAAAAACTCCTATACACATGTCGTCTTTCGAGGTAACCACGTGTAAGCCAAAAAGGAGGTGTGACAATGAGCAGGGGCGGAACTAGCCCTTCGTTTACGGGTTTGATCGAATCTAATAATTTATGTATGGAATCTGTATTTGTTTGTGAAATTCATTTAATATATACAAATTATTATTTTAGAACTCAGTAACTTAAAAGAATTATAATCCAAATTGATAAGTTTTAAGTTCTGACTCAGACTTTGATAATGAGTCTTTAGTCCTATAACTTGATAGAACGACATAAGTTAAAAGGTAATAGGCCAATTAAGGAAAATGGAGATTAATAAGAGAGCAAGCAAAAAGCTTCATGAAGTGGAAGTGGAATACTTGTGATTTGTATGCAGAGGCGGTTCCAGAATATAAATATTACGGGTTTAGTTTTACTATTGAACTTATTGTATTTTTAAAATTGCAGGCTCAAATGTACTATTTGTTGCAATTTTAATGAATTTACACATAAATTCATGTTTCACACCAAAAGTTATAAATTCAGTTGAACCGGTGTCAGAAGCTAAATCTGCCTTTGTGTATAAGAAGATATAGAACAGCTACTTGTGCTTAAGTAACGCAAATATGGTTACTTGCTAATTTTACGAACAATTTAAACTATATGCACGGTATAAAAAAATATTTCTAAAATAATTTCACTTGTTAAATTTACAGATAAATCTCGTATAAATATTAGCAATTAGTAATCTAATAAAATATTACTTAGCTAACCTGCTATTCCATGTTAAAATTTTCAGTGGTAATGAAAAAACTCTTTACACTGTATATGTATATAGCTTAGTTCTTGTATGAAATGAATGGAGAAGCTAGAAGAAGCATCATTTAACCTTAATAACTTAAATTAATTATCTCCCTCTCTCTAAATTCGGAAATACTACATTGGTCATAACAGCTTGCCAAACCAGAGTGTGTGGTGCCAGTTAACACATTTCTGTAGTTATTACGAAAATATCAACCACGTTAATAATTTACAGCCTAAAGACTTATTGTTTTTGTATTTTAGCATGAATTTGTTGTGTGAAGGAAAAGATAAGTAACATAATTCAATAATTCTTAGGTACGTATAGAATTTATGGTATCTCCTTCATATAAACATGATATGAGGCACGTCGCAATCTTTGTAATCGAAAAAGAATGAATGGAAATGTCACGTTGCAGATTTATTATCCTAAAAATTACTAATCAAATAATAGACGACAACAACAACAACAACAACAACCCATATAATCTCACATAGTGGGGTCTGGGAAGGGTAGTGTGTACGCAGACCTTACCCCTACCCTTGGGTAGAGAGACTGTTTCCAAATAGGCCCCCGACAACCTTCCCTCTAAGAACTTCTCACCTTGCTCTTGGGTAGACTTGAACTCACAACCTCTCAGTTGGAAGTGAGGGTTGCTTATCATCAGAGCAACCTCTCTTGTCTTACTAATCAAATAATAGGCGCGCACTGAAAACATCGTGGAAGAATATATATTGCATGAATGAGTTTTCACTTTCATGGAAGTTTACAAATGGACTAAAATTTTCAGAATAAATATATTACGTACGGTTGAAGAACTTACTTCGCCAATTTTGTATGAAGTATCAAAGTAGAAACCATGTTTTGGACATCACTTTCTAGTATTTTATCTTTCGCATTATGCTACCTAGTTGCCAAATCACAAATTTTCACTGAATTTTCCTTTATTCCGTTTAATCTTTGACTTCTCCTCGTCTGCATCAAATGTTTGTTATGGAAAAAAAAACATATACTCGGCTAATCTTAAAATTTGAAAATCAAAATCCAAGAAATTTTGAGAAAGATTTTACATTGCATAAACTTTTTAGTAATTGAAACTTTATGTCTCGTAATATTATCATTGTATTCTAAAAAGTTAGCAGCCTTTTCGTACTTCAAAATGATTTTCACTAAACTCGAATTTGACCTTTAAATTATTAAATATGTACCCACAGATTATGAGATAAAGAGAGTATAAAGAAAAGTTAAAAGACAAATCACGCGCTAAATGATCAGAGTGTAAAAGGTAATATAATTGTGTTAGTATGTGAAATACTGTTGACAAGCCAGAAGCACGATATGAGTTTGGCTCAACACAATAGCAAACTCAAAATTTATTAAATATATATAAACTTTAATTTAAAATTCAATTACTAAAACTTAATATTGTTATATACCCTTAAATTTAAAATCCCTAAAATTCAAACTCCAGCTGCGCCTCTCAATGTTGGTAGCCATTTTTGTTGGAAAAAGCAAACATTGTTACAAGATTGAAAAGAAAATTCAGTCATATTATATTATAATATCGATAATCTATTTTTATACAACTGGTATCATAAACCTGGTAATATGATAGATTAGATTACGGTTAAGTCGGATATGGGCGGGTAAAACTAAATAATATAAAAATTGATAAATTATTCAACCTGATCCGACAACTATATTGTCGTTCTCGCCAAAACCAAGACCATTGTCTGTGTGAGTGGATGGTATTTGAGAGTTTGACATGGTGATTTTTAAATTAAAGACACTTACGAGAACAAGCATAAAGCAGTATGTGTTATGAAAATTAATACCAGAGAATCACTATTGTCCTTAGCCCAAGGTGGGCACCAAATTGTTTACCCTAAAGTTCGGATAACAATTAAATTTATAAGTGGTTTTAAAGATATGTAATTCCACATAGGAATAGTTGATAAATATGATGATTGATAGTAGAAATAAACAACAAATTAAAGCAAATCAGTATACAAATGCAATTCAGCCCTCGAGCTAGGTCACCCTCGAACTGAGTTAGCAAGAGTAAAATTATAGAATAAACTGATGAACAAGAATGATAGGAAAAGGGAATTGTATTGCTTAGATATATGTGAATGTAAGATTGTTACAAAATGATTAGATCCCTCTTTATATAGTAGATGAATCCTATCTATGGTACAATCCTAATTACAGAAATAAACTCTATTATTAGCTAAATATCCGCCTTTAATCTGATCTGTTTCGAGATTCCCTCCATAATTTTCGACCAGTCATGGATATCTCGACCAGCCACAGATATCTCAACTTTCCGTTACCATGCTATCTTTGATCTTGCTCGATTTCAGTCCCGTTCGAACTCGATCGTTACTGATTTCAATTTTGCTAGATGCCCTGAACTCCGAGCTTGGTGCCTTATCCTCGTACCTCGATCTGCCAAGCCATGGGACCGATCCTAAGTCTATCCTCTTGGTCTTGGTTAATTAGTTGAATCGGTGGTCCATTTTTAATCGTATACAATCAAACACTCTGATTTTGACCGAGCCTTTAAGTGGCTCCTACATTTCGCAACCATAGTTTCATAGTAGTCCCTGGTCTTGAAAATCGCCTTTGGATGCCATTGTGTGTGATTTTTGGCGCTACAACTGTTTCATGCTCTTGCCGAGTTGGGGTTGGTATGAAACTTGATGTCTTCGTTATGGTGTTAGGTTAAATCATTGGTTATTTATTTTTTAAGTGAATAATATAGTTCTTATTTATATTTGATTTATTTTTTAAAAATTTATTATTTAATTCTTTTTTCATTTGGTAATACAAATGAATAATTATTTTTTATTCATTTTGCCACTAGTAGTTACGGAATAAAAAATTAGAGACAACTTTCCCACAAAAAAATTATAGAAATACTTTGATATATTAAATTTGAGCGCTGTTTCTTGACCTCCCTCCTCACTCACACAAAGAAGAAAAAGAGAGAGAAAGAAGAGAAAAGGAATACCGCATATTGTAGAGAGTTTTGGGAGAATTCCAATTGTCTATTGCTCACAAAAGTATATATATAGAGTATAGAGAGGTATCAAATTCTATCAATTATAGAACTGTAAATTCTAATCTTATCAACTATATGACTGTACATAAATCCTAATCCTATCAACTATAGGACTGTACATAAATCCTAATACATATTTGGTGTATATATTTCAAGAGAAAAATCAGATCAGAAAGAAAGTATCATAGAAGAAATTCAATGGGTCTCCAAAATGGAAAATCACCTAACTGTATATATCTTTTCTGAGTGCTACACAACCGTAAATACGGGATAGGAACGTTGATTAAGTAATTCAAAAACAAAAGAATTTCAACAATTTTTGCCAAACTATGAGACTTTTAACGAGTGGACCTACTTTTCACAGTAACTAATCTTTCCACAACCATTACCGACGAAAATTAATATGCAAAAACGTCTTAACTCACATTTAAACCATGGGGCAACTAAGGGAACTACTAATTAACAGCAGTATAGCTGCGTTCATGCTGACAAATTACAAACTTTTTTGACAATTGGAGAACTAAATTAAGAAAAAAGAGATGGATTAAAGTAAATTGAACATGTATCAAATCATGTTAGTATTTACCATAATAAAGTGATAGATTAAAGTAAAAAATGCACATACATTAACCATGTTTTAGGTGATTAAGCTTATACACATTTAACAAACACATGTCATGCACTTATTTATTTGTGTTACACATTGATGCGACTCATGCGAAATGACCTTCATGTCTTCTATTGAAAATAGAAATATTAGCTTTCTTAGACGTTGATGATCTATATAACGGATGAAGGATATATTGATGCCGAAATAATTAATTTTTATATCTTTCAAGTATTACATACTTGTTCGTAGAACAAGCAGGGGCAAAGCTAGAAGGTTAGTTACGGATTCGGCTGACTCAATAGTTTTAGTTCAAATCTTGTGCGTGTTTGTATTAATAAATCCATTAAATATGTATAAAAATTAAAATCATAACTCAGGTACTATCACTTGGTATCGCTATTCTAGAATTTAGAGTCTATAAATTTCAAATTCTAACTCATTTCCTAAGTAGAGATCAAACAGTTTTGTTTCTAGATATCTTATCATAACGAGGGAAAATCAGGAAACAAAGGGACAAAGCGGAAGAAAATAAATGTAAAAGAAAAGATGAGCATCCAAATCAAGAATGACTATTGTCGTGGTAATATTATTTGGCTATTTGACCTTTTATGTGTTTACTTTTCTAAATTTAAGCCACTGAAAGAAGAAACTAAGAATAGAATGTGTGACTTTCTTGATAGAATCGAGTTAATTTAACAAAGGGTGGTCATATTCAAAAGGTTGAAAAATCAAAGCAGACAAAGAAAATAAGATGCAGTTTATATGTTTTATACGTTAAATGGTAATGATAATTGTGTTAATGTTTGCTACGACATTCTTATTCTTGCAATCTTACCTTATAAATACGTTGATCTTCTTGCCATAACTTCATTCAGAATAATAAGAAACTTCTATATATAGCAAAACAGCGTGATTTTAAGGAAATTATTGATGGGTTATTTTGAAAAAATGAGGTTGATAATGAAGGTTTTCATCCTTCAATTTGTAGGAGTTCTCTTCTTTTCTGGTCTTTTACTTAGTCAAGCTTTTGTTCATCGTCATCGATTTATCGTAAGTTTCTTCTTAATATTTTTATGTGCATGTTTCATTTTCAATTTGTATATGTTATTAGCTGTTCTCCTGTTCTTTAGTCTTTACAAAGAAAAATATTCTCCCGCCATATGAAAGAATTCTTGGTTATTTCAGAAATTTAATACTCGTACGTTGAATTGTCTTTAGTACTCCTCTCCACATATTATAAAATTTGATGGGACATGGTTACTTTTTGTCCTATATTTCTTCATTTTGTTTTCTCCAAGTCATATCCTACCCATTATTGAAGTAATAATGAATAAAAATAGTTGTCCATATGTATTACCTACTAAAAAATGAGTTGGATAATAAATTTTTATAAAATGAGTTAAATACGGATAAATTAAAAATCATATTATCCACTTAAAAAATGAGTAAACAATGGATAACAAATGAGATTAACTCTTACATTCGTAAAGACTCAAACTGGGAGGTCTGTAAGTCTAGGAGACTAGAAATTCTCTCAAAAGTGATCATACTCAAAAAGTCATTGATAATATGAATATCAATATTATTTTCTATTCGTATATTCGAGTTGAATAATTTATCTATTTTTGAATTACATGACCCCGTTTGCCGCCCCTAGCCTAGTTGAAAGTCATGGAATGCAGCTTATAAAGTCAGCCATATATTAAGCTACAACTCCTGGCATTGAAATAGAGGAAGCTATTTCCTATGTCAAAAGTTGAAAAAGTAATAGAGGAAGTCAGGTCTCGTGATTGGAGAAAAGAAATTCTAGCATTTTATACTATTATCTTTAGTGGAGGCAGATGCATGGAGAGCATTGTGTATCACACTATGTTCCTATTATATAGTAAATATTCTGAACCTATTAACTCTAGATTTTGAACTCGTCTAAGTTAATTACTTTAAAATTGCTAAGACTTTATGTGTGGCCATGCATGCAGGTGCAAGAAGCTCCATACACTAGGCTATGCAGCGCAAAGAACATATTAACTGTCAACGGAAAATTCCCAGGGCCAGTTCTTTATGCCAATACAGGCGATACGCTCGTTGTCGATGTCTATAACCAGGGAAGCCAGAATATAACCATCCATTGGCAAGTATCCTGGCTAAAATCTGTAATATATTGAATTGTGTGATTATCAATAATATATTGATGTTTATTAAAACAAAAATAACAGAATAAAATTATACATGCAGGCATGGTGTGAAACAACCAAGATATCCATGGTCAGATGGTCCTGAATTTATTACTCAATGCCCAATTCGACCGGGAACAAAATTCAGCCAAAAGATTAAGCTTTCAGATGAGGAGGGCACATTGTGGTGGCATGCTCATAGCGATTGGTCACGAGCCACGGTGAATGGTGCTCTCGTGATCCGTCCTGCAAATAAAACTCAATATCCTTTCCCTAAACCTAATGCTGAAATACCCATCATATTAGGTAAGTTCACTTGTATTCTAACCGGTTATTTTTGTTTTCATTTTGATGAATTATTGTATATGGCGTGTGAAATGCAGGGGAGTGGTGGAAGAGTGATGTACAAGAGGTGGTTGATGAGTTTCTAGCAAGTGGAGGAGATGTAAATATTTCAGATGCTTACCTTATAAATGGTCAACCAGGGGATTTATATCCTTGCTCAAGAAATGGTCCAAAACTCTTCCCTTCCACTTCTTGTTTTAATTTATGAATTTAACTTGTATACTAAATATTTACACAAATAGTTGGTTGGATGTATTTACTTTTTCAACAAGCCGTGTATATATATATATATATTATATTTATTGGCTAGTTTTAATTCAAGCAATTAGGTAAGCGACTATTTAGGTTAATTCTTCTTGATTCTTATACTATCAAATCACTTAAAAAGATAGTTATAAATAACTATATACTCATAAAGTAGAACTATTTAATCGTTGAAAAAAATAAGACACACACCCTGCTAGAACACGTTAAATTAATAATATAGTAACATATATTTAAATACTTATCTTAGAAGCTAGCAAACTTATTGCATTGTTCTTAACAACTACATTATCCTAAATACTTGTTAAATATAGTGGTTATAGAAAAATTCTTTTTTTTAACAACCCAGTATAATCTCACTTAGTGGGGTCTTGGGAGGGTAGTGTGTACGCAGACCTTACCCCTACCCTTAGGTTGAGAGGGTGTTTCCAAATCGACCCCCGACATCCTTCCCTCCAAGAACTTCCCACATTGCTCTTGGGGAGACTCGAACTCACAACCTCTCGGTTGAAAGTGAGGGTTGCTTACCATCAGATCAACCCCTTTTGTATGCAGAAAAATCCCTTTTCTATCACGTAAAATAGGAAAATGAATATTTCAGTGTACAAGGGATGTCCTTTCCACAATTTATCACACATTTGTGCATTTTCAAATACAATATTGAATTACTGATGAACAATTTCTTCTAATTTAACAGGTACATACAAGTTAACAGTTGAGTATGGCAAGACTTATTTGCTTCGAATGGTGAACGCTGTAATGAACAATCAAATGTTCTTCTCTGTGGCAAATCATCAGATCACAGTAGTAGGATCAGATGCTGCTTATTTAAAGGCATTTAAAACAGATTATATCATAATTTCCCCTGGACAAACCATTGATTTATTACTTGAAGCAAATCAACCCCTCAACCACTATTACATGGCTGCTAGAGCATACAGTAGCAACCCTGGAATTGGATACGATAACACAACCACCACCGCCATCCTCAAGTATCGTGGAAATTACACCCCGTCTTCACCACCATCCCTCCCGAATAATCTCCCTAATCACAACGATACAAATTCATTTGTTAGATTCACGGGGAAATTCCGGTTTTTGGCTAACAAGGAACGTCCAATGAACGTGCCATTGAACGTTACAAAAAATTTGTTATTTACATTTTCGGTTAACACATTGCCATGTGCTAATGAGTCATGCCTTGGACCAAATGGAGATAAATTTGCAGCTAGTGTGAATAATATAAGTTTTGTTATGCCTCGTATTGACATACTTGAAGCTTATTATAAGCAGATAAATGGGATTTATGGAGATGAATTTCCTAGTGTTCCACCTTTGATATTCAACTATACAGGGGATTCATTACCTGTGGAATTTCAAAGAGTTGATAGGAGAACAGAAGTGCATGTTCTTGAATATGGATCAACGGTGGAGATTGTTTTGCAGGGGACTAATTTATTGGGTGGAGTTGATCATCCCATTCATTTGCATGGATACAGTTTTTACGTGGTGGGATTGGGTTTTGGAAATTTTGATAAGGAAAAGGACCCTTTAAATTATAATGTTGTTGATCCTCCTCTTCAGAATACTATTGCTATTCCTAGGAATGGATGGGCAGCCATCAGATTCACAGCCAATAATCCTGGTATGATCACATTTATTTAAACATATTTGTTCTCATAATACATATACCCTTTATTTCATTTAATTTATATGGTATTTGATTGGTTTTAGATTTTAAGAAAAAAAAAGAAAATTTTAAAACTTTTGGTCTTAATGGTATGATATTTATGTGGATATAAAAGTATGTCATTAAGGGTAACAATCAGAATTTAAAGTTCAAATATAAAAATAATATTGTTATTCTGTTTAAAATAAGTTAGTAATAAAAAGAGTGTCACGTAAAAACAAATAGAGGAATAATCATTTAAGAATTATACTCAATTTCACAAATGTGCAAGGATTCTATTAAGGTGCATATGTCCCTATTTTGGTATGTTGCTCTATTAAAATTTGAATACGTATAAAAGAATGGGTTTGCTTAATGGTATGTATGATATAAGCCATTTAGGTATTCAAGTTATTGTGAAAGGAAGAATTAAGTTATATAAATTGATAGTATAAGGAATTTTCACTTCATCACAGTAAATTAATTTGTGTACGCTATAATAGAATTATTAGCAATTTTTGTTATAAATCAATATTTTTTAAATAGAGTTACCTGCAATAATTTCCATATAATCAGTACATCAACAACAACAACAACAACTACCCAGTATACTCCCACCAGGTGGGGTCTGGGGAGGGTAATATGTAGACAAGCCTTACCCCTACCCGAAAGGGCAGAGAGGCTGTTTCCAATCGACCCCGGCTCATAGGATAAAAGGAAAAAAACAGCAGTAAAACAAACAAACACAAAAACAAAAAAAATAAAGCATTAGTAACTCCAGCAGAAATAACGTAAATAGCGTAAATAATTATCTAAACATACGAAACATAAATACAATCGCATGCAATAATATCATACAGTAACTACCATAACTAACAGTCATAGGGGGAATATAAGCTAAAGCACAAATCATTTATGGGTAACCCTGCTGACCCACACCCAACCTCGAAAGAGGCGTTTGAAAAACTCTAGGAGCCATGCTAAGTTCACATGGTGCCGTACTTAGACATTTTTTTAAATTGGTTGATCAGGTGTGTGGTTTATGCACTGCCATTTCGAGCGTCACATAAGCTGGGGAATGGATATGGCTTTCATTGTTAAGGATGGAAAAGGCTTGGATCAGAAACTTCTGCCTCCACCTCCAGATATGCCCAATTGTTGATTCCATTAATTAATCTTAGAACATAAAACTTATTAATTTTGAGAGTCCCTATAAACTTTAATTGTTCAGTGATTTAATTTTTTTTTTCTTTGTTTGGTTGTATAGCGTAGTTTTGGATTATCTCAGATACTGCTTTTACAATGTTTACTAAATGTATAATGGGTCATGAATAAATGAAAGTCTTGTTACTTTTATAAATTTTCTTGAAGAAGGTTCGCGTTAATTTAGTGATAATTAGTTTTGAAAAACCACCACTGATTATTAACATTTCCTAATTAGTAGAAATCAAGTCACTAAATCAAAACGGAGTAAAGCTAGTAAGAAAATGAAATAAATCTCCCATTTTGAGTTAATAAGATTGAGCAGTGAATGCCGAGAGTTCAAAAAAATAAAGAATGGAAGGATTAGTCCAAACGGCCGTACACCCAATGTTTAAACTAAAAATAGTTAAAGAATATATAATATATTATAATTATATAATTAGTGTATAATTTAAGTAAATTGATCGTAAAAAATAAATAATGAGTTCGAACGATTGTTTATGTAAAGATTCCTGGATAATTTGTGATTGTTGGGCCGATACCAATCCATCCTGTGGTGGACTTGTTCAGCCCAGTTAATGGGCTGAATTTACCCATTTCTCTGTTTATTGAAAATTTGAAAGGGATTTTTTCTTCCTATATTATATATGAAATTTTATTACAAAAAATGTATACAGTTTTTAATTTATTCGTTTTGTTCATCTTCTTTTTATAATTATTATACCAAATAAGGTTTTGGAGCTAGAATATTCCTTTCATTGTTTCGGATGAACTACTATCTGAATCAGATGTTAAACCATATAGATTTGGTGGTGGACGGCTACTTTTCTTCTCTTTTTTATCTGTTTTTTCCATGTTTATATATATCCTTCAATTATTCTCTTTTTATATATTTTCTGTGTATATTTTTTATATATTTAATGAAGCATCTAAAATTGTAGAAAAGTGTAGATAAATAGTAGATTATTTGTATTCTAATTGTATATGCTTTGTTTTCTATTTTCACAAATCAAAAAAGACTAAAACTTATACAAATCTTCTGCAAAAAACCAATTATGTTGAAAATTTCAATTAAACTACAATCAAATGGGAATTGAGATATTAAATTCAATATACCTAGTTTGTAGGTCGATTGTAGATTATTTGTATTCTGATTGTAGATGCTTTGTTTTCTTTTCACAAATCAGAAATGACTAAAACTTCTGCAAAGAATAATCTACAATTTATCTATAATTTTTCTACAATTTATCTACAATTTCTGCAATATGTCTTCTTCTTCTTCTTCTTCTTCTTCTTCTTCTTCTTCTTCTTCTTCTTCTTCTTCTTCTTCTTTCAGCCAAAAACAAGTCTAAATCTTCACCAAAACACCTCAAAATTGAGATATAAACTTCAAAATATATTCCCAATTATTTACAACAACACCCAATCAAAACAAACAATGATTTTTGAAAATCCAAATTTGAATTCAAAGCTTTTTAATGACTGCCAATGGTGGAGGCCTGTAAAAAGAACGTAGGTATGGCTAAAACGTCAGTAGGGCTGAGGGGTTAGGAGAGAGAAACATGGGATGAGTGGAGATACTGGATTTAAACGAAAATCCTTTTAATTAAGTCGTAAAAAAAACATCCCATTAATTATATCCTGAATTAATTATGATATAAAATTAATAATTTGGTATACTAAGTATAATTAAGTTAAACCTTAAACATTGAAGGTAAAAAGATTTCTATGAATATAAAAATATCAATTTAAAATAGCTCCCTGCGACGATTAAATTGCATAAATAAGACACCTTTTGGAATGGTCTTTAACGATTGACCTTTATTTGATATATGGGCAAAACTCGAAGGTCAAAAGTAAAAAATATTGCCCATCAGTAATACATTGAAGTTCTATCCATAAAATAATCGTGGATAAATATTTAAGACCATGACATTAAATGAGGAAAGGAGCAAACTATTTAACTCCCTTTTCCTTTTTATTTTTTTTCCCGGGCCCTTATTTTGAGAATAGATTTAGTGGAGCCTTTTGTTTAAAAGATTCGATATGCGATCTTTGGGAAAGCGAAAGACTTTAGGAATAAACGAATATTTTCGTCTTTCATATCGAGTACTCAAACGACGGCTAATAAAGAGGATTACGGAGTCTTCTGGCTTGTAATGTTATATTTTAATTTCTTAAGGACTTATCTCTTCGATACAGCTATGTAAAAGACTGTACAAAATAAGATGGGCTAGACAACCGTAGAAGGAAATTTAGGGTTATTTATAGGTCATGTTGATTCAAAATTTTTAAATATCAAACCAAATAAAATTAAATCAAATAAAAGCAAAAAAGACGAGTTTTTTAATCTCGATTTTTTCCGGATTTTTTGGTTTTTAAGGTATTTTGGATTTTTTTTTTCTCAGTAAAGTCTTCATAGTACAAAATATGTAACTTGAACTTTAAATATTTCTTTGGTCCAAGTAGGATATAATAATATAATATATTTTCCAAGAAAATAATGCAATACTAAAATATGCAATAATAAAAATAATGAAATCCCATACAACAAATATTGCTAACTAATAAGCCATTGTATATGGTTAAAACCAGACCTATCCGATTTTACTATTTGATAGAAACCAAGGAGCTGCATCGAAGGTCGGTCCTGTAATAGATTAGATCGAGGCACGAGGACAAGATACCGAGTTCGAGACTCGGGATACCTACGAGATCGAGGCCGGTAGTGATTGAGACCAAATAAGACAGACACCGAGTAAGATCGAAGATTGCATAATAACAGAAAATTGAGATACCCGTGACTGGCCGGAGATTGTGACAGAAATCTCGGAATAGATCAAATCAAGGGCGGTTAAATAGCTAATAATGTGATTTCCTTCTGTAATTAGAGTTATACCATAATTAGAATTTCTCTACTATATAAATAGGGTTCTAATCATTCTGTAGGATCTTGCATTGTTCCCACGTATCAAAGCAATACAACACTCTCTCTTTAGTTTATACTCTATTGTTCATCAGCTTGTCATATTTTTTTTACTGTTCTTGCACCAACCAGTTCGATGGTATCCAAGCTCGAGGGCCGAATTACATTGTAACATTGGTTTGCGCTATCTATTTGTTAATTTCAATTTTTAATCTTCATAGTCGTCCATTGGTATTAGGTGAAATCACGTGTCCTTAATACCACAATATAAGTTTAATTATTATCCAAAAAAATTATGCATGCCAAAAATTTCCAAATATAATGGGACCACCGACCCTAATAAACATGTCACTTCTTATACATGCACGAAAAACGGTAATGACTTAGAAGATGATGACATTGAATATGTTCTATTGAAAATGTTTGGAGAAGCTTTACCGAAGGGTGCCATGATATGGTATCATAACTTACCACCTAACTCTATTATTCGTTTGCATGCTCGCAGATTCTTTTGTGAAAGCCCACACCGGAGCCATTAAAGTTACAACAAGGAAGTCGGGCCTCTTCAAGGTGAGACGAAATGACAACCAAATGTTAAGGAAATTCGTATCTCGGTTCCAGATGGAATGCATGGACCTATTCCTGGTCATGGATGATTGGGCTGTTCAAACTTTCACTCAAGGTTTGAATGAACGAAGCTCGATAGCGTCACCGAAAATTAAAGCATAATTTAATTAAATATCCGACTGTGACCTGGGCAGATATGCATAATTAATACCAATTGAAGATCTGGGTGGAGGATGATCACTTGGGAACTCCATCCGGTTCTGTTTACCCAAATAGGCCCATCAATAGATTCAAAGGGGCATCGGCAGAGAACCCCGATCGAATAGAGATCTGTATCAACCATATAACGTAGATCGTAGAAATAATGGCCCAGGACGTAATCCCATTCGTAATGATCGAAGGAATGATTGAGGATAGAGTTCCCAAGGGCTCATGAGTAAAAGTGGCTCAGATAAATGTGTCGAGCCCACAAAAGCACCATGAGTGTCGGATTAAACATTAGCATTGATGCGTGAGGTATTGTATCTGCCATTGGACGGATCAAGGATACTAGATGGCTAGGACCTCTACAGACCGATCCATCTCAAAAGAACCCTAATTAAATATGTAAATACCGTGGTACTCATGGTCACAAAATCAAAGATTGTTATTTAACGAGGTTTATCTTCGAGAATTCTTGAGTGACCGAGCTAAAAATCACTTCGGTGACATGGATGCAAATAGGAAAAACGAACAGGAAGAACCATAACACGTAATTCATATGATCATTGGTGGGGCGGAACTCCTCAATAACCGATATTTAAATGCACCAAGATGACAATCACGAGGGAAAAGCGAACTCGGGATTACTAACCAAAAGAAACCTTGTATTTCAACAACGAGGATGCGGAAGGGATCGAACAACCTCATACGACATACCGGTACCTTATGAATGAAATTCAAGTTAAACGTGTGTTAATTGATCTAGGTAGCTCGGAAAATATTATTCGATCACGGGTCATAGAGAAACTCAGCCTTCAAGATCAAATCGTGCCCGCAATTCATGTACTTAACCACTTCAACATGGCAAGTGAAAACACCAAAAGGGAAATCATTTTACCGGTATATAAGGCCGGGAACGTCTAAGAAACAAAGTTCCATGTGACCAAAGGTAACATGAGGTACAACGCGCTACTTGGAAGGCTTCGTATCCGTAATATGTGAGCAGTACCCTCACATTTCACCAAGTATTGAAATTCCCAACATCATAAGGAATCAAAATGGTGTGTGGTAAACAACCCGCCACCAAAGAAACGATTGCAATTGATGAGCTAATACCAATATTGGCACTATTATCAACAAAGGGATCAGAATCCAAGGGAGAACAAGAAGTCAAATAGCAACCATAGTCATCAGCATCGGCCCAATCAGAGGAGCAGAAAACCTTTGGGGACAATGATTATATGATACGTTGAACCTTCATAATCCCTGATGATTCCGATGCAACAAAGTCAACGATCAAAGAGCTGGAACAAATCATATTTATCGAGCATCTGCCTGATCGAAAGGTATACCTAGGCATAGTGTTAACTTCTGAGCTCAGGAAAAAAATTCATTCAATTCCTTTTAAATAACATGGATTGTTTTTCTTGGTCCCGCCTAGATATGGCAGGTATCCTACCAGAGATCACTACACATTGACTAAGGTTGGACCCGAATTTCCATCTGGTGAAACAAAAGAGAATACCTCAGTTCGAGGTAAAACATGCATTTTAAGGACGAGGTAACGAAAATTCTCAATATAAGATCAATTAGGGAGTTAAAATATCCCAAATGGTTAGCAAACGTAGTTGTAGTCCTTAAAAAGTGAAACAAACATAGAATGTACGTAAATTATAAGGATTGCTTCAAAGATTCTTTTCTTTTACCGAATATCGTTCTTATGATTGATGCCACAACCGACCACGAGATCATTAGTTTCTAGATGCCTACAATGGGTACAATCAGATACAAATAAACCGGGAGGGTCAGGAAAAGACTTCATTTAATACGGCACCTATTTCTATAATGTAATGTCGTTTGGACTACAAAATGTTGGTGCTACTTATCAACGCCTAGTAAACCGAATGTTCGAAGAACAAATAGGTAAAACATGGAGGTCTATATTGATGACATGCTAGTTAAGTCCCTATGAGCAGAGGACCATTTAAAACATTTAGAGACCATTGAAATACTAAAAAGATATAACATGAAGCTTAACCCAGAAAAATGTGTATTTGGGGTCGGTTTGGGAAAGTTCCTATGTTTTATGGCATCAAATCAGGGGATCGAAATCAACCACCGATAAAATCAAGGCAATCAAAGACATCACAATTGTTGATAATGTCAAGGTTGTACAAAGGTTAACAAGGTGCATTACCATCCTAGGTTGAATTATTTCGAGGTCCTCACATAGGAGCCACCGATTTTTCTCACTACTTATGAAAAAGTGCATTTTTGCATGGACCCCAGAATCTCAATAGGCTTTGGAGGAACCCAGACGATAGCTGTCGAGCCTGCCATTGCTTCACACCCCAAAGGCAGATGAGCAACTTTACTTGTACTTAGCGGTCTCGGAGATAGCAGTAAGTGGGGTCTTAGTTTGAGAAGATAAAGGTACCCAATTTCCTGTTTATTATGTTAGTCGGACCCTAGGTGAAGACGAGACCCGGTACCCACACTTAGAAAAATTAGCGCTTTCTTTAATAAATTCCTCTAAGAAATGAAAGCCATATTTTCAATGTCACCCAATTTATATTGTAACACCTACCCCTTTAGAAGCATTTTTCACAAGCCCGAACTCTTGGGCTGATTGACTAAATGGGCCGTCGAGATCAGCAGGTACGATATCGAGTATCAACCCTGAATGACCATCAAGTCTCAAATCTTGGTAGATTTCATTGCTGACTTCATGCTAGGCTTCGTACCCGAGGTCAAAAAGGAACTATTATAAAAATCAAGTACATCATTGTGGGTGTGGACTCTTTTCACATACGACGCTTCAAATACGAAGAGGTACAGTCTAGGCATTATTTTGATGCTACCCACAGGCAATACAATTAAACAGTGTATCAAAACCTCGATATTAACTAACAATGATGCTGAGTATGAGGCCATGATTCTAGGTATCTATTTGGCTAAGAGCTTGGGATCGGAGGTTATCGAGGCCAAGTGCGACTCCTAACTTCTGGTAAATCAAGTCAACAAAGCTTTAGAGGTTCGAGAAGATCGAATGCAGAGGTACTGGGACAAACTGCAAGTATCTGTACATCAATTTAAAGAATGAACCCTACAACACATACCTCGAGAACAAAAATAACTAGGCTGGTGCCCTTGAATGTTTGGGTTCGTCAATGGAGGATGATGAACTTAGCTCGGGGACTGTCGCACAACTTTTGAGGTCGGTAATAAAAGAAGGACATTCAGAAATAAACTCCACATGTGTAACCTGGGATTGGAGGAATAGTACATCGAATACATAAGGAACAAGAAGCTGCCATCGGATCCTAAAGAATCAAGGAATCTACGCTTGAAGGTCGCACAGTTCACATTGGTTGAGGATAGAACACTACATAGGAGAACGTTCCATGGCCCGTTAGCTAAATGTTTGGGACCAAGAGATACCGAATATGTTCTACAGGAAATTTACAATGCCACCTGTGGAAATTATTTTGGTGCCAAGTCATTGGTTTACAATGTCATTAGAGCAGGATACTATTGGATCGATTTGGAAAAGGACACTAAAGAATTTGTTCAAAAGTGCGACAAATGTCACAGGTATCCACCGATGATCTACCATCTCGGAGAGCAACTCCACTAAGTCCTATCCCTATGGCTGTTCATGAAATGGGGGATGGATACCCTCGACCCTCTATCATTGGCCCCAGCTAAAGTTAGAGAAAAAGAATTCATAGACTTCATCAAAAACCAAATTATATGCCGATTCGAAATGCTTGCCGAGATCGTATGCGACAATAAAAAGCAATTCGTCGGCAGCAAAGTGATGAATTTTTTCGAAGACCATAAAATAAAAAGGATCCTATCAATGTTGTATCATTATAGTGGGAACAGACAAACTGAATGACAAACACGAATCCGAAATCTAAGCAAAAGATAGAACGAATGTAATGGAAAATGGAGATAAATATTGATTGAGTTCCTTTGGATGTATCGAACAATTTCGAAATCCAGTATGGGGCAATAAAATTCTTTTTAGTCAATAATGCCGAAGCTCCGATCCTAGTCAAAGTTGGGGAACCTAGCTTCAGGTTACGGTATGCAACGAAAATATCAAATCACGAGGCTATAAATACGAGCCTAGAATTTCTAGACGAACGATGGGAAGACGCTCACGTTCGAATGGCCGCACAAAAATAGTGGATCAAAAGGTATTACAATCGAAGGCATATTTTCAACATTTTAAAATTGGGGACTTAGTTATGAGAAAGGTGACCCTCAATACTCAAGACCAAAACAAAGGAAGAATTGGCTCGAACTAGGACGGACCATACCAGGTTCTCAATATCATCAGAAAAGGATCCTACAAACTTGGTACAATGGACGACGAGCAATTACCAAACAAGTGGAACGTATCACTTCTCAAACGATTTACTGCTAAGGTACGACCTTCTCTATTTTCATGTATATATTTTATACTAACCAATTGCAGGTGTTTGATCAAAGATAATCGAGGAATTATCCAACAAAAAGTCCTTAGGTTTGAAATCACACGTTGCACTCTTTTCCCCTTAGATCGGTTTTTGTCCCAAATGGATTTTTACGGCGAGGTTTTTAACAAGGCAACAATTATTTGTGCTACCTTGGTGCAATTCAACAGTATCCGAGATTCCATTACTATCAACCTTGAATACTAGGGGGGAGGGGGAGGGCATCGCCCTTTTGAATAGTATAAGGAAAAATACTTTGTGTGAACAAGGTCTCGATTGGAAAACTTTGTAAGGGTCAAACGGTCGAACGAACTATGCCCATATATATTATTCGAGCCTAACATCAAGCATGTATAATCATCTATTAAGAGAAGTAATTTTCTTTGACAAATATTTCATGTCTTAGAAATTTTTACCTTACAATTTCGTACTTATGATCTAGTGTGGAAACTGGCTCAAGGGCTGATCACAACAAAAGTTCGAACAACTAACCGTGTACTCAGGATTGTCGTCCAAAAAATTGACATGATTGAATTACTAAGATCCTGAGATCGTAAGATCTTAAAAAGGCAACCCTCGATTTCATAGGCCACGGCCACCCCACTCGGGGACTGACACTTCGAAAAAGTTCAGAATATAACAGTAAAACAAGCCCAAGATGCGAATCCCAAACTGATATGGTTGACATATGTTCGAATTCCATAATAAAATAAGCCTTCAAATATTTTCATAAAGTCGGTCTAATAGACTAACCTTGGTAAATTTACTAAGGTTTTGATCGCATCAATTCTCGAAAATCGTAGTGGGTACCGAATTTTTCGAACTCCCTATTGATGTCTCCCAAAACTCACACCACTAATTTGGATTGTGAGGCGGTTGATGCAATTATAAATACCCGATGTGAGTCAGGGTTAAATTCCACAGAGAGCTTTATGTGGGATTAGGTATATATCTAATCTAGTGTATGACGTGCCCAAGATTGTACTTCCACATATTTGGTTGTTTCTTTCTACCTCTAATGATTATGCTAATGCTTGTCATTAAAAGGCTAAAGAACAATATTTTTTGTGTTGTTGTTTTTCAAGTTTATAAATGATCTAGGGTCGTGACTTCCATCTAGGTGGTTACCTAATGAATTGTAAACTCTAGGGAATGTTTGATTGGCTGGGGTCGTAGTATAGAAATCACACGCAACTACCCATTCGATACCTCTCACTAGTTAGAGTTATTTTGCACAATTTGGCTTTCTTAAGTCCAAATGGGTATTGCACAAAACAAGTGATAAATGATCAAGTCGGGTCTTACTATCTATAGATTCAACAATTTAATTAAGGCTATCAATTTCTTGAGTTTACCCTATTTTCTTGTTAGCAAAGTTTTCCTAGATTTAATCTCTCTTCTCAAGTACAAACTAAGTCATTTAGGCACAATGTTTTCAACCATTAATTTTTTAGTCAAGCAAGAACTAGGCTAAATATCACTAACCCAATCACAAACAAGCCCAAAACTAAACACCCATTAAGTACCTGCACTAGGGTTGGGTCACAACCCTAGCTAGAAATTTAGCTACTCATGAAAAATGTATAAATTAAAGAAGAAACAAAGATAGAATATAAAAATACTTGATTTAAGAAAATCTAACGTTTAAAAGCTAATCTAGTACAATGTTACCCAATATAGTAAATAAAAACGTCTCAAGTGCTCACAACCTCCAAAACTTGACAAAAAAATGACAGAAAATTCTATTTATACTAAGATAAAAATACCTGACGAAATTGCCACTGTAGAGGTTGTGCGGCCGCACAATTCTTTGTGCGGTCCACATGTTGAGATTGATTGGTCAATTGGGATTTCTATTGTCACACAAATTTGGAATGCGGCCACACTTCATTTAAATTGCGCGGACCAAAATCTTGAACCTGGACCAGAGTTGGACTTCATTGTGCGGGCCGCACATTTATGATTGCGATTTCACATTAATAGTGCGGTCTTCACATCTTCTATCTCCCAACGTGCAAGTTCTTTGAAGCTTGTTTTCTATGGCTGCACAATAAGTGTGCGATCCATACTTTGTGAGGAAATTCCATCAGTGCTCCTTTCGAGTTTGCGGCCGCACACAATATTGTGTGGTCCGAACTGTGACTCTTTTGTCTTGTTTTGGTCCTTATTCAATTTTGCTCCCCTTTTAGTTGATTTTCACTTCTTTGGCTCGTTTCCCAATATTCCTGCAAGAAAGTCTATTTTATTAGTTCTCAGGAATACCTTTAAGTATTTTTGAGCTAAAACGCAAGTAAAAGAGAGAAAAGAAGCAGTAAAAATCCCTACTTATAAACTCCCCCAAACTTCAGCTTGTGCTTGTCCTCAAGCAATTAAGAAAATTCCCATCTTCACTAGAAAATTGCTATTTCAGCAAGCCTAAGGCGAATCAATCACACATGAATGGGACCAACGCTTTCCCATAACACATATGAATTATCAAAAATGAAATGATTTGACTTTTTGAGTACAATAGTCCTAGCCTGACACTAGAGCATCAAGAGTTGATTTATTCATCAAGGAAGCTCGCTATTTCATATATGTCATTGTGGATCCTGAACTCCTCCTTTTTTATTCTCCATTAGCACAACTCACTTAGGAACGTAACACTCAAATTAAGAATTGTGAAAAGTTCGCTCATCTCTCTATCTAAAGAATGTTACAAGAGCCATCGTATGCTTCTGTTATTCAAGCAAAATAGAATGTTCCGACAAAAATTGAGCTGTGCACAGTAAACTTCGACCATGAGGATCCTATAATTCAATTCATAGTAGAAGATGTTAACAACTTCACCAAAGAAGAAGGTTTGCACCAAGCAGTTGTCTTAAAATTTTCTTATGGTAGACCTGATCTATCGGAAGTGCGAAGAATTTTTTCATCGCAATTTGATGTTAAAGGTCATTGTAACGTTGGGCAGTTGGAATTTCGGCACCTCTTAGTCAGATTTGATCTTTTCAATGATTATGTTCACTTCCTTTCAAGGTCGACTGGATATCTTAAATCCAAAGGCGATGAATACCTTTTTAGAACATTTCCATGGTCTTTCGGATTCAATCCGAAGGAGGAGACATCGATGGAAGTTGTATGGATCTCTCTTCCAGGTCTGCCACCAAATTTATTTGCTAAGAGGTCATTACTGTCAATGGCCTCAGCCGTTGGAATACCTCTTGCTGTTGACACGGCGACGCAGGAAAGAATGAGACCTAGCGCGGCGAGAGTTAAGGTTATTGTAGATCTTTTGGATAAGCATCCTAAAAAGGTCATGCTGTAGATTGTAGATTCTGTTTCAGGAAAATCTGTCGAGTTCCATCAACAAATTGTGTACGACAACCTTCCTATGTATTGTGCTTATTGCAAACATCAAGGGCACGATGAGAAGGCTAGTAGATTTAAAACACAAAAAACTGGACCAGAGGAGATAACAGAGGATAATCTGGTCAGAGACGTGAGTAGTATCAGGGATGATGTTGTCAAATTGCAAGGGGATCAAGGGATTATCTAAATGGTAAAAAAGTTGTACAAGGAGTGACAGTGCATAATAATGCAGTCTTGAAGGAGGGTGTTGGTCGAATTAATTCAATAGTACAACATGCTATGGTAAATGATGTTTTGAAACAGAATGTTGAACCTAAGACCTCCCAAAATAGTAAGGCTCACAACTGTGCATCTTCTGATAAAAGAAATGGTACAATTGTAGAGGATTATGTTTTGAATGTCAATACAGATTCAACTGTTATATCTGCTGAACCTGTAGAGAAGCCAACAGTGCCAATTCTGTTAGATGCTTCAAAAAAGGAGCTGTCAAATTTGGTTACTGTGAAAGCAAATGACAATGCAAAAAGGCAGGAAAATATTTTGATCGACCAACAGCACATTTCGCAGAACTCTATTCTGTTGGATCAAACATCTGGTGCAAAGGACATCAATATAATTGCACTATCCAAAGGACAACAAAAGTGGAATAAGGTTCAGCAACTAACATCAGAAGAGGTACATGTCCTGACTACTGTGCAGCCAACTCCAGCATTGGATGGCATTAAAGCATATGTTACTGAGGGTAACAACAACTCCAATTGGTCATTGCATAATGAATCATCCCCTGCAGTCTGTATTCTGCCAAATATGTATTCTACACTGCAAAGTGTTGCAAATCGAGCTATAACTGTTAGTGATGATGCTGTCATAACAGCAAGTCCTTCAGATGACGATATTGCACAAAATTCATCTCGACAGGATACATATCACAAGCCAGAGATGGTTCAACAAAGCAATTTGAACATCTCAATAAATAAAACAACTGCAGTTGTCTCTAACACTACTATGCCTCAAAGTGATCTTGATACACATCCTTCAGATGATTCACAACAATCAAAGGCAACTAGACATCATAATGCAAGGAACAATTGGTCATCAAGATCCAACATAAATGAAACTTCGAAAAACAAAATAAATAAGCAGACCGCAGAGAAGAGCCCAGCTCTAATAACAAGCTCTAATTCATTTGCTGCGCTTGCCAATGTCAGTAAAAATGATGGAAAGGTGGCTGGAGGAAAGTTATAGATGGTTAAAAGTTATCCTCCCATTCCTTTATCCAGTACACTTGTAGAGAAAGGTACCAATGATTATGGGGAATTTTCAATCTTGAATGGAAAGAACAAGCATCTAGTTCTAGCTAACATGAGAGATATGGTAATTAAATCGAAACTCTGGGATCAACGACATTTTGATGATAAAGAGAGCTGGGACGAAGGTTCTGCTGGTTGCTCATCTGTAGAAGAAGACCAAGAAGATGGTTACGATAGCTCAGGAGTGGACATTGAAGCTCCAATCAAGCCAAAATTTCAAGGGAAACCTACAACTATAAATTGGAATGCAAAAATGCCATCTGCAGCAAATCCAAACAGCATTTTAAACCATAATGCTCCAAATTTGATTCCAAAAACTAATACAACAGCAGGTACTTCAAGGACAATAACTGCGAAGATCGACCAAAAAGAAACAACACAAAATGTAATCCAATTCTCGGGTGAAACATGAGTTGTTGGAAACAAAACAGCATTGCAAAACTGTGGACAAAATCAGATTATACCTATACACACTGGACAGTGGCAGCAAATGAATGAAAATACACCAATGAACTGCCTTTTTGGACAGTTCCAGCATGAATCTTCTGCTCCGCTAATCTTTTCAGAGCAAAGACAACTCCAGAATGATATGGAAGGAAGACATATATATGAAGAAGGAGAGGAAGAGGATATCTTAATGCAATGTCGTAATGATGCTGCAAGAATAGGGGATTTGTCACCAACGCACAGTAAAACAAGTAAAAAGTGTCGCCAAAGGGATAGAAGTCGGGACGGCAGGGTGGTCGAAGACGCAAACATAAGGAGGCCCCCAATGAGAATTGCAAAACAAAAGCAGGTTACCCAAAGAACAAAGAACAAAGCATGAATTTGGAAGACAATTTGAGAAAATTTATGGATGAAATCAATATAATTCTTTTTGAATTCATCACAAAGTTGGAGAAAGGACTGCAACTTCGTCGCTTCATCATATTTTTATTTAACCGTCTTAATATCCTCATATGTAATATCACCACAGAGTATGTTACAAACTCTGTGATGATCATAGCTTATTTGGCACGATCAAGTTCTTATGTTGTAATTTTTATTTTCTGTTATTAATAAAAACCTAACCCTAGGCTCCGCCTAGTGGATTGCCAAAAAAAAAAAAGAATGTTACAAGAACGGCACTAAGTACCATATGCTTTCCCCTCATGTAAATCACCACTAATATAAGCTCACTCAACTTGAAATCATGTATGGCTTTTCGGGATGTAATAAAGACTTTGGATTAAGGTAGGACTTGTTGGAATAGAATGTGTTCATCTTTCCTTAAGCACTCACTACAAGAAAGTATGAAATTCGCAACAAATCTTTTTATTGCCATATATTGATTATTGTTGCGAAAAGTACTTTTGGCAACAACAAGAAAGTTGTTGCATGCTGTTACAATAAATGTTGAATGAAAAATTTTTGCAACAACAAAAGACGTTATTGCAAAATGTTGTCTCAACGCAACAAAGAATGTTGTTTCCATTATTTATATTTTGGTCACACAATTGTGGTTTATGAAAATAATTAGCAACATATTGTTGCGATAAATTATTATGTTTTCGCAACAATATTGCTTGTGACAAAAAAATTGGCAGGAGGGTAGTTAATATTATGTTGTAAAGGCATTTAGCAACAAATATTGTTGTGGCCACAAATCACTTTTTCAATAATATTGCATTTTCTACTGTACAACTAGCCAAAATAAATATGTAGTTGCTACATACACAATTCACATTTTTTATATTTTAAAACATCACAAATATATATAAATTGATATATGATATATATATTTGTAAAAGTCAATACAAATGAAGCACTAAGTATTTACATACCTTCAAAAACTAAGTACCACTAACACATATGTTTTGAATTATAAAAAAGAACAAGAACATCTGCAGAGTCATAATTTCTATTCTAATAACAACCCTAAAAGCAAATTTTCTTCTAGTAACTTGTGCAAATGAACCATATTGCAAGCTATATTGGTTTACTTATGCTGATCCTACTAAAAAAGATAAATTATAATTACATTTTTTCTTAATAAATAAAGAATATAAAGTACGCAAGTACTGACCAAAAGAGAGAATTTGGGCATCAAAAGAAAGAATATGGCCGTGACTAGATTACATTGGAGCAAAATTAAGCATGATGAAAAAAAATTATAGTTGCATATGAATTTTATATTCTGCTACTATTAAATAGTAATCAGATCACCCATTTATGATAGTTATTATAATTAATTGATCTTTTGACTCTAAAGAAAAAAATGACTTAAATTATAAGATAAGAGAAGACTTTTGAGATCACTAAACTCCTTTTGGCCATAAGAGACTCGTATACAACAATTTCTTATGGTATTGATGTTGCCAAAACGTGTAATAATAACAGTAAATAGGAACTCGTCAAAAAAATGATAGTGAACAATCTCAAAAAAAATTACAATTAAGAACTATAAAGCCAAGAAACAAGCACATCATCTTTCAAAGGTCCAAAATCAAACAACTTTTCTTTTTGTACTAAGATGAATGGAAATTAATAAATAATGAACGAGGATAATGATTAATGACATTTAGACATTTATAAATACAGTTGCATGTAGATATTCATAATAATAATAAAAGAAATTATTTGTGCAATTTACACTACTATATTTTAGTTAGCTTTGTATCTTTTATATCAGTATCGATTACTTCTACGCATGTTCTATTATATTGGCACTGATGTAAGGGAGAGTAAGAATATTACACAAAGATGACAAAATGTAGATAGTTCTTGGAGAAACAAGATTCGAGCAACCCCTTTGACTCGGACCAATTTGATTGGACATGCTCTAGAGGTAATATTAATGACCCTCCACATAACTACGCACTTCATTTATACCGTTAAAATTAATGTGGATGAGATGAATGTATGGTCAAAATACTTAAACCTGACTCATTTCCTATACCCTTATCAATTATTCTTAGCATAATTAGTTTATTATCACAACCTTAACCCTTTTTTTTGCACTGTGAAAACAATTGCTGCTCCTAGTAGTCTAATCTTGTGGCTTACTAGCTTTTGTGGCATTCATTATTATCGGTATTTGTTTTATTTCTTGTTTTAGATAAACATATTGGTGGCCTGTTAGCTTCAGGGGCATTCATCAATACCAATAATTTCATTTACTTTCTTAATTTAGAAAATTAAACAATTATGCATGTTGAAAGAAACAATAAGCAAGGTGGCTTTATGACAACCAAGTTTGCATTGTCGTGTAGTAAAACTGCCCATAATAAGTTTGATACGAAGCCAAAGGTGACTTTCACAAAGCCAACAACTAATTATTTGTGATCTGTAGGAAAAATTCATGATACGAATGGTGGCGGCGGCAACAACAACATACTAGATAGGAATATAATGAAAACATGTCAGTGAACATTATCAACCAAGGAATTAACTTTTACAAGAGTTAGACAAAGTTTTCTTACCGTGATGTCATCCATAAGTCTTGAGCAATTTGCCTCATCTGAACCACTTAAATTAAAAATAATGTTGAGAAATACAGCAGAAATTCCATTATGTTAAACATAGTAAAACTACATAAATAAATTGGCGTACAAATAAGTGGAAAGTTACGATATAGGAACATGGAAGAAACATAGATAATGCGACAAGAGTAATTTATAGATTTGGTTGTTTTGATATCTTCTTTTCCGTAATTGAAGTGTTTTTTTTTCGGTCTCTTGGTTAATTTTGCATTTACTACTGGTGAACCTTAACTAAGATCTGGTTTTTTTGGCACTCTGGTTTAATTTTGCAGCTGTATTAACTTACTTCCTGGCATACATAAGCCACTTAGCTCGGCCAGCTACAATAGGATACATCAAGAATAACTGCACCATGGCTAAATCCCATAACTAATTTATTCTATAAGAAGTGCTTTTCTTTCAGCATTCCATTCCCTAATCAAAATGCTTTTGGTGTTACTTGTCACAGAAAAGGCAAACAATAATGTTATCAGATTCTTAAAAGTTGATGATATTCAATCAAATCAAAGATAATGTAAGGCTTTGTCTATATTGATTTGCTTGAACTTAAGCAACCAAGAGTTGGTTTTCTTGCCACTCAGATTTCTTTTCTGCAGATGTAATAACTTTCTTCATAGCAATACATAAGCCATTCAGCTCGGTCAATCGAATAAACTTCTTAATATCTTCAATAACTTTCTGCCTGGCAATACATAAACCATGGATTTTCTACTTGTTGAATTAAAGCCCAATCCTTGACCACAACAATAACTTGACGTTTTTCCAATAACTTTTACAAATGCAGCATTAAAAAGCGAGTCCAAATCAATATCTCTTCAATTTCTTGAATTTGTTCAGCAACATATTCTTTCACCTTATCCTATAATTTTTTTATATAAGCTTTAACTTTCAGTATTTATTTCAACGGACTCATATTTTCTATGAATTAGTATAAGAGTTTCGCACGTACATTTAATGCAGCAGAGGCATCATTAACCCAATGTCCGCTCTTCATCTGAGTCAATTTCCAAAGCTTCTACAAGTTTGGTTGTTTTCCGGTGCTTGTATTTCTCTACCAAAATAAATTAAATTATGTTATTAAATAAAAAATAACTAAAATTTATCAAAATAAAGGCATATGTTACTTGTTGAAAAGATACTTCCTGGAAAGATTTTCTTCCGCAAATATGATTCATTTCTTATTTTGCCTTATTTGTTTTATTTCGCTCACTCATTCTTTGCAATGGAATCTATAAATATATTTCTTGATGAACTATAAGAAGAAGAACAAGGTTTAATTTTGGCGTATCCTAATTAGTTACCTTAAAAGTATCAGAATCAAAATATTCAACCAAGAATTTTCATTCAGCTTCATAAAAACATCAACTGGCATATTATGAAAGCATTCCTCCTTTGTAGCCTACTTCTTGAAATGATCATGGATCCTACTACCATGATATCTATACAAATTATTAGCTGTTTTAAGGATAGTATCCCGATTGTGTTGTGTGTCTGAAAGTTGGAAGGTGTCCTGAATTTAAAACAAACTTAAGCGAGCTTACGTAAAATAGAATTTCAATTGTATGCCGATGAGCCGAGGGATGTACAGAGTCAGCTTTTCTAAAGTTGTTTTATCAGTATACTTATTCCGAGAATTTGATTATGTGTACTGGACGAACAAGAACATTTTAAGGGAATAGAGTGAATTACCAGCATATGAGCAACAATCCTATCTTTTGCTATATCAGGAACTTCCTTCTAGTTCTTGACATCATGCCTAGCATTATGCATAACTTTAACAGAGAGATCGGTAATGAAATCATTAGCTCCAGGACCTACTGCTACAGTTCGACCTAGTGGAATAATCACCTTCAACTTTTCATTATCACTATCTTTGCGTTTTTTTGGATTGAAAGCCCTGTTGTCTTGCCTCTTCCTTTTCTCTTTTTGACTTCAGCTTCATATGAAAATATTTAGTAGTATAGTAAACATAACATATACAAGCTAGATATTTAAAAGGGATGCTTTTTAGCAAATGAATTAACTTACTTGGCGACAGATTTGAGATAACATCAGCAATTCCATCATAATTAGAAACATGAACATCTGTCATCATGATTGACTGCAATATATTTCGAAAGGAATTATATTATCGGAGACTACTTGAATGTATAAGTGATAAAGCAAAATTCTAAGAAAGAAACAATGTATTTTCAGAAACTGAGAGAAACAAATCAATTGAAAGCAAAATGATAAGAAAATTATAGAAATAGAAAATAGAAATTAACCATTTCTGCTAGGTGTTGGAAATAGACTTCTGTGAAGAAAGCGATTGAAATATGCAAAATTATCCTGAAGACTAGTTAAAAATTACAACCAATCATTATCCTGAGTTTCATCAAATTCATCAGAAAGATATTCTTCATCTACACTGAAGTCATCTCCATTATCATGATCGAATTCATCAAAAGCTTCTAAGTCTACTTCTTCCTCATTATTTAGAGAAAATGCATCAACACTAACTTCATTAATATCTTTGTATTTTAATGACATCATTATCAGACTCTACTTGGAAATCTGTTTCTCCTCTTTCAACCAAGTCAATCAATTGGTATGGCTCCGTTTCATCTTCTTGTTCGGGTAAATCATACAAATTCCGTGGTCTTACTCTTACAACAACATGCCAATTCTCACTTTGATCATGTTTAACGTTATATACAGATTGAGCTTGTGAGCCTAAAATAAATGGATCATTTGTATAATGGAGTCGTGTCACATCTACACATACGAATTCATATTTATCCTTTTTATAACCTCTGCTTTGATTACGACCTTGAGTAGGAACTTTAAACCAGTAATATTGAAATAATATGATTGAATTATTGTCCAAATATTGGATCTCTAAAATATTTTTTATCTTTCCATAATAATCAATATTTTTTGTACGTTCAAGACTCTTTACAACTACACCACTATTTTGAGTTTTCAAACCTAACTCTGATTCCATTGTTTGTAACCTAAACCCATTCATGACATATCCATTATGGCAATAAGCACGAGGATCTGGACGTCTTACCAAATCTAGTAATCCATTGGTAATTCGGTCATCACCATTTTCTTTTAACTCTACCACCTATAATATTTAATTACAAAATCACAAAATTAATACTACTTAAAAATATAATTTACAAATTATCCTAAATAAATATAAACTACCATCAAATGATATAATTTAACTTTTTCTCAAACCACAAAGGGAATTCCTCCTTGTGCCTCTTGAAAATATTTCTATTATTCCCCTTCCTTAATATTTCTAAGTGTTGCCTATGGATTGTGAGCATTTAATAAAAATAAAAAAAATAAAATTACAATAGAGTTGTTGATAGTTGCATAAGAATAAAAGTATGTAAACTACCTAAGTTTGATAGTTGCATACAATTTTCGAGGATGTAAAAGTGAGCTTGATTGATTTCATGAGTGCTCAAGTTTATCCAAGAACTCCCTACTAATGGCTTACCACAATAATTAAATATAGATAAGCCATTAGGTACTGTATTAGAAGAATCAAAATTTCTATCTGGACGATTTTGTTTTATCTCATATCAGTCAAATAGTTGGAACAAAATGTCGTACATTCCTCAGCAAGATACCCCTCAGTAATTGATCCTTCTGGGCGAGATTTATTTCGTACATAACCTTTCAAGGTGCGCAAAAATATATGACATAAAAATAGATCCGTTTTCAACAAATTTTAACTAAAAGAGTAGCTAAAGGAAAAGTTCACAGGAATAAGAATGCAACCTTTCAATGTAATACATCCATCGAAATTTAACAGGACCACCAAAATTTGTCTCCATTGCCAAATAAATTGCCAAATGAACCATAACATCAAAGAATATTGGCAAAAACACGTGCTCTAATTTATAAATTGTCATCCGTATACTTTTATCTAGTCGATCTAACTTTTCCACATGCAACTCTTTATTGCACAAATCACTAAAGAATAATGACAGTTCAACTAATGAATCATATGCATCCTTTGGTAAAATACCTTTGATGATAAGTGAAAAAATACATTGAAAAAGAATATAGTGGTCATGAATTTTAGTCCAAAAATTCTTGCCTCTTTAACATTGACACAGCGACTAATATTACAAGCATAAGCATCAGAAAACTTGACTTCTTTGATGAGCTGATAAAATTGAATTTTCTCTGTTTTAGACATTGTATAGCTTGCTGGAGGAAGTATGTACTTATTCCCACTTTTTATTGGATGGAGGAGGTTTTTAATTTTCATCTCTTGTAAGTCCAACAAAGATTTTAGTGTGTCCTTTATTTTTTCTTCAATATCTAATAATGTTCCTATCACACTTTCACTGATTTTTTTCTATATACATCACATCCAGATTATATCTCAATAATAAAATCTTCCAATATGTGAGTTCAAAGAATACACTTTTTTTCTTCCAATTGTCATATCTTATAGTATCTCGTTTTCATTTTCTTGTGCTGACTGTCAACTAATAATTGTGAGGATGTAATAAGTTGTGCAAGCAGATTATCTCCACTCAAAGCTTATGGCGAAAGTCTTTCTTCCTTTGTGTTATCAAATAAATTTTATTCCGACGATAGGGATGATTTATTTCCAAGAACTTACAATGACCCATATAGCATTGCTTTCGACCATGCTTCAAGTAAATGGAACAAGTATGTATATGACAAATCGAAAAAGCTAATTTACCTTTAGTGCTCCAACTAGATAAAATATCATAAGCTGGAAAATCATTAATTGTCCACAACAAAGAAGCACACAAATTCTTTTTTTGTTTCATTAAAGCATCATAAGCCTCAATTCCACTCTACCATAAGGTTTTCAAATCATCTACCAATGGTTGGAGATATACATCAATATCCATACCAAGGCCTTTTGATCTAGGAATAAGCAAATTCAATAAAAGATTTGATTGTTTCATACATAGCCACGGGGGGAGATTTATATGGTATTAAGATTACCGGCCACATATTATAGGCACTACTCCTTGAACCAAAAGGATTAAATCATCTGAAGCAAGACCAAGCCTTACATTATGTAGATCTGAAGCAAAACTTGGATACTTTTCATCAAAAGTTTTCCATGCCAATAAGTCACCTGCATGTCGTAAAACTCCATCATCGACTCTCTTATATTTATACCATCTCATATCTTCAGCGGTATATTTTATCATAAACAATCGTTGTAATTTTGGTATTATAGGAAAGTATCTAACAATCTTTCTAGAAATTCCTTTATTTCTCTTATTCGAATTTCCCGAAGCAACTTCTTCATCAATATCTTCTCCTTTTCTTAGCATCCATCTTTTTTCACCACATTTAGGGCGTTGCTCAAGATTCACATATTCCATTCTATATAAAATGCAATTATTAGCACATGCATCTATCTTTACATAATCTAAACACAAACCTTTACTTATCTTTTGAATTTCATAGATAGAATTTATGAGTATATTTGCTTTAGGTAAAACATCACTCAATAATTTCTATAAAGATTCAAATGAGGTATTACTCCAGCCATGCAGATATTTCATTTGAAAGAGACGCATTACAAAAGAGAGTTTGGAGAATTTTTTACAATCAGGATATAGCTTTTGTTCTACATCTTTTTATAACTTATAGAAAATTTTAGCTTATGTATTAGGCTCTTTGCTACTAGACTCATTGTTCTCATCAAACTCATGACTATTAGTGGGAATACCACGATACAAGTCATGCAACATTTCAAAAGTGGAAGCATCATCATTTCCTATATCTAAATCTATACTAGAATTTGTTCCATCATTTCCTATATGAAAAGAACCGCGACATTAAGAAAATCAACAACTTATTGTTCACCTTCAAATGGAAAAAAGAAGAAGCTAACAAATACAAATTAAGCTAGTAAAGTACATAAGAAATTATAATACTAAGAAAGACAAACTAAAGAATCTATGAAATAAACTACAGAAAGTAAGACAACTGAATGTACAAACTGAGGAGAAAATGAATATATAAATCAAGGGAAAAAGGAAGAATATATACATAACCAAAGAGAAAATAAAGATAAAAGAAAACTAATATTAGAGTTATTACAGGCCAATGTCAATGCCAAATCAATCAAAATAGACAACCCCCATGGATAAGAATGAATAAGAATGAGCATTGTCCTTAATGCTTAACAAAAATAAGAACAAGGAAGGGTAGAGAGTTAAGAGAGTCAAATGTCCTCGGCTCAACCTTTTGATCGTTGAAATACTATATGAGGAAACTTGGATAAGGGTAGGATCTTTCACCTTTTTTGACAGCTAATATGATGGTGGTTGACATTATGGAACCCACATTGATCGGGTACCCAGCCATAGTAGAAGCAACCAGAACTGCTAGAGGTTGTGGAAGGTTATTCTCATTTAGACACGGGTCAATATGGATGCACACAAAGGTTTGAAACCCTTTTGCTTCAAAATTTATGGTGGCCTGGACTATAGTAACCCTTGCGGTGATCCACGGTGGTCGTCCTCGAACAACCAAAATCTCAGCTAGCCATGGGCGAGCTGCATCACCCATAGCAAGATTTTCCAAGTACTAGACTGCCTCTACTTCTTCAAAGCCATAGAAGTGTTCAAAGAGCAGGAGTCGAATATAGTTTTTTGATTTCTCACCCTTGTTATCTTGGTTCCCTTCTTTATGTGAGCTACATTGTGATAAAATTCTTTAACCAAGTGCTCATTTGCATCAATGACACTACGGGTGAACCATTTCTATCCCTTTCGCTCCTCTAATTGTCTAAGGACATTTGGATTGTAAATGTCCAAATCCTTCATTTAGAATTTCCGCTCAAGTGTAAGCTATCTATGGGGCCAACACTCTATGAATCTTTATAAGCCCGTCAAACTCACAAAGCGATTCTCACATATTTCCTTCACTTTTGAACTCTTATGGCCTCCCACTCGAGTTTCACCTCCTCTACCATCATCATCATCATCATCTAAATCAATCAGTGCAGGGGGAGTGTGTGAGGAGGATGGCTCCGAACCATAGCTACCTGCCTCTGAACCCTCAGAAGAACTTGCTGAGGTGGAGGGTTCATCACAAAGTTGGTATTTCCCTTGAAGTTGTTGTGAATGGGCTTCCGACAGCCCTTGCATAGAGTTTCCCTCTAAAGTAGCACTAGAAAGGGCAGATAAACTTGACTCAGAGGGTGTAGTGGTTTTGGATTGTACTCCAGAGGCCGAGTACGTTTGCCCCGGCTTCGGGAGGAGTCCCCTCTCCCTTTAGATGAGTTGCCTCTACTAAGTTATCTAACCATTGTTTGAAATATAAGGAACATAGGTTCATTTCGTTGAAAAGAATTAAAGTATTTGCAAAACAATTGCAGAATACAGTCATCAAAGAGGCGGTGTGGACGGCAAAATTTTGAGTGTGACCATAGACTGTCTTGTGCGAACTGCATAATTTTAAAGTGCCACAACATTCCCTGAAGAGCGGACCATACAATTGTATGTATGGCCACATATCCTCAAGTGTGGATCATACAATTTTGAGTGTAGCTGCACAAGTCCAAACCTGCGTTGCTGATCCTCTGAAGTTCAAAAGTGCGGTCACACACATTTTTATGTGGCCTCACAATTTATTTGTGGAATGCAAAATTGTGAGTGCGGTCCGCATATTTCAAGCACCATCTTTACCCTATTTAATAGCTATACAAAACACATAAAACTGTGTGCGGAGGCAAAATTCAAACAGTGACGGCACTACACATATGGTTCTTGCATTTTTTTCACAAATTAAACATGGTGTGCACAAATTGACAAGATTAGTGGTTTGCCCAGTCCCTAATGAAAATATATGAAGCTACCCACATGATTTTGAAGCACATATTAAGCACAGTTGACCTTTTTAGGCCTAAAATAGCTTATCTAACCAATGAAAACAAAAACAAAAATGAAGAAAAATGAACAAAAATCTAACATGGATTGAATATACTAGTAATGAATGATGCAGGTGAGAATCCAACTTGATGAGTTGTGCGTGATTTGTTAAATATTTTTGGGATGCACAGTATTTTTTAGGGCTTGGGATTTTAGAGAGCATAGAATGATAATAGTGGTGAAAAGCCCTATTTATACTTTGACCAAGACGGTATAGAAATTACCTGAGTGCGGCCGCACAATTTTGAGTGCGGTCCGCACTCTTTACCTGTACATGAATTGAGCTCTATAGTCTGCACAAAAATGAATGCGGCCGCACATCCTTGTTTGATCTGCATACTTTTGTGTGCGGCCACGTTTTAGCAAGTTTCCTGCAAATTCCAACTTCACAGAGTTGGTGATCTCTGATCTCCAGTTGTATGGTGACACAAAGAATTTTTCGATCGTAGAACCTTCTCTAAAGTTGCAACATTTTTCTGCGGTCCACCCAATTTTGGTACGTCCGCATAATTTTAACTCTTGGCCAAACTTTTCCAGGTATAATCACTGCAATGTACACCGATTCATGCATACACTTCAAAACTAGTTAGCACAAAACAAAGCCTATTTAATGCAGGAGAAAAACAAAAACAAAAAGAAAAAGACACATGGTTTGCCTCCCTAGAAGCGCCAGATTTAACATCACGACACGATGCAGATTACCAATCATTTGAAACGAAGAACCTCCACAACATGGCCATCATCAACCTTTTCAAAATAGTGCTTAAAACAGTGCCCATTGACTCTTAACACTTCATCATTCTTATGTTCTCAAGTCCAAGGCACCGAATGGAGTCATACCAACTAGTTCAAACGGGCCACTCCATTTTGACTTCAACTTTCCCGGAAACATCCGTAATCAAGAATTGAACAATAACACAACGTCACTTTCTTTGAACTCCTTGTTTTGAATGTACTTGTCATGGAGGTACTTCATTTTCTGCTTGTATAGGGACAAACTTGTATAGGCATGATACCATAATTCAACAAGCTTATTCAATTGTGCCACCCTTAAGTTTGCGGTGATATCCTATTCAAAGATCAACTTCTTCAAGACCTACATGGTCTTATGCTCAAGTTCCTCTAGAAGATTACACGCCTTCCCAAGTATCAATTGATATGGAGACATCTCAATGAGTGTTTGGTATGCCATCCTATAGGCCCAAAGAGCATTATTAATTTTATTTACTAATCCGTCCGATTGGCATTTATAGTTTTTGACAAGATACTCTTGATCTCCCGATTGGAGACTTCAACTTGTCGGCTTGCTTGAGGATGGTAGGGGGTTGATACTTTGTGTGTGACACCATACATTATGGGTAAGGTAAAAGCCTCGTTGCAAAAATGTGAACCGCCATCATTTATTATGGCCCTTAGAGTACCGAATCATGTAAAGATGTTTTTCTTCAAGAATGCCACCACACTTCAAGCTTCATTGTTGGGTAAAGACAAGGCCTTAACCCATTTTGACACATAGTCCACAACTACCAAAATGTAAGTGTTGCCACAAGAGATCACGAATGGTCCCATGTAATCAATACCCCACACATCAAAGATGTCAATTAACAAGATGGTGGTGAGGGGAATCTCAATCTTCTTAGAAATCCCACTGGCCATTTGACATTTATCAGAATTCTTGACTATATCACTAGCGTTCTTTTATGGGTAGGCCAATAGAATCCACAACTCAACACTTTTGTTTCCGTTCTAGCTCCACCATGGTGACCACCATATGATGAAGAGTGGCAAGCCTCAAGAGTTTGCACTTGTTCTTCCTCAGGCACACATCATCGAATCACACCATCAGTACATATCCGAAATTGATACGGTTGATCCCAATAATAGTCAAGGCATTCTCGTTTGAGCTTCTTGCTTTGGTTTCAGGAGAACTCATTCGGTACAATGCCATTCACAAGATAGTTTTCTAAGTCCGCGAACCGTGGCATCTCGGTCATTGGAATGGCTAGAAATTGCTCATCATGGAAGGAATCATTATTCTCAAGACCGTCATGTGTCTTACACTCCTCTTCCAATCAAGATAAGTGGTCCTCCACTTGATTTTCACTGCCTTTGCGTTATTAGATTTACAGATAAAACTCTTGCAATAGAAGCACCAACCATATACCTTGCCTTAATATATTTCTAGCTCATCAAGTATCAAAGCGCCACATGATCGGTGTGACAATCACCTTTGTTCCCATCAAGTACGGGTAGAGCTTCTCCATAGTAAAATCGGTAGCAAGTAGTGTTTTTGAGTCACTCTGTAATTGACTTCGGCATCATTCATGGTCTTGCTAGCATAGTATATCAGATGGAAGATTTTGTTGATTCTTTGTCCCAAAACCTCTCCAACCGCCACATCACTAGCATCATACATGAGCTCGAAAGCTAAGCTCCAATTCGGTGCAGTGATAGTAGGCGTAGTTGTCAATTTGAACTTGAGAAATTCAAATGCCTTCATATAATCTTTGTTGAAATGGGACTTGGCATCCTTCTCCAAAATATTACACAAAGGGTTCACCACTTTGAAAAAACCTTGATGAATGAGTGGTAGAACCCCGCATGACCCAAAAAACTCCTTGCTCCCTTCACGCATGTCGGGGCAGAAGTCTAAAAATCACTTCCAGTTTGGCCTTGTCGACCTCAATACCATTCTTTGAAATTTTATGGCCAAGGACAACTCTTTCCTCGACCATGAAGTGACATTTCTCCCAATTTAATACCAAGTTCGTCTCCCCACATCTTGCCAAAAACTTATCCAATTTGTTCAAGCATTCATCTAAAGAATTCCCAACCATAAAAAAATCATCCATGAATACCTCAAGAATATCCTCCACCACGTCGGTAAAAATTTCCATCACACACCATTGAAAAGTTGTCGGTGCACTGCATTATCCAAATGGCATCCTTGATAGTGAGAAAGTACCATAAGGAGTGTGGAAGTGGTTTTCTCTTGGTCCTCCGGAGGAATAAGAATTTGATTGTAGCCGGAGTATCCATCAAGTAAATAATAGAAAGCACATCCGAACAACCTATCTAGCATTTGATCAAGGAACGAAAGTTGGAAATGATACTTTCTTGTAACTTTGTTGAGATTGCGGTAGTCCATGCATACTCTCCATAATCATGCCCTCTTTATTTGAGACATTGCACCGGACAAGTCCATGAACTATCCGAATTAGGGTAAACAACCCCTGCATCCAACCACTTTGTGACCTTCTTATTGACCACCTATTGCATATCTTCATTTAGCCTCCTTTAATTATTAACTGAGGGTTTGGTACCCTCTTCAAAAATAATCTTGTGCATGCAAAAGGCAGGGCTTATACCTCGGATATACACCAATGTTTATCCAATTTCTCTTTTCCTCCTTTGTAGCACCTCTAATGTTGGCTCTACTTTAATGTTAGTCAAACTAGAGGAAAGAATAACCAGTAAATTAGAAGAATGGACAAGGAATTCATACCTGAGATGCAGTGGCAACGGCTTTAACTCCAATATGAGAGGCTTTTTGGTTATGGGTTTTGTTGGAGTAGTCCTCTAATTTTCAAGATCCAAAGATAAATTGCGGGGTTCATAAGTGTACTACCCCATTCCTTGGAATGCATTCACACATTCTACATAGCCATCATTCTCCCCCTCATCATTATCAAGGTTTAGCAAAATGACTTCTAATTATCAATTATCGCATCGGTCACTGAATCCACGGACGAACAAACTTCATTGCTATACAGTTTCCTCATCGATGTTCACACATGGAAGACCACCTTTTAATCACCCTCCCAAAAAGTGAGCTCAACGGCTTCTACATCAACAAGATTCCTCCCTGTATAAAGGAAAGGTCTACCCAACATAATAGGCACACAATAGTCCACTTCACAATCAAGAATCACAAAATCTGTTGGGAGTATGAACTTGTCAATTCGAACCAACACATCATCAATACTATCCAATAGTCTCTTTAAGTATGATCCACCATTTTCAACCTCATAGATATGGATCTTGGTGCACAATTCTAAGGTTTTAAACGCTGAATATGGCATCAAGTTGATACTCGCCCCAAGATCACATAGATATTTTGCAAAGTCGACACTTATAATTGTATATGGGATTTTGAAAGCGACCGGGTCTTCCAGTTTATGAGCCATTTAGTGCACAATTACAGTCACTTGATGTGTCATCTTAATAGTCTAACAATTTATTAACCTCTTCTTGGTTACCAAATCCTTCATGAACTTTGCATATCCCAACATTTAGTCTAGGGCTAATGGTACATTGATAGACAAAATCTTCATCATGTCAAAAAGCTATTTAAAAAGGTTATCACTATTTTGCTTTGCAAGCCTTTGAGGGTAATGAGGAGGTGGCCTTGGCATTGGTGCCTTACCCTTTGGTACTACCGGTTCTACCATGTCAATTACGTGTTCCCTAGACGAGTTCACTTCTTCTTGTGTCTCCTCCATATTTTCATCAATATCAATTCTCACTTCTTCATTAGCTTGAACCATATTGCTTGGAATTTCATGTTCTTGAACCACTACATCATCATCAACAATTGTTCTTTGACTTAAGGTTGTTGCATCTACACATTTTCTACTTCTTGTAGTCACAACCATAGCATGTCCCGTAATATTCCTAAACTTTGGGTTCACCACAATATCACTTGGTAGTTCCCTTTTAGGATGAGTGTTCAAATCTTGCGAGATTTGGCCTAATTGGACTTCTAAATTGTGACTTGAAGTGTTGTGGGAGGCAAATTGAGCATCAGAGTTGGTGTTCTTCTCCATAATTTCTTTAAACATGTTCTCTATTCGGCCCATTTCACTGTTATAAGAACTCGAACATTGGGAAGGATACAAAGGTGAGTTTTTCGATTATTGAAACATTGAGGGCCTGTGAAAACCCGACCCTCAGTTGTTGTTGTTGTTCCACCATCTTTGGTTATTGCCCCAAATAGCCGTGATTATTACCAATCCAGTTGCCTCGGTTATTTTGACCATTTCAATTTCCTTGATTGCCTTGATTGTTCCAATTCCCTTGGTTGTTTTGATTGCTCTAACTACCTTGATTGTTTTGATTGTTCCAACCACCTTGATTACTTGAATTCCCACTTCCTTGATCTCTTATGGTTTCCATTATTGTTGACTTGGGCTTTGATTGTTGTTTCTTTGCCCTTGGAAGTTGTTCCCATGTTGTACTTCTTTCTCTTGCTTATTGTATTGTCCATCTTAAACAAATCCACCACCATTTTACTCGTAATTATCAAACCGGTTTTGAATTTGAGGGCCCTTTTGCCTTCTCTTGTTCACCAACATACTAACTTCTTCCATTGCATTTACTTGCTTGGGACCTTGCCCTTGTTGAAGTTGATATTTATCTAGTTGGTTCATTGTGGCGGTCAATTTCATAATTTCTTGCCCAATATCATGTAATTCTTTATGCAAATGAATCATATTTTGGTAACCTTGAGGAACATTAGTTCTACTTTTCCATGCTGATGAGGTATCCACCATTTAATCAAGAATATCACAAGTTTCTGTATATGGCGTTGTCATGAAATTTGCACCCGCAAGTTAGTTGACCACGCATTAATTGGTAGTGTTGATCCCCCCTATGGAAAGTTTGCTAGATCATAGCCTCTATCATGTCATTATTCAGACACTCTTTCACCATAATACGATATCTTTCCCAAATCTCATGCAAAGGCTCATTGAGTTCTTTCTTGAAAGCTAGAATCTCATCCCTAAGAGTTGCCATATGTCCGGGGGAAAATAATTTTGCAAAGAATTTCTCTGCCAATTAATCCATATATGGATAGAATATTTGGCAACCTCTCCAAATGATCCAATGCCTTCACCCGTAGAGAGAAAGGGAATAGCCTCAATCGCAAAACATCCTCAGAGATGTCGGTTTTTTTGTTCCCCTAGTAAGTGTCAACAAAACCTTTCAAGTGCTTGTATGCATTTTGATTCGGAGCCCGGGTGAAAAATCCTTGTTATTCCAATGGTGTAAGCATGACATTCGTGATTTTAAAGTTGTCTACCCTATTGCAGGGATAGACTATGGAACTTGCGTATCCTTCATTTGGAAACACCTCCTGTACTGTCGCTCTTGGTAGAGGTGGGGAATGAATGTTGTCTTGAGGCAGGCGGCCTCATCTATTAGCTTGAGGTTCAAGAGGAACCTCTTCAACTTGGTAATCATCCACGTCATCCCCCAATGGCATGTTTCCAAGAGGATCATTGTTGTTGAGATCCATCATACCACCTACAATTGTTTTTACAAAAAATATTTGTAACTCGGAAGGAAAAGAAGACAGATCACACAAAAACCAAATATATAGACAAATCCATGTTTATATCCCCGGAAAGGGTGCAAAATTAATGTCTCCCCAAGTCACGCCATTAATTGGGATTGTGAAGTGATCGATACAATTATAAATTCCCAACACGAGTTAGGGTCTAAGTTCACAAGGAGCTTTATTTGAGATTAGGTATATACCTGGTCTAGTGTATGATATGCCCAAGATTGCTCTTCCACATATTTGGTTATTTCTTTCTACTTATAATGATTATGGTAATGCTTGTAATTAAAAGTCTAAAGAACAATATTTTTGGTGTTATTGTTTTTTAAGTTGATAATAGATCTAGAGTCATGACTTCCATCTAGGTGGTGACGTAACGGATTATGAACTCCAAGGCAAGTTTGATTAGTTGGTATCGTAATATAGCAAGCTCACACAATTATCCACTTGATATCTCTCAATAGTTAGAGTGATTTTTCCCTATTTGGCTTTTTCAAGTCCAAATTGGTATTGCACAAAACATGTGAAAAATGCTCAAGTCGGGTCTTACTATCTCTAGATTCAAACCTTTAATTAGGGACATCAATTTCTTGAGTTCACCTAAATTCCTTATTAGCCAAGTTTTCCTATAATTAGTCTCTCTTTCTCAAGTAGAAACTAAGTCATTTAAGCATGAATCAATATTTGCAATCATTAATTCTCGAATTCAAGATGGAAATAGGCTAAATATCAATAACCCAATAAGAAACAAGCCATAAATCAAACAAACATTAAGTACCCGCTCTAGGTTTGGGTCACAACCCTAACTAGAAATTAGCTACTAATCAAATATGCACAGATTAAAGAAGAACTAAGATAGAAGTCATAATACTTGATTAAGGTTAGCAATTCTAACGTATAAAAGCTAATCTAGTACAATGTTACCCAAAAAAGTAAATAAATACGGCTCAGGTGCTCCCTACTTACAAAAAGTTCTATTTATACTATGCTAATAATATCTGACAAAATTTCATATGCGGAGGTTATGTGGACCACAATTCTGTGTGCGGTTCGCATGTTGAGATTGGTTGGTCAATTGTGCGGCCACACTTCATTTAATTATGCGGACTGCACATTTTTGAGTGCGGTTGCACACTTGAACTTGGACTGAATTTGGCCACCATTATGCGGACAACACAGTTTTGAGTGCAACCGAACAATAATTCTGCGGCCGCACATCTTGATATCCTAACATGCAAGTTCTCTAAAGTTTATTTTCTTCCGCTATACAATAAATGTGCGGTCCTCACTTTGTGAGGAAATTCCTTTAGTGCTCTTTCGGAGTTTGCAGCCGCACAAAATATTGTGCATTCTGCATCGTAGCCCCTTTTTCCTCTTTGGTCCTAGTCCATTTTTGCTCCTTTTTGAGTTAATTTTCACTTCTTTGGCTCGTTTCCCAATATTCTTGCAAGAAAGCACATTTCTTCAGTTCTCGAGAATACCTTTAAGGTTTTTTGAACTAAAATGCAAGTAAAAGAGATCAAATAAGCAGTCAAAGTCCCTTCTTATCACCGAACGATCTTATTTCACGCAACGTCGTAGCGAAGCAAAGGGTTTTGATAACACTAACTCTAGAAAACCTTAATGTGTAAAAATGTATCTCGTGCTAAGGCATAAATTTTTTTTTTTGTGATTAATTTAAGTCGAAAAGGGAGAAAAACCATCTTTTTAATGCCATATCAGCTTAGTTAAAGAGTCTATGGGCCATTTTATTTTTGAGTTCAAGAAGTCATCCTCACCCAACTAAAACCTAAGGGTCATACTACTTTGATTTTGATCAAGTACTCACTCGATTATAAAGACTACATTAGTACGAGTTCGATCAAATTGCCTAAGCCTTGTACTTATGAACAGAATTTTCACAAGGCATGGACGGAACAGATTTTTCAGAAGGCAAAAATTGAAATAAAGACAAGTCAGAAAGCAAAGAGATCTGTTGTAGATATGAAGATATTTACAAGGACCGATTACGGTCCTACACAAAAATTCAAAAATCCTAAGTGCTTAGTTTTCATCGGGAGCTACATCCTTGCCATCCGGATCTCCTCCACTCTCAGATCCACTCATACTACCGGAATCATCATCATCAGAAGAGAGTAACGCTTTGGCTTCAGCCTTAAGCTCTTTAACATTCTCGATCTTGACACTAAAGTTAAAACCATGTGCATGAATCTCCTCAAGAGTCTCTCTTCAAGATTAGCATTTGGCATGCTCGGTAACCCAGTATGCTTGAGTATGAGTAGCATCGACAACTTCTTTTTCTCGAGTTTGAGAAGCATCGACATCATATCGTTAGACATCCACAATCACCTTAGAATCGGCCTTAGTCATCTCGACCTCGGATTTCACCACTGCAAGCTCTATGTCTAACCGAGCCTGCATTTCCTCAAATTTCTTGCTTATTTCTGCTTCATGCCTTGGAGTTGGATTTCGGTTAAGGATAACTGAGCGCAAGCAGCCTCTTTCTCTGAGGCAAGGCGGTCCATCTTTTTTTTTTTTCACACTGCAGTCTCTGGCTTCACCTCATCTACCTATATTCGTGCAGCCGCAGGACCTGTGTGATTGAGTCATTATCCATTACTCCTAAACCAAGATCATGAGCATCTAAGACTTTATTTATCTGCACGGTCAGTTCGCTTTGTTCTTTTTGGGCCACGACCAGCTCACCTCGGAGGCCTTTGCTTTCTTTTCCTCTTTGCTCACCGAGAAGTCTGGGACCATGTTTCTCTTCGGTAGGCCCTTAAATTTTAGACTTATCTAGGCTCAACGCCCTTCGAGACTTAACGAATGCCTCATAATAAAGTACCAAGGCCCGCATAAATAGAAGGGAAAGAATTATTCAAGGAGAGAAAAACAAAAGTATAAAGATCGACGTAAACAAAGAAAGTTATGAGCTTACTTGATTCAAAGCTTGCCGAGCCTCATTGAAGAGACATGGTGCTCCCACCTCGTCCATCAGAGCTGGATCTTCTGACCAGAACATGAAGGTAACTGGACGCCCCTATGGGGGTGGCAAAAACTTGTGCATCCTCTAGTACCGTAATCACAATCGCTCATTTGCACCGAGATCAACACTGGGGGATGGAGCCGCTGAACTAGCTTCGTAGGCAAAGCGGCGATGTTTTTCTTCAGTATACAAGCCTTACTTTTCATAGGCTGTGGATCCTCAGAGGTCGAGACCCTTTCTCTATTTTCGTCCTTCACTGGCTTCGGGGCCTGGGTGAAACCTCTTCCCCCAGACATGGGCCTTATTATAGTATCTTGTCCGAGACCCTTATGAAAGGAAATGAAGTGAGTATGAAAAGAAGTATTTTAGCAAAATCCTCAAATATGTGAAAAGGGCTTACCATGAGTTTTGGCCTCCCATTGGCTCCTTGAAAAATTGACCATGAGTTCTCAGATTACAAAGAAGTCGAAGCGAGCCCAACTCTCGAGCTTAGGAATTGCACACATCTAAGAGACCACTGCATCATAGCAAGAGATGTCGTTGAGACAGTTCAAAAGAAAGAAAACAATAAATGGAAGCTATAGGTGATAGTGTACTTACGCTTCATATTCCATTTATTGAGAAATGACATCTTCTTGGTCGGAATTATGTCTATAATCTTCACTCGAATGAACCGGCACATCCATCCTTAATCTTGTCCTCTTCTATGCTCGAGAATAGCACCTTGGTAGCCCAGACATTGAAGTCTTACTAACCCTCCTTGGTAGATTCGAGGGCTATACAACTTAATGAGATGGTCGAGGGTGAAAAAATCCGCTCGGCTTTACTCGTAAAGAATCGGTGCAGAATAACAATCCCCAAAAAAAGGATGGATTTGACCTAGAGTTATTTGATATTGAAGGCCAAAATTGACGATGACGGGATTGAGATGGCCCAGTGTGAAAGGGTAAGTATAAACACTAAGAAACCCTTCCACATGGGTAGTGATGTCTTCTTTGAGGTTTGGAATCACCACTTCTTTGCCTCCCCAATTACAGTCTTTGTTTACCTACTTAAGGAAACTCTAAGTCTTGGAGAATATATATCTCAACATTGGCTTGTGCCAGCAAGGAACCGACGAAGTGTTCTCGACCTTAAAGTCGGAAGTAAGTTCACACCCCCGGGAACTCACTCCTCATAGAGCAGCTCCATCAGTGTTTTACTACCGGTCAACTACGAAGAAGAGGCATTTTCCTTTTGAGGAATACTTTTTGATATTTTTGCCATTTTTTGTAAGTTTAAAGATAGAAGGAGATGACAAAGGGGATTAACAAAAAACTTTGGAAATTAATGAGGAAAGGAAGAACTTAAGAGATGTAAAAGCTTAAGAGATTAGAAGAAAGTGAAAGTAAAAATTTGATCAATAAGAGAGGCGGCCTATGTAAGGGATTCACAGCGACGGCTCAAATGCACTGGTGGCCGACCACCAAATAATGTTCATTATTGACTAAGAGAACTACCTACAAGACATTTTGGTCTCTTCCATCGCTTTCGACACAAGGATGATGTCATGACAGGTCGAGGTACAAAAACGAAGTCTCGATTCATTTCTCCACATTACACTTCAAGAAACGATGGGACTATCTATATACGGTTAACATCGAGCCTACCCGATTTTGCTTTTTAATCAAAACCAATGAGTTGCATCGAAGTTTCATACCATAGTAGATCAGATCATGGAACAAGGACAAGATACCAAGTTTGAGATTTGGGGTACCTGTCGAGATCAAGGCTAGTAGTGACCAGGACCAAATAAGACAAACACCGAGTGTGATGACCCAATAGTTCATCTCATGTTTTAGAAGTAAATTCTATGTTCTGAATCCTTATATATCCTATTTTATCCTTCCTCGATTTAGCATTAAAAGTTAAATTAAGTTTATTTCAGTCAATGTTTTGAGAAAATGGGCCTGGATTTGTGTGTCGACGGTCTTGGTAGATCTATATTATAATATGGGACTTAGGCGTATGCTAGAATCAAATTCCGAAGTCCCTAGATTGATATATGGAATTTTGATGAAAAATTAACATTTGGAAGTCTAATGATTGTAAGAATTTTATTTATGTTTGGCCTTGTTGATACAAAGTCCATGTTTTGATTTTGGAGCCCGATATAGGACCGTTATACTATTTAAGACTTGTCTGTGAAATTTGGTGAGAAATGGAGTTAGTTTGATTTGATGCAGTTTTTTGGTTGTGAAAACAAAAATTTTGAAGTTTCTTAAAAAATTACCTTTAATTTTGTGTTCAATTCGCAGTTCTAGGTGTAATTTTGGCGATTCAATCACGCGAGCAAGTTTGTATGATGTTTTGGGACTTGTTTGCATGTTTGGTTTGGATCCTCGAGGGCTTGGGTGAGTTTTGGATAGGCTAAACAGTGTGTTGAACTTAGAAATCATAGCACTAGGTGTATATATGCAGACTTTGCATTGCGAGGTCTGGCTAAAAAATACGTACCTCACATTACAACGAGACCATCGCATTTGCGAGAAATGGGCTGGGGGAAGACCTTCGCATTTGCGAACTTTTGGGATCTTGGTTATTCGCATACGCGGACACTAGGTCGCATTTGCGAGGTGAACAAGTTCAACCATTCTTCGCATTTGGAATCCTTTTTCGCATTTGCGGGTAATGCGATACCTGCAATTGAACAATAATTAGCAAAATGGTATTTTCACTCATTCTTCAAGTTTTCAAAACAAGAAATCCTAGGGGCGATTTTTACAAGACATTCATTACATTTCACAAATCTTTCACCTAAAATCTAGTGTTTTTATGGTGGAAATTTGTGGGTTTAGGCAGAATAATATTTTTTTATAAATTGGGATTTAGACCACAAATTGGGGGTTGGAATCCAAAAAAAATTATAAATTCGGGCTCAGGGGCGAATGGATAATCAGGTTTTGGTTCGAATTTCGGGTTTTGACCAAGTGCACCCGAGAGTGTCCATTGTTAACTTTTTTTAATAATGACTTAAATTGAATCTTTTGCAATTGTGGGTGATTCCTAAAGCTTATTTTTAATTGTTCGATTGGTAATTCGCTAGATATTGTTGGTTCGAAGTCTAGTTTGAAAGGTAAAATTGTGGTTGAGCTTTGAGTGGCATTTGGAGCGAGGTAAATGCTGTGTCTAACCTTGAACTGAGGGATTTAGGAACCTTTAGATATGTTCTATGTGATTCTCATGTGAGCGGCGTATATGTGAGGTGAGGAGTCCTTATACGCCGCCAAATTATGTGTTTTCCCTGATTTACCACTTTTCCCTTATTGTTTCCTTTCCTTCTTTAACTGTTATATTTTCTAAATGCTTCCCATGTTTAACTGTTATATTCCCTATTATTTGTTTAAGTTGACTTACTTGAACAATCTAAATGTAAATTATTGAATTGGTACCGCTGTGTAGTTTTACTCGTGCAAATTTTTTCATTGTACAAGTTACCTTTTGATTTAGTTTGGTATTTATTTATCATAAAGCTTTGTGGTTGAATTATTGCTTTGGTTATGTATTGAGTATTTTGTACTAATATAGTGGGATCGGGTTACACGTCGCAATAAGTGTAGTAAGGGTGGACTAATATTGTACAATAAGGGTGAATATGTTATACACGCTGGGATAGGGTTTCACGCCGCGACAGGTGGAATAAGGGTGGATTGATATGGCAAAATAATGGTGAAAAGTGATACTGATATTCATATATGGCGGGATCGTGTTGCGCACCGCAACATACATATATTTCTTACTATTGTGATATTGATGTGGTGAAACAAGGGAGGATTTTGTGTTGTCTAGTAGGATCGATTGCTCGCTGCATAGACTTATACGTTTTGTTGAGCCGTGTTAGATTACGGTACATGTTTGAACTATCATGATTTGTAAATTTGGATGGTACTTGTTTATTATTGACGATGCTGTTGACAATTTCAGTTGACTGTTATGTTTTGTTTAGTTTGTATGTTATTCTGTCATTATTATTTATACTGCATACATGTTATAGTGTAGGTGACTGCCTTAGCCTCGTCACTACTTCATCGAGGATAGGCTTGGCACTTACTAATTCATGGGGTCGGTTGTAATGATACTACACTCTACATACTGTGCATATTTTGGAATCTCTCCCAATGGCGGCTACTATAGAGCTCAGAGTAGATAGCCCGTGGAGACTTGAGATACAACTGCTCAGCACCTGCAGCTCTTAAAGTCATCTTCATATTTTTATTTATCCGTGATTCTTCCTCTCAGATAACTTTACGTTATTTCAAACATTTGTATGTACTATTTTTGTATCATATGCACTTATGACACCAGGTTCAGGGAATTATAATAGACGTTTGGCTGGTTTAGCTTCCGCTTTTACACTTAGAACATTTCTGTTATTTTAGTTCTATATCAATTTTATCATTTAAATTGTTATAAGGAATAAATTGTTCTAACGTTAGCTTTCTTAGCAAGTGAAATGTTAGGTGCCATCATGGTCCTAACGATTGGAATTCTAGGTTGTGAAAAGTTGGTATCGGATCACTAAGTTACATACGTCTAATGATTAGTGAGCAAATATAGTAGAGTCTACAGGATCGGTACAGAGACGTCTGCAGGTATCTTAAAGAGGCTATGGAGTTAGGAACAATTTCACTTCTACTCTTTTGTGTCGTGAAATTTTATTCTATCATTGCTTTTGGACATCTTCTATTCTCTTCTCTTGCACATGGAGAGAACACGTACCGTATCGTCAGCTGAGCACTATCTAGAGTCCTCTTTGGCGGCTCCTACGAGGGGCAGAGGCCGAGGCCAAGGCCGTGCTATAGGCCAAGACAGGGGTAGGGTTCAACCTAGAGCTCGAGCAGCAGCACCCGTAGTGGAGCCTTATGTAGAGTTTGATAAGGAGAATCCAGCCTAGAATATTACTGCCGGACCAGCTCAGGTCCTGGAGCGTTTCATTTCCACCTATTACTTCAGGACGCCTTGGTCTGCTTAGTGGGCCTTATGGAGAGTGTGTCATAGACCGATATATTTCCCGTGGCACCAGACATCTCTCAGGCTGGAAGAGGAGCATAGATTCCCACTACTCACATTTCAGAGTAAATGGCTCCCCAATTTTAGACTCCGATAGCAAAACTAGTTGTGGTAGTTCAGCTGGGTGTTGCAACACAGGTCGGTGATGGATCTACTATGTCTTCTGAGGCTTTATAGAGGTTAGATAGGTTTACTAAGATTTTTCCAATTCACTTCAGTGGTGCATCTTTAGGGGACCCCCAGGACTACCTTGACAGCTGTCAGGAGGTGCTACGGAATATAGGGATCGTCGAGACCAATAGGGTCAATTTTGTTGCATTTTAGTTGTCGGATTCTGCCAAGAAATGGTGGAGGGATTATATGTTTACTAGACCAGCTGGTTTGCCTGCTCTTACTTGGGACTACTTTTCTCAACTATTTCTTGAGAAGTTCCTTCCGGTCACTCAAAGAGAGAGAGAGAGAGAGAGCTACCAGAGGCTGTTTGAATGCCTTCAGTAGGGGAGTATGACCGTCACCCGGTATGAAGCTCGCTTTGTGGACTTATCCCGTCATGCTATTCTTTTGCTTCCTACAGAGAGAGAGAGAGAGAGAGAGAGAGAGAGAGAGAGAGAGAGGGTAAGGAGGTTTATTTAGGAACTTGTTCATCCTATTAAGTTGTAGATGGACAAGGAGACAAGGATTGAGATTTTTTTTCCAGACAGCTGCCAATGTATCCTGGCGGATCGAGGATGTTCTTTCATATGAGAGAAGGCAGGTGTCAGATAAGAGGCCTCGTCATTTAGGTAGTTTTAATCGTGCCTTGTGTATAGGCACGGTTACTTTTGGTTGGGGTCAACCTCCCAAACCATATTCGTCAGCACTTCAGGCATCCTATAGTCCTTCAGGGAGTCGTGCTCGTTATATGCCTTGTTCTGAGCAGCCACCATATAGTGCACTGCCAGATCATATTAGTGCACCTCCTATTTAGAGTTATTATTGTGGTCATCGACCCCATTTGATCCAGTCTTGGTTTCAACAACCATAACACCAAAATAGATGTTATGAGTGTGGTGGTTTTGGGCATATCAAGAGGAATTGTTTGGGATTATTGGGTGGCGCATAATAGTACAATTCTTGTACCATGATTTTGGCATCGGTTGCATCACCGCCCGCTCATCAAGCTAGAGGTAGGGTCAGGGAGCCATAGGTAGAGGTTAGATAGCTAGAGGTTGGGGTTAGGTTGTTAGAGGTAGAGGTTAGGCCGCTAGAAGTGGAGGCCATCCAACTTGAGGACGTCCCAAAGATATAGTTCAGAGTGGTGTGGCCCATCCTCCATGCTATGCCTTTCTAGCCATGACAAAGGCTGAGTCATCTAACACAGTTATCACATGTACAGTTTCAGTTTTCAGTATAGATGATGTATTTCTATTTGCCTCTGGTTTTACTTATTCCTATGTGTCGTCCTATTTTGCTTCAAATCCGGTTGTGCCTCATGACTCTTTGAGTTCACATGTATATTCACAGATCATTGAAGTTTATAGTATTTTTTCAAGAAAAAGGAGCTCAATTTGAGGCAGAGAAGGTGGTTGGAGCGATTAATAGACTATGATATCACCATCTAGTATCTTCCCAGGAAGGACAATATGGTGGCCGATTCTTTGATTAGGAAGTCAGTGAGAATGGGTAGCCTTGTATTCATTCCATCTAGTGAGAGACCGCTTGCATTAGATGTTCAGGACTTGGCCAATTAGTTTTTGAGGTTGAATGTTTCTTAGCCTAGTCGTATTCTAGCTTGTATCATCGCTCGGCCTTCATTATTTGAGCGCATCAGGGAGAGGCAGTATGATTACCCTCATTTTCTTTTCCTTAGACATAGTGCGGTACAGAGATGTCAAGAAGGTTACGGTTAGAGATGATGGAGTTTTGAGGATGAAAGATCATATTTGTGTGCCTAATATGGATTGGACTTCATGAATTGATTATAGAGGAGGCCCATAATTTTCAGTATTCCATTTATCCTGGTGCAGCCTAGATGTATCAGGACTTGCGGCTGAACTATTGGTTGAGAAGAATGAAGAAGGATATATTGGCATATGTGGCTCAGTATCTAAATTGTCAGCAAGTAAAGTAAGAGCATTAGAGTATAGGTAGTTTGCTTTAGAAGGTAGAGATTCCTGAGTGGAAGGGGGAGCATATTACCATGTTTTTTTATTGGACTCCCACGGACACAGAGAAAGTTCGATGCTTTTTGGTTCATTGTGGATAGGCTGACCAAGTCAGTGCATTTCATTTCTGTGGCAGTTACCTATTCTTCAGAGCAGTTGGTAGAGATTTACATTCGCAAGATCATTCGTCTTCAGGGTGTGCCTGTGTCTATCATTTCTGATCGAGGTACGCAGTTCACCTCACATTTTTGAAAGACAATTCAACATAAGTTGGGCATGCAGGTTGAGTAGAGCACAACATTTCATCCTCAGACGGTGCACAATCTGAGTGCACTATTCAAATATTAAAGGATATCCTCCGCGCTTGTGTTATTGACTTCGAAGACTCTTTGGATTAGCTCTTTCCACTTGCAAGTTTGCCTACAACAACATCTATCAGTTGAGTTCCTAGATGGCTCCCAGTAAGCCATTATATAGTAGACGGTGTTGGTTGTTGATCAGATGGTTTGAGTCGGGGGAGGCATGGTTATTGGGTAGACATATGGCATAAGATTCCATGGATAAGATTAAGATTATGTAGGATAGACTTCCCACAACTCATCCCAGGCATAAAAGTTATACCGTCCATTAGGTTTGTGATGTTACATTCATGGACGGAGAGAGTGTTGCTCCGTGTGTCACCCATAAAAGGTGTAATAAGGTTTGAAAACAAGGGCAAGTTGAGCCCTAGGTACATCAGACCTTTTGAGATTCTTCAAAAAGTGGGTGAGGTGGATTACATGCTCTCAATACCACCTAGTTTATTAGCAGTTCATCAGGTATTCCATGTGTCCATGCTCTGAAAGTACCACGGTGATGCATCTCATGTTCTAGATTTCAGCTCGGTCCAATTGGACAATTATTTGACTTATAAGGAGGAGCACGAGGCTATTCTAGCTCGGCAGGTTTGCCAGTTGTGATCAAAGCGTAATCCTTTAGTAAGAGTGCACTGGAGAGGTCAGCCCATCGAAGCAGCTACTTGGGAGTCCGAGTCGGACATACGGAGTATATATACACATATTTTCACCATCCAAGTACTTTTCTTTGTCCGTTTGAGGATGAATGATTATTTTAGAGGTGGAGAATGTGATGATTTGATAGGTCATCCTATTTTATCCTTCCTCGATTTGCATGCGCAGTCCGCATGTTTTTCAGGAAAGATTATATGTTAAAAACTAGTAAAAATAAAAAATTTTCCTTAAAAGTTAAATTGAGTTGACTTCAGTCAACATTTAGAGCAAACAGACTCAGATCTGTATTTCGTCACCCTCGATGGGTCCGTATCGTAGTTTGGGACCTGGGCGTTTGCCCAAAATTGAATTTCGAGGTCCTTAGCGTAAGATATGGAATTTTGATTAAAATTTAAAGTTTAAAAGTCTAATGATTTTAAGAATTTCATTTCTGTTTGTCCTTCTTGATACCGGGTCTATATTTTTGTTCCAGAGTCCGATATAGGTCCGTTATGATATTTAAGACTTGTCTCTAATATTTTGTGAAAATAGGGTTAATTTGATGTGCTTTGGGCGTACGATTGTGAAAAAGGAAGTTTTGAAGTTTCTTGAAATATTTCATTTGATTTGGTGTTCGATAGGTAGTTTTAGGTGTTATTTGGGAGAATTGGTCGTGCGAGCAAGTTCATATGATGTTTTAGGAATTGTGTGAATATTTTGGTTTGGAGCACCGAGGACTTGGTTGAGTTAACAGATTGTGTTGAACTTAGAAATCATAGCATCAGGCATATCAGATATGCAGACTTCGCATTTGCGAGGTCCGGCTCACAAATGCGAGCCTTGCAATTGCGAAGAGACTATCACATTTTCTAGCAGTGGGCTGGGGCAGGGACTTTGCATTTGCGAAGTTATGATCGCAATTGCGATACTAGCTATTCGTATTTGCGAACACTAGGTCGCATTTGAGAAGTCAGCATGTTAAGCCATTCATCACATTTGCGAAGCCTTTTTTCGCATTTGCAGGGTTCACATTTGCAAACCCCAGGTCACAAATGTGCTACTTGCAACATAACAAATACTTAGAAAAACGGAATTTTCACCCATTCATCATGTTTTCAAAACAAGAAAACAATAGGGGTGATTTTTCCAAGATTCTTTCTTCCCCAAATCATTGGTAAGTGATTTTAACCTATTTTATTTCATTACATTTCACAAATATTTAACCTAAAATCTAGTGTTTTCATGGTGAAAATTTGGGGGTTTGGGTACAATTAGGGAATTTTGAGAAATTGGGATTTAGACCTCAAATATGGGTCGAATTCAAAAAATAAATTACATAACTAGGCTCGAGGGTGAATAGGCAATCAGGTGGTCCAAATTTTGGGTTTGGACCAAGCGGACTCGTGAGTTGACTTTTGTCATGAATTTTTCAATAATAAGTTAAATTGAATCTTTTGCAATTTTTTGTTATTCCTAAGGCGTATTTTGAATTGTTTGATTGGTAATGTAAGGCCTCGTGAAAACTTGTACTCAAAAACTCGAAAGCACGTAGTGTCAAATTAGGAATATATGTTAGGAATGTGTAAATTTCTTCGCGGCGAGCACCCCTTTGGACTGAACTATGCATTAAATAGGTATGGAATAATTTTTTCAGAAAAGTGCCATTATGCGATCGAAGATGCAGTCGCACAACAGATATGCAGACCGCATAGTCACCTTAGAATGAAAAATGTGTTGGTCAAATTTTAGGTCAGCTATGCGATCGTATAATCGATATGCGGATCGCATAGTCGTTGCATAATCCCCTTGGGATTTTGTTAGGGGCAGTTCTGAGGTGCATTATGCGACCGTAGAACATGTATTTGGACCGTATTTCTGTCGCATAGCCAAACAGTGTCATCAGGTTTTGGGAAGTATTTTTCGGTCCATTCTGCGAACCACATGTTAGCTTTGCAATCTCATATGCGAGTCAAGGCTTCAGTTTTGTAAATTTTAAAAGTGACCCCCTATCGTTATATCCTGTGCAATATCTCATTTTGTGCCTATTTCCTAACACTTTTAGAGTTATATAGAGGGGTCTAAGAGAGAAAAAGTGCTTTCCATCAAAATTACTACATGAATCCTTGTTAAATCATTGAAGATAATCAAGTGAGGGACCTAAACCATCATCCTAAGAGGTAAGACTTCATCACCTCAACTCTTATTATTACACATAGCTACAAGGGGTTATTAGTGAGGTAATTCATTGGGATAAGGGGATTGCATTGCATGGATGTGTTCTTGAAGAATATGGGGAATTATAAATAAAGATGTATGGGTAATGGGATAGTGTAATATTGCATAAAAGAACCATAAGGCCTTAATGAACACTAAATGCTCGATAAAATGCTCAAGATTAATTAGATTATGATCTTTTATTGATTATGACATATATTGTGCTATATTGCTTAAATAGATTGAAGTGCCAACATTCCGGAACGTTATTGGATTAAGAAAAGCTCGATTGAGGTATGTATGGTTAAAACCCATTTTTTAGAAATTGAGCTTCATCGGTGCTTGTGTGAATACGGTAAGATTAAAATTGAATTGTGTATTAATTGTTATTTCACTTCAATTGGTGTTGCAACGTTAAATGCATGGAAAATGTGTCTCAATATGATCAATATGTTATTCTTGATAGCTTGAAAAGGGTGCAAGGATTATGAATCATGAGTTGAAGTGCTTAGACCTTAAATTGAAATTGAAACTGCATATGTTATGACATCTATCTGAAGTCTCCTCTATGCCTACAATTTGAATTTCCCTTGTGTGCGCTTATTATCCTAAATTACAAATCTAACGTTGAAATTGGGAATGGCGTGAGATGTGGCCTAGTGCCAAATATATGACATGATAGTTGTAGTCCCAAGTGCCTATGGAATGATGTATGTGAAACAAAGATTGCATTGAGATGTTTGATAGAAAAAGGGAAACTCTTTTGTAAGGCCTAGCCGATTGGGCCGAGATCTGACACCATGCTGAACACAAAGTGGTAAAATGTTGATATTGAAACCCAGAATAAAAAGGGAAGTGGATTGTGATTGAAGTGTATGTCTCAAATGAGGCAACCTAGCCAATCAGGTCGAGATCGGACTCCGCTCAAGCTAGTGGTCGTGTAGCGAACAAGAATGAACAATGTGAAATGCCCCAAACAAAAGGCTATGGAAACACAATGTGAAAAATTGCATGATCCTTCTACGTTAATAATGTTGTGATTGTTTAAAGCTGTTGACTTATACTTGTGATTCCTTCACTTTTGGTATAAAAATTCTTTCTAACTAAATGGTGTTTAGTTATACATACTAGTATTATTCCATGGTACTAACGCCCTTTTTATCGGCGGCGCTGCATTTTTAAATTAATGTAGGTGGCTCCATTGCGGATAGGGTCGATCGTGCATAACGGAGTATCTTCATCTCAAATTTTGGGTGAGACCCTTTCTCCTTGGAGGGGTTATATAGAACATCTTTTGTTGTAGACTTCTATTTTTGAGGTATAGTCGGAGGCCTTGTCATTGGCATTGTCATACTTGTCTTTTACATCTTTAGAGGCTCTGTAGACATATGTGTGGGTTGTGTACGGGTGTTGGATGGGCCTACGAACAATGTTGTAATTCTAACTCTTGCTCCTATAAAGCATAATTGTATGGCATCTTGGAACTTATCTACAGTTTAACGTTGTGAGTTACAATGAATTAGCAATGTAGAATGTACTAACTTTCCTCGTCCAAATTAGTGAATGAAAACATGGTTTCCTTATACATGTTGTGTTGGGTAGGAAGTTTTTAATAAGGTTTTCTCAGTTGGGTCCACTGATTGAGCGCCGGTCGCGCCTCTTGAGGTTGGGGCATGACAAACTTGGTATCAGAGCCTAAGGTTTTGAAGTGTCGTATGATATCTCAAAGATGTGTCTAATAGTTCTTATCGGTGTGTAGTCGACCATATCTATAAGTTGGAGGCTACTTGGGCATTTAGGAATAACACCCTTTTTTGATATTTTGGATCATGCGGGAAACTGTTCCCTCTCTAATTAGAGAATTTTTCTATCTTTCAGTAAATAGCACCTAAGAAGAAAGCGAGAATTTGTCAGGAAGCCAATGTTACTGTCACATTAACAATGGCTGATGATTCCCTGCTTGAGATTGTGGGTGAGGGTAGCCGCCCTACTATCATTCTACCTGATTCTTCTATCCCGGAGGTCAAATGTTGTGCCCAGTTCATCCATCCAACAAGGGGATCTACTAGTTCTAGGGTGAACAGATTTCTTCAGTTAGACCCTCCAGTGTTCACAAGTGCCAATCCAGAAGAAGCCCCTCAGGATTTCATTGATGAGATGCACAAGACCCTCATGGTTATGTGTGCGACTGAGATAGAGGAAGTAGAGTTGGCTGCCTACCGTTTGAAAGGGGTGGCCTATTCATGGTTTGAGTTGTGGGAAGATTCCCCAGAGGGGCGTGCCCTCCAGTAAGGTGAAGCGAGTTTGCTGATGCCTTTATAGATCCTTTCTTGCCTGCTAAGACAAGGGCAGCCCGTGCAATAGAGTTTGAAAATTTGATGCAAGGTAATAGAAGTGTGTATGCGTACCACATGGAATTTGCTCGCCTGTCCAAGTATGCCATTCATGTGCTGCCTTTAATGGAGGCCAGGGTGCGGTGATTTGTTCAGGGCCTTAATTCCTTTACTATTAATGAGGCATCTATGGCTATATAGAATTTTGACATGAATTATGGGAAGATGGTAGTATTTGCTCAGGCCACAAGGAACCGTAAATTGAATAAAAGAATGGAGAGAGAGGGTAACTGCAAGGCTTGGTCTACGGGCAACATGGGAGAGTCACTAGGTGGGGCAAGATAAGCTTTCAGGGGAGGATCATCAGGGCCTTCACCATCAGTTACACAGTCTTCAGCTAGTGCACCGCCATCAGAGCCCAACCAGCAATAGTGGAGTTGATTCATGCCCGGTCAGGGCAACAGGGGGTCCCATCATCGTGGTCGGTCAGGAGAGAGGTTCCAGCAACGGTAGAGGTACTCGTGACCCAGGTGTAGGAAGATGCACTTCGGGACTTCATATTTGGAGCTACCTATAATTTATGGATCGGGATTAAGGGTCATATTCAGAGACATTGTTGTGTATCACACCAGGGAGCGGGTAGGGGCACAACTCAATCATCTAGTCCAGCAGCTGCTCCATCTTTATCCCCCTCCCTACCTTAAGGTACCCCATCACCCGTAGGGCGTGGTGCAGCTAGGGGTGGTGCACAGAGTTTAGGAGAACCCAACCAGTTCTATGCTATTAGTGCATGCCAGATTGCCGAGGATTCTCGAGATATTGTTAAAGGTATTCTGACTGTTCAATCTCATGATGTGTTTGCACTTATTGACCTCGGTTCCACCTTGTCCTATGTTACCCCTTTCGCTTCGATGGGATTTAGGATAGAACAAAGTAAACATGATGAGCCATTTTTGGTGTCTACCCCGGTTGGTGAGTCTATTACGGCAGCTCGAATTTATAGAGGCTGTGTTGTTACGGTACCAAGTAGGTGTAAAGACACGTAAAAAAGATTGTCCTAAAATAATATTGGGTAGGTCCCTGTGTTGTTATAACTCTAGAAAAGTACCCAGGAATTTGAAAGATATAATTTTCCAGAAATTGGGCATTATGCGACGCATTATGCGATCGCATAACGAGTATGCGGACCGCATAATGGTCACATACCTGGGCAGGCCACTGCCCAATTGGAGGACAACTATGGGTCTAGAATGCAATCACATTTTTGTTATACGGACCGCATAATTATCACAGTTTTGCCCATTGATGCTGGTGAAGGAGGTTATGCGACGCACTGTGCGATCGCATAACGTGTATGAAGACCGCATAATGGTCGCATACCTACACATTGTGTTTTAAATTTGGCCCATTTTTAGGGCTATTCTGCGACCGGCCTGCAGATCGCATGTTAGGAATGCAATCGTATTCCTGACCGTGTTATGTGTCGGGGCTCCTAATTTTCTAATTTTTTAACCCGAGGACGCTCTGATTTAACCAAAAACACTACTAATCGCTTGTTCAGGAACATGCGAACATCACTGCTTTGTATTAAATCAACCTTGAGAACTTAGAAAACTCAAGAATCAGGTCTTGCATTCCACCAATTCGAGGATAAGGCTTTTTGGGATTTTAGAGTATTGAACTTAGAATTGAGATTAAAACAGATGCCAGGGGATTCGAGGGAAACTGGTTAGGGATTGGGAAAGGTGAGGCTTTGAGAATCTTGGGGTGTTAATTTGGGGTTGATTGGAGGCGGCGCTGCCACCGAAGAGGGTGAGAATATTATGGCGGTGCTTAGGGTTTGGTCTTTGAAGAAGATGAAGATTGAAGGGAATGAAATGGGAGGGGGGGTAGCCATTTAGAGAGTCATAGACTTTCAATACAATTAGTCCCCAATCGTTTGATTAGGTGAGATCGACGGTTCTGACTGGGGAACTGAAAATGGGGTCGTTTTGATCAGGCTGGGGTTTGGACCGGGTTGTGGGCAATGATTTGGTCCAAATTTCAAAGGTCTTGGGGGAAACTAAATTGGGATGGGGAGATTTAGATGAAACAACCCAAACATCAAATATCAAATCATTTTCTTTTCAAATTTCAAATCATTTTCTTTTCAAATTAAAATAAAAACTTAAATTAGCTCTTAAAAACTAAATTAACCTACCAAATTATATTAAATACTCAACATAATATTCACAAGAGTTAATTAAATACTATATTTAAAGAAAAACAATAAAATTCAAAATTAAAGAGTTAAAGAATGCAAAATTTAACAATTTTTTTCATTTTTATAGAACACGTAGTTTACTAATTAATCTAAAATGTAACGTTAAATCCTAAATGAAAATGCAATGTATTTTTATATTTTTTATTAACTAAATAATACTAAACATGCATAAAACAAACTCAAATAATTAGAATAAATTCTACAATAATTCCTAAAATAACAAACAATTAAAAGAAAGATTTAGTTCCTTGGACTTCTGTAGGAATAACTCATGTGGGGCAAAAATCACGTGCTCACAACTGTCCCTCTTTGCTCTGAGACACGAAGGGTATTCGGGCAAAGATAAATGAGCAATTATGAGAGATTTTTGCCCATTTGAAACTCCATGAGAAGCTTTTTTTGAAAACGTCTGGCCAAACCTTGCTTCAAAGGTTGCCTACATATCCTTGGGTATAAAGGAATCAAGTTAGTAGAGTTCAGGATGATTAGGTAGCTGGGACTACTGGGAAGCTATGATTTCACTATTTCTACTGATGTTACTGATTTCTAAACCCCTTATTAAACCAAAATGGGAAGTAAAACGCTAAACTAGCTAAGCTTATCAACTACGAGTTACAAGATTCCTATCTATAAATCTCTTGCAGCTTGATCTTGAGTCTTTGTTGGTTCTTGCTGTAGACTCCGATCTGAATCTTGATGCTCTTCATCTGTAGGTGTTAGTTCCTTCTTCTTCAACTTTTTGGATCAAGGCGTGACATGCGAAGCTTGTGACTTCAATCATATCTTGAGCAATGAGCATCTGTATTCGCTTCCACACCTTGAGTTCATTTTTTTTGTTCTTTTCTCTTATTTTCTTTGTTCTGGATTGAGACTCATTCTTTTGGTCGTCTCGAACCCTGTGCCTTGAGGTAAAACCTTCTCATACACCAAAAACAAACAAACAGCCAGAATTTTTCTGCCCCAGTTTTCACTAGGAAAATTTTGTGAGTTATTTGTAACTAAAATCTAAACTATTTCTTTATTTGAAAGCGATAAAATAAGGATTGAGCATCTTTAAGAGAAAGATTAGGGAGTGGAACCCTGTATATACAAAAATTCAACTAGGGAGTGGAGACCTTATGTTGGAAAAGGCAACTAAGGGGTGGAGACCCTATGTTTAAAATCTAAACTAGGGGTTGGAGACCCTATGTTGGCAAACAACGATTAGGGGGTGGAGACCCTATGTTTGAAATCTCAACTAGGGGTTGGAGACCCTACGTTGGAAAAAGGCCACTAGGGGGTGGAGACCCTATGTCTAAATCTCAACTAGGGGTTGGAGACCCTATGTTGGCAAAAGGTGACTAGGGAGTGGAGACCCTGTGTCTAAAATTTTAACTAGGGGTTGGATACCCTATGTTGGCAAAAGGCGACTAGGGGATGAAGACCCTATATCTGAAAATCTAAACTAGGGATTAGAGACCATATGTTGGCAAAAGGAGACTAGGCGATGGAGTAGGATCTCAACTAGGGGTTGGAGACCGCATGTTTACAAAAGGCAACTAGGGTATGGAGACCCTATGTCTAAAAATCTCAGCTAGGGGTTTGAAACGCTATGTTGGAATAGGGTGACTAGGGATGTAGACCCTATGTCTACAATATCAAGTAGGGGTTGGAGACCCTATGTTGGCAAAAGGCCACTAGGGGATGGAGACCCTATGTCTAAAATCTCAACTAGGGGTTGGAGACCCTATGTTGGCAAAAGGAAACTATGGGGTGGAGACCCTTTGTCTAAAACCTCAACTAGGGGTTGGAGACCCTATGTTGTAAAAGGGCGACTAGGAGATGGAGACCCTATGTCTAAAATCTCAACTAGGGTGGAGACCCTATGTTGGCAAAAGGAGACTAAGGGGTGGAGACCCTGTGTCTAAAACCTCAACTAGGGGTTGGAGACCCTATGTTGTAAAAGGGCGACTAGGAGATGGAGACCCTATGTCTAAAATCTAAACTAGGGATTGGAGACCCTATGTTGGCAAAAGGCGACTAGGGGGTGGAGACCCTATGTCTAAAATCTCAACTAGGGTTTGGAGACCCTATGTTGGAAAAAGACGACTAGGGGGTGGAGACCTTATGTCTAAGATCTCAACTAGGGGTTGGTGTCACGCCCAACCTTGGGAGGCACGACCGGCGCTCGATCGAGTGAACCAAATCGAGCAAGCCTCATCACACACATCCTACATAACTCATCATGAACAAGGTAATTATGATTCCTTCTTATTTTGGCAAGGAAATATAGTACATTCAGTAGTGAAAATTCCTTCTATAATACAAACTTAATATGTGGTTAAAGTTAGGTTCCGAAATTCTCATAAAGTCAAAATTTATAGCTAACATGAGTTTTGAATTACAACATGGTTCGTGGACCCCTCAAACACTCGTACATAACCCACACACATGTCTACGGAGCCTCTGAGGATGTAAGAAAATACAAGCATGACAGTGCCGGCAACAACGCCCCGGCTATACCTCAAAAGTAGGAGTCTATAACAAAAGATGCATAATCCAAAGGGGTTCACCAAGGCTTCGGATGAAGTTACTCCACTATATGCTATGAACACTATCTGCAATGGAGCCACCTACATTTATATAAACAAATGCAGTGCCCCCAGAAAAAGGGGCGTTAGTACCATTGAATAGTACTAGTATGTATAACTAAATTCCATCTATTTAGAAAGAACTTCCATACAAGAATAAAGCAATCATAAGTACAACTCAAAGGGAACTTTAAATGGCCACACATTTATAAGTAAAGGAAGCACACAATTTTCACATTTGTGCTTCCATAGCTTTTAACTTTTTGGATGTTTCATATTATTCATCATTGTTAACATTTCCACCACTAACTTGAGCGTTGTTCGATCTTGACCCGATCGGGTAGGTCGCCTCATTTCAGACATTCACTTCAATCACAAATTCATTACCACTATCTACGTTGCACGGCGTCCGATCTCAGCACGATCGGCTAGGCTGCCCTACCAAGGCATTTCCCTTTCCTATCAATCATCTCATTTTGATCTTTGTTTCCCCACAACTCATTTCATTGGCTCTTTGGGCCACAACTGTCACACCATATATTCGGCACTAGGCCACATCTCACATCATCCCCAATTTCAATGCTAGGTTTGTAGCTTAGAAAAATGGGTGTACACAAGAGTAATTTAAATTTGAAAGCATGGATACAATTTCACATATATGGAACAACATATGCACTTTCTATTTCAATGTAAGGTCTAGACATATCGACTCATTATCCATAGTCCTTGCACCATTCTTTAAGTTAACAAGAATAGCATGTTAATCATATTGAGATATACTTTCCACACATATGAGATTGCATCACCATCAATGGTGAAATATACAATCAGTACAATAATTCAATTTTGATTTTACCATATTCACAGAACTACCAATATAGCTCAATTTCTAAAAAGATGGAGTTTTAGCCATACATACCTTAATGTAGCTTCTCTAATCATTATAAAATTCCGGAACTCTTAGCACTTCGATATATTTTATAAGATTTACAATTGAACCAAAAATTAGAGACATTCCCGGCTCATTTGGGCATATTATCAAACACCAAAATTGCATGGTGATCTTAGATCCTTTTTGAGAGACATTTCTATCATTATATACCCCATTTGCTTTCTTTATAGTTTACTACCTTCCAATATTTTATGGGTTGATGTGCATGCAAGAAATTCATTTTTATACCCATAAACCCCCAAGCTAAGTACTCCTTTTTGCGTGAATTTGAAACCGAAGGTTAGGGGTCAAGTTTCTTACCTCTTGGTGTGAAGATTTAGGTGCCTCACTTGATAATCTTCAGTGATTTAACAAGGTCTTGTTGAGAAACTTGATGGGAAGTACTTTCCCTCTCCAAGACTCTCTCTATCTCTAAAAGTATTAGGAAATATGCTCAAAATGAGCCATAACACAGAATATATCGATAGGAGGTTGGGTTACAAACTTAGAAATATTGGAGCCCCGAGTCACTTCTGCGTTCGCATTTGCGATTGCAAAGTAGACACGCAGCCCGCATAATAGAGCACAAAATTCTTCCTAAAAGCTGGACACTCTGGTTGAGTTTGCGGCAGAAATTCGGTCAAGATTCATGTTCTCCGGTTGCAAAGTGCACCGCTGAACTGACCTTTACAAAATCCCAAGGAAATTGTGCGATGACTATGCGGTCCGCATTTTGATTGTGCAATCGCATAATTGACCACATAGTTGACCTTTATTTAGACAACACAGTGACTCATTCTATGGAAGATACCTGGTATGCGACCGCATAGTTACTTTTACGGAAAACCTATCTCTTGACGTTTTAATGCAATGATCAACTGAAAAGGTCAAAACCTTCTTATGAACTTCTAACACCTGACCCTAACTTGGCCCTACGAGACTCGGGTTTTGAGTGGAAATTTTCACGGGGCCTTACATCCTCTCCCACTTAAGGTCATTCGTCCTCGAATGAGGATCAAGGGTCACTTATTAGAAATTATTATACAATCTTCTGCCTTTTTACAATCCAGAACCTATTAGTAGTCTCCAATCTTAGATAACTCCGTAAATCTCTAAGAATTTTGCCAAAGTTTCATTTGTATCTAGGCCTATCCACCTTTCAAAGAGCCCAAGAATTACACCCTAATAGCTCATACATGCTCCATAATATAGTATAACTCATACAACATCAACCATGGTTGTATAGGCAATCATATTACAAAAAAAGGGAATGTTTTACATGGATCAAGCCAATAGATAAGAGTTCATAGGAGCTAAATACATAAAAGCTTTTACATAACTATTCAAACAATGTGGAGACTCCTTTTTCATTTCATCCTCGGCTTCCCAAGTAGCTCCCTCATCTTGCTAATTCCTCCATAATACTTTCACGAATGCAATTTCCTTATTTCTCAGTTTTTGAACTTGCCTATCAAGAATGGCTACTGGAACATCCTCATATGACAACTCTTCATTAACCTCAACAGTCTCAACTGGCAAAATAGCGGACGGGCCTCCCACTACCTTTCTCAACATGGACACATGAAAGCCGGGTGTACAAATGAAATTCTTGAGTAAGGAATTCTTTTAATGCGAGGGAAGGTGTTAGGCATCCTCGGATTCCGTGGTACTAGCACGGTCACTTAAACTATTATAAATGGCTAATTTCCTGATTTTATACATTTTCCTCCTAGAATGCAATTTTAAAATTGTTAACCGCTTTATGTCGTTTTTAGAAATATTTTGCAACGTTATTTAAACACGTCTCGAACCACGTCACATAAATGAACTCAGGTTCTTGACACATTTTAAAATCGTTGAGATTTGGATTTGGGTCACATAAATGCACACCCTAATTAAGGAAGATACATTATTAAAAATACGCGTCCATAGCAACTACGCGTTTTAAAATTCGTGGAAGAACCGTGAAATTTGCTGAACGACACCTTCGATTTCTATGCATTTTATTACAATCATAGGGTCACATAGTGCATGATTTTTGTTTATGAGGTTGGGTTAAAAACATAGAAAAATTGGAGCCCCGAGTTAATTTTGCGTTCGCATTTGCGATCGCAAAGTATACATGTAGTCCGCATAATGGACCGTAAAATGCTTCCCAAAAACTGAACACACTGGTTGAGTTTGCTACCGAAATGTGGTCTACTTCACATTTTGTAGTCGCAAAGTGCACTGCAGAACTGACCTTTACAAAATCCAAGGGAAATTGTGTGATGACAATGTAGTCCGTATTTTGATTATGTGATCACATAATTGACCGCATAGTTGACCTTTATTTAGCCAACACACTGACTCATTTTGCGTCAGATATGCGGTGCGGTTACCTGGTATGGGACTACATTCTGAACCGCATAATTGCATTTTTATGGAAAACCTATCTCTTGAAGTTTTAATTCAATGATCAACTAAAAAGCTCAAAACCTTCTTATGAACTTCTAACACCTGACCTTAACTTGACCTTACGAGACTCGGGTTTTGTGTGGAAATTTTCACGGGGCCTTATAGTTGGGGAGTTGTGTTGGCAAAAGGCGACTAGGGGGCAGAGACCCTATGTCTATAATCTCAACTGGGGGTTGGAGACCCTATGTTGGAAAAATGTAAAAGATTGAGATCGAGGATCCTATACTACCGTTTTTTCTTGAATTTTTACTTATCTTCTTTTCATCTCGTTTTGTTTTGTCTGTGTTTTACTTATTTCATGAGATGAGTAAATGAAGAAAAATTTGGAGTGGACTTCCTTTTATATGGATTGTTGCTGCAAAGTTGCTTCTAGCACCTGCGCATTTATTTTTACTTTTTTTGTGGTTGCACATGCTTCTTACACTGTTGCTTTGCATTGCACATGTTTCAACTTTCCAATAAGGAAAAATTATTAGTTTGATATGGTGGTTGGCCTTGATTATTTTTGATCACTTGGTATCAGCCCAATTCTTTTGGTGAGTACCTCTGCCGCTTGCTGGCTTTTCTAAAGATTGATCTCTCTCCTAAAACCAAGGAACTAAACTGTCCAAAATTTCACATGACGGTTCACCCGTGTGGGGCTTTGGCCCTTTCATATTATTCTATCTCTACGGGCATTTTGACTTTGGATTTCGTTCATTTTCAATAATTTCACTTCAGAACATCTGCCGTCAAGGCTAGTCTGGATCGACTTGATGCACGCCCTGAGGCTGGGTACTTTTCTTTGGACTTGGCTTTATTAAGCAGAACCCTGTAAAACCAATCTTGCCATCTTTTTTTGTATTAGTTTTGGAATAGAGTTAGATTGAAAGGAATTAAAAGAAAAGTAAAAAAAGGTCAAGAAATAGAAGTTAAGGAGAAAGTGTTCCTTTCGGGGAGGCACGAAGGACTTATTTGGGGTGCATACAGATGTCATGAACCATTTCAAAAATAGGTCATCATGGCGCACGATACCATTTTCAGGCAAGCCGATGCAAAAGACATCATTAAATTCTCATTCTACTTTTATCGAAAGTAAGTGAAGCAGATTCTCGAATTTAAGCTTAGAGTCAGAAGTGATCAATAAAGTATTAAATAATCACTATGCAATCCAAAAAAAAAAAATATCTACCAATGTGTGTGCCAGGACCTGGTGTCAGAAGTAATAGGCATCTAGTAGAATATACAAAAGAATGTCTCTATCCTACTATCTAAGATAGAAAAGACATAAATAGCTGGTTGCTGAACGGCATGGGAAGGAAGAAGCTCGCCGTGAAAGTCTCGGACTATAACTCAAGGGCGCGCACCAGACTGGTAGCAAGATGTACCTGCCTCAGATCCTATACAATTAAGTACAGAAGCGTAGTATGAGTACATAAACAATATGTACCCAGTAAGTATTCCGTCTAATCTCAAAGAAGTAGAGACGAGAGATCGACTTGATACATACTAGGGTCAAATAATAGATAAAATTGCAATACTACGCATGGGATTCACCAATAACCAACAGAATATATCAAGAAGTATAAGTCATGTTCTTCATAATATTCTAGTTAGCTATTTACATTTCAAAATTTTAGCAAACAATTCAAGTATAAGTTTTCACATTATCATGCACACATTATGCCGAGGGCGACGACCTGATCCAACAGAAAATAAATTGTCCACTACTGAGGGATGAACAACGTGAACTATAGATGCATCTAGTCATACCAAGGCTATCTGCGTGAACGATAGATCCAATAGAAAATAAATGTGCATTACTTTCCAAGTCTCTAGCATATCCTAAGTCATCATATTTGGAAGATAATATAGAGATATTCACAAATATAGCATGATGTGAGTCCTAAACTACCAGGAAAATTAACATAATAGTAGCTACACACGGACTCTTGTCACCTAGTGTGTACGTAGCTCCCGCATTTGGCAACAATTGCTCAATTATTATGCCTATGGGGACAATTCCCTCTTACAAGGTTAGAAAAGAGACTTCCTTGCTCCAAAGTATATTTCAAATTCCAAGAACAAGACCAAACCCTCAATTCGGAGCCGAACAACCCCAAACTAGTTAAATGAAGTAAGAACTAGTTAATAAAGGCTCACAAGATTGAATTCTAGCTACTTAAGCAATTTCCCAACCATTAATACGAGTTTGCTACATTCCGACCCTGGGCCCACATGCCTAGATTCTGATATTTTTGAAAGGAAGTTGTTCTCTACAACCTAAGGATCATTAATAAAGGATTTCTACTTCATTTCATAGCAGATTTAGTGGTTAAATCTAAGTTTTATGAAAAACCTAGGTCATGCTCTAGCCCCTTGATTATACCTAATTTTTAGTGTTTAATCTACCTAATATGCAAGTATTTAAACTAACGATGGGTGGAATAAACTTACCTCACAATGCTAAGTGAATACCTTCTCTCAATAGCTCTCAAATCGCCCAAGGAAAGAGTGTATGATGTGATAAAATTACGTAGAACCCGTAATAAATGAACCTCAATGCCCAGTGATTTCTGCATCTGCAGTCAAATGACCGCATCTGCGGTATCGCATATACGAGATGATGGCCAGATCTGTGAAGAAGGGGGAAAAAGGCTGGGACTGCTTCCACGGTCTGAGGCCCGCATCTGCGAAGCCGCCTCTGTGGCTAGGGAGCCTCGTTTGCGGTTCCTTTCCTGGCCTGCCCAGGGCCGCTTCTGTGATAGATTAACCGCACCTGCGGTCCCGCATATGCAGTGCAAGAGTCGCAGATACGGTTGTGATAGAAGCAGCAACCTTCAACCCTTTATCAAATTTTCCATTTCACTCGAGCCTCGTCCGATTGATGCTCGGGGCTCCCGGGTCTCGCCCGAACATACTAACTATTCTAAAATCACCAGACGGACCTACTCAAACCATCGGAATACTTGAAACAATGCTAAATATAGGAATCACCCCCCTCCCCCAAACTAAATAAATCAAACTCATGAACTACAAGTTCTTAATTCTTCTCTAACGGGCCAAAACGCCCTCAAACCACTCGGATTGTCACCAAACTATAGGCAAGTCTTAAATGCTATTCGGACCTGTACAGGCTTTGGAACCAAAATACGAGCCTGATACCTCCGAAATCAATGATTACTTAGTTTTTGTAAATCTTTAAAACCTCGAATTAACAATTTCTAATAAAAATTCATTACTCCAGCTAGGGACCTTGGAATTAGATTTCGGAGATATTGCCAGGTCCCATATGTTCCCACAGACCCTCCAGGATTGTCAAACCATGAATCCGGGTCCATTTTCTCAAAAATATTGACCAAAGTCAAACTTTGTCTTTTATGAGAATCATAAATAATCAAATGGACATATTTTACTCAAAATACCTCCAATTCCCGAACCAACCATCCACGAAAGTCATAAATTAGCTGAATTAAGTGTGGGAAGTTTTATTTAGAGAAACGGTGTCTAATAAGGCAAAACGACCAGTTTGGTCATCACAGCATACCTAAGTAGACATGACATGCTTCTTGGATAGGATATCAGAGCTACAAAACTCTCTAATATCTGATAAACCCATTGTGATCCGTGTTTTAAAACCGAGAAACCTTGCCAAGACACTTTTAGTACCAATGGTGGTGAGGGTTTTCTTCTTTTCTATCGACAGCGCCCTTTGTCGGTTTTCATCAATCGACCTCTCTCATTTCTCTACTAACCATCGCCTTATAGTGCTCTTTACAAGTTTTTACTAACAAGACTCTCTAATTTTTAATTTCTCTACTTATCGTCGACTTATGGTGCCCGTGGGTTTTTACCAGTAAGACTGTCTCATATTAGTTCTCTCATCTTGATTACATCGGATCCAAAAAACTGCGCTCTCCGTTTTTGAACACGTTACAACGATTGATTAGAAGAACTTGAATAAGGCTTGAGGTTAAAAGAATTCAGATCGAATTCCAACTTTGGAACCATTCAGGCGGGATCATCGCCAAACCATTATAACATCTGCCAAGTTTCACTTTTGGGGGAAATTAGATTCTTGTTTTGGTGTGACTGAACCCCCGAGAGGCTTCCTACGTATCCTTTCGGAATCAAGTTGAACGTAGTTTAGGAAAACATTTTTATTGTTTTTTGTTTTCTTGTTTTCATTTGTTTTTTTTACTTGGTTCTTTTTTTATTTTTCTTTTATTTGGATGATTTTGATTTTTTGTTGTATGAACATATTCAAGTTCCAAAGAGTAGTAATGAAAGAAAGGTAGCCGGCGCAACGGGTTAGCAAAGGATTGGAGTGTTTGGGTAGCGAGAATGAAAGTCTTTGTCATCCCAATAAGATAATGTTATTGCTGCAAGAAGATTAAACATATTACCTTTTTATTGTGTTTGCATTTACAGCTATTTCGGGGTCATTCACTTTGATGTCTCCCAGGTATAACGCCCCTCATGGCAACAATTTTTTGATAATGTATGGGCATTTCCAGTTAGGGGCAAAATTTCCTTTTGCTTCCTTATGATGGGGAAGAATGCGCCTTAAAACGATTTGCCCCAGTTCAAAGTTTCTAGGTCTTACTTTTTTGTTGTAGCCGCGGGCCATTCTTTGTTGATACAAATGCCCATGGCAGACTGCGGCCATTCAATTTTTATCGATCAGGGTTAACTATTCCGTACGGTATTTTTTTTGGCAATCCACTAGGCAATGCCTAGGGCTAGATTTTTATTAATATAAAAAGAAAATTACAACAGATAGGTGAAATACAAATAAGGGAGTCGAACTCGCCGGAGATGTTATACTAATAACAGAAACGGTCTAACCTTACCGTATTCCTCCTATTGAGGCTTAAAAAAGTCATTACAAATAGCCATGAAATGGCTAACAGCTATGATCATCACAGATTCATATAGCAAATTCTATGATGATAATATTAACGAGGATTGGTCAGACGAATTTGTCAACAAATCTGGCTGCTTAATTGGTGATCTTTGTTCGTCTGGACTTTGAGACAGTTGGTGGAGCTGTTGGAAACACGTTCTCAAGGCATTACTAAACGTGTGTTCATATTTGTAGGTTTTGATGAATGACAAACTATGCGCAAATTGACATATGATGCGGCCCAAGCACAAGCGCGAAATTGATATATAACAAGATTCAAGCACAAGACAAAGATCGAGATTAAGTTTTATATGAGTCGGTATTTAATTGTGATCTTGATCCGACAACTTAAACTCAAGACTTGGCTTCTCTCGTAAAAATACTTTTAACAAATCATGCATATTTAATTTAGAGCAAAATGATTTTAAATAATGCATATTTACTTTTGTCAAAATGATTTTTATACACGCCTCTAAAATCTGGACTAAGATAATCGATTATGTACTTATGATAATCGATTATGTTTAAGTCAGCTGCTTGACAATCGATGGTGAACTAATGACAATCGATTGTGTTAAGGCAGTGAGCATCAGATTTTTCAAATCTGCATGACAATCGATTGTGAACCTTATGACAATCGATTGTGATGAGGCAGTGTCCATCAAAGTTTTTCAAAGCTCAAAATAATCGATTGTGAAGCTAATGACAATCGATTGTGAAGAGACAGTGTCCATCAGATTTTTCAAAGTCACAAAATAATCGATTGTGAACTTATGACAATCGATTGTGTTGAGGCAGTGTCCTCCAGACTTTGTCAAAGTTATTAAATAATCGATTGTGAACTTATGACAATCGATTGTCAAGAGGCACTATCTAAATTGATTTTTCAAGACTGATATATAATCGACTGTTAGTATAATCGATTGTATAACTGACCGTTGCCAAAATATTTTCAAATACCGTTAGGTAATCAATTATTGATTTCCTATAATCCATTGTTTTAATTAAAATCTGGAAAGGATTTTTTGAACGTTGCTGCGTAATCGATTGTAGATTGTTAACAATCGATTGTTTTGCGTAAAATCTGGAAAGGATTTTTTGAACGTTGCCAGTAATCGGTTATTGATCTTATATAATCGATTGTTATGCGTAAAATCTGGGATTGATTTTTGGAAGAACTGGCAAACAATCGATTGTGGTAACTTGACAATCGATTGTCACTGAGTAATTTCAGCAACTCTTAATTGGCAATTAGGCAACGGTAATACAAGGTTTTTCAACTATAAATACAGCTTCAATTCAGTCTTTTAAGAACAACAACATACAACAACTGATCATACAATTGCTAAAGCTTGCATACTTTATTGCTTATCATTTTATATTCATTACATAAGCTTTTGAGAGCCAAATTCTTGTCAAAATTTGTTGCGATCTTGAGCGTATTCTTCTTACTCATATCTACTCTTAAAGGAGTGTCTTGTTTGAGTGCTAAGTGTTTTTTGTACACTTGAAGGGAAGTGTTAGTTCCTTGTGTTGTAAGAAGGAACTTGTGTTTCCTTGGTTGAAGTCTTGGAGTGTTGTATCTCCGAGCAAAGGTTGTTGAGGCTTGTGTCCTCAAGTTGTAACGGTTTGTTAAGCACCCGTAAGCTTAACAAGTTAGTGGAAATCTCGAGAGAGTCTCTCGGGGACTGGACTAGCCACGGGTTGTGGTGAACCAGGATATATCGGTGCGTTTGTTCTAATTTATTTACTTATCGCACTTATTTATTTCCTGCAATTTTTAAATTCCGCAAGTTTACGCTAATTTTATTAAAACGCTATTCACCCCTCCCTCTAGCGTTAAGCGTATTATCTAACAGGAGCGACCTGTTTTTGTTTTGCGACTCTCATTGGGAGCTTCCTCATTTTCTGATTCTGTTCAAAATAGTTTTTTGAGACAAAATGTTGAGCGTTATGGTTCAAATAGTTGTGTGACAGTGCTGCAGTTATGTCCTCTGAATTCTGTAAGCTGCTGTTACCTGTTTCACTCCCAGTTTGGATTACTTCTTCATAATAAAATGCAGCTGATGGAGCAGACTTGTTTTGATAAACAGATGAAGTTTCATCCCAATGTTGGGTTACTTGTGCTTTCTTTTCTGCAACTGAGACCTCTGTATGTGTTGTACTGTCGATAACCTGCAGGTCTTCCAATATTTTTCCTTCTTCATTGTTGGTATTGGAAATTGTTGAAAAAGAGTTGGAAATTGATGGTAAGGCTGGATTGTCTGCTTGAGTTGGATTTTTATTTTTGAATTTTGGAGTTGCTGCTTTGTTGGGCATCATCCATTGTCCCTCTTCAGTTGTATGTTGTGGAGTATCAGTAGGTTGTTTAGCTACTGCAGCAGTAGAGACAACATCAGTGTCTGTACCTTGCCAATTTACCGTAGCTGGTTCAATCTGTACTATCCATTTAGGATTGTTTGTATCCTGTTTATCAGCTGCTGTGGGGTTATGCTGCTGTGTGCATGATTCTTTTGAGCTATGCTTCTGAGCTATACTTATCACTGCTATATTGTTTGAGCCTTCAGGGTTGTTCTGATTATCGTTCAACATTGGCAGTGTCAATTTGCCCCCTATTAGAGCAGCTGAACCAGCAGGATATGTCACTGCTTTGAGATGATCCAGAAACTCCTTTTCTTTACATTCCTAAATAGGTTTCATACTTTTACTGTTGTCTGCAGCCTCATCTGATGCATCAATTATCTTTTTGTATTGATCATTTAACTTGTGTGGAACTGTGGCAGAGTCTAGAGTCGCCACATTTATATAACTTCCTTGACAAAGCATTGTATCTTTGTTATTGTTACTATTTTGGACAGGTTGATTCTGCTCACATAATAAGTGATCCATCTTGTTTGGTTGGTGTTTTGCAGTCTCAGCAGGTGCGGTAGTCCATTAAAACACCACCAGTTCAGCAGATGCATTATAATTGGAAGGAATAGAAGATCTATTTTTACACAACTGTGATATATCACTAGTCACAATTGAATGAGTTTGTGCATTTGGAATTGTTGGGACAGATGCAAAAGTCCCAGCCAATATTGACACAACCTGTTCACTGTGAGAGGATGATGGTTGACTACCCAACTGTACAATATCAGCACTCTGCATAGACTGTATTTCTATAGTTTCAAGGATTGGATCAGAAACAGGATTTTGTCCAACAACACCATTATTATTAGGATCCATCCCTTTACTAGTTCGTGCCACAAGATCAGAAGATTGGTTTTTACACAACTGTGATATTTCAGCATTCACAATTGAATGAACATTTGGGCTTGGCAGTGAGGCTGTAGCTGTAGTATTTGAAACAGATACATTCTGTTGGGCAGTTGCAACATTCTCAGAATGTGAAAACATTTCAGCTCGACGACTTGCACTAATCTCATGCAATAATTCCCTAGCATCTCGTCCTGATTCAGCCAAACTGCCGTGGCCTTCAGGTTCATTAACATGAACTACTTTACCATTAAGGTCTTCCGTATTCTAGCGACACGATTTTACATCATGACCTTGATGATTACAATAAGTGCAGTATTTTGGAAGATTATCGATAACGATCTGCTGGTCATTTTCAACCAGTTTTCCAGTTTTAATATCGAGAATCTTGATCTTGATTTTCTTTGGATGTTTGTCCAGTAAGTTTATCAAGACTTTAACTTGTGCCGTACTAGGTCGTTTACGATCTTTAGTAGCCTTATCTACGGCAAGAGGTTTCCCGACATCAGATGCAATGGACATTAGAGATTTCCTTGCGAAAAAGTTTGCTGGCAGATCTGGGAATGAAATCCAAACGACAGCTTTTGACGTTTCATCGCGGGGGTTAAATCCCATAGTCCAAGGGAATGTCCTAAAGAAGAACTCGTCTCCTTTCGACTGAACATAACCAGATGTTCTTGATAGGACTTTAGCAAAATCTTCAAATAAATCGAATCTTAGCAGAATATGTCGATATTCCAACTGTCCGATGTTGCACTTACCTTGGACTTCAAAATGTTTCGGCAAAATCTGTCTCAAATCTTGAAGCGCAGGTTTTCCATACGAAAATTTGATTACAACAGCTTGGTGAAGACCTTCCTCCCTGGTGAATGAAGTTACTTCGCCTACTGTGAATTCAACAATAGGTATACCATTTTTGAAAGAAACTGGACAGATTTCAAGTTTTGAAACTGCTTCGGCAGAATGTTTTCCGGCTAGTAGCGATGCATAACATTGTTTGGAACCGATACAAAATTGATTTTTAGTATTGTTTTGAGGATCCTCTCCAATATCACAAAGCTGGGGAGAATACGATTCTTCCATCAATGCTTTATACTTCAGCCTCAATCGATCACAAACATGGTGTTGATTTGCGATCGAATTTTCAAAGCCAAAACACTGATGCTACAGTAAATTTGTGACAAACCACCATCAAAATCTGATGGTGCAACTGATGAACAGTGTCGGAAAACACTATTCACGCATGCTACAGTGTTACAGTGTCGGTATTTGACCCACTCATTGTCTTATATTTCAGCAATTATCTGGAGAGAAGGGATTCCAACTTCTGTGGGTATTACGGCTTCAGTGCCATAAACCAAAAGATACGGGGTTGCTCAGACTGATGTGCGCACAGTAGTGCGATATCCCAACAACGCAAGTGGCAACATTTCATGGCATTGCCTGGAACTTTGGATCATTTTTCTCAGAATCTTCTTGATGTTCTTTTTTGCTGCTTCGACAGCGCAATTGGCATTGGGCCGATAAGGAGTAGAATTTCGATGCGTGATCTTAAACTGATCACATACCTCCCTCCTCAAGTGACTATTCAACTTTGCAGCATTATCTGTAATGATAGTTGCAGGAATACCGAAGCGGCATATAAGAATAGAAGGCACAAACTCTACCACAACTTTCTTGGTGATAGATTTGAGAGTAATTGCGTCAACCCACTTTGTGAAGTAGTCAATATAGACCAATATGAATCCATAGTCATTTGAATATTTTGGCTAGATCAACCCAACGACGTCTATGCCCCAGGGAACAAATGGCCAAGGTGATGACATGGGATGTAGTTCTGTAGGCGATGCATGAATCAAATCATTGTGCATCTGACATTGATGACATTTATGGATGAAACTAAAGCAGTAATTTCCATAGTCATCCAATAATAACATGCTCGAAGGATTTTCTTTGCCAAAATATACCCACTCATGTGGGATCCACACACTCTTGCGTGCACTTCATACATAATTCTTCTGGCTTTTTCGGCATCAACACATCTTAAAAAGTTGAATCTGGAATCCTTTTGTACAAGACCTTGCCGCTCGGGAAGAAACAACTTGCAAGTCGTCTAATAGTTCTCTTTTGGTCTCCACTGGCTTGCTGGGGATATTATTTTTTTCAGAAATCTCTTGATATCATGATACCATGGCTGAATATTTAGTTCTTCCTCAACTGTATTGCAGTAACCATGCCTTTCCCTTGTTTGGATTTCCAATGGGTCAATGTGGGCATTGCCTGGGTATAACAACATCAAGGCAGAAGTGGCGAGCGCATGGGCTAACTAATTGTAAATGAGGAATGCGCCTAAACTCAACTTACTTAAGCTGCTCTAAGATCTTCCACATGTTTCTTGTAGGGAATAAGCTTGACATCTCGAGTTCCCTATTCTCCTTGAGATTGTCAAATAATCAGATCTTAATCTCCCATGATCAACAATTCTTTGACATCTTGGTCGATCATCATATTCATGCCCATAATGCAAGCTTCATACTTGGCAGTGTTGTTTGTGCAGAAAAATTGAAGCCTAGCTGTGTCGGGATAATGCTGACCAGTGGGTAAGATCAAGATTGCCCCAATTCTAATGCCTTTTGCGTTCACAGCTCCATCAAAGAAAATTTTCCAACCATTGGTTTCTTCTAATTTTATCTCAATTGAGTATACCTCCTCATCTAGAAAGTAAGTTTTCAGAGGTTGACATTCATCATCAACAGGGTTTTCGGCAAAGTGATCCACTAAAGCTTGGGCTTTTATTGCCGTGCAGGTGACATAGACTATGTCAAACACAGGGATCAGTATCTCCCATTTTTTTAACCTCCCTGTGGGCATAGGCTTCTGGAATACGTATTTTAGAGGATCCAACCTGGTAATAATGTAAGTGGTGTAGGCTAACAGGTAATGCTTTAGATTATGAGCACCCAAGTAAGGGCGTAATGAGTTCTTTACAACAAAGTGTAATTGGCTTCAAAACTTGTAAGCTTCTTGCTCAAATAGTAGATTGTCTACTCTTTTTTCCTGGTCACATATAGTATCCCGAGACACATAAAAAGGATTCTCCAAGACTATCAAATACAGAAACAATGACCTCCCAAGTTCAGGTGGGACCAAGACAAGCGAGTTCGACAAATATTATTTGATTTTTTCAAAGGCTTCATAACACTAATTTGTCCATTTAATGTTTGCATCTTTCTTCAATAGCTTGAAGATTGGTTCACATGTAGAAGTCAACTGAGCAATGGATCGGCTAATGTAGTTCAACCATCCCAGCAGGCTCATAACCGCTTTCTTGATTCTTGGAGGAGGCAAATCTAGAATAGACTTTATCTTTGTTGGATCTAACTCGATGCCCCTCCGACTGGCTATAATCCCAAACGTTTGCTAGATGGAACCTCAAATGCACATTTGGCCCAATTTAGCTTCAAATTATATTTACGCAGCCGCTCAAAGAATTTTCTCAAGTCCCGAACATGGTCGTCCTAGGTCCTAGATTTGATGATCACATCGTCTACATACACCTAAATTTCTTAGTGCATCATGCCATGAAAAGTGGCAATCATGGCCCTCAACTAAGTTGCCCTGGTGTTCTTTAGACCAAAAGGCATGACCCAGTAACACTAGGTACCTTAAGGTGTGGTGAAAGCTATTTTTTTGCATCCTCTTCATCCATCAACACCTGGTGATATCCTGCATAACTATCCACGAAGGACTGTAGTTCATGTTTGGCGCAGTTATCAACAAGGATGTGGATATTTGGCATAGGGAAATTTTCCTTGGTACTTGCTTTGTTTAGATCTCTGTAATCCACACATACTCAAGTTTTCCCATCTTTATTTGTCACTGGAACTACATTGGCTAACCATGTGGTGTATCGAACCACTCGGATCACCCCCGCTTTCAACTGTTTGTACCTTCTTCTTTAATTTTGTCACTGATATCAGTTTTGAACTCTCTTTGCTTTTGCTTGACAGGGGAATAATCAGGGTAAGTTGGAAGCTGTGAACCACTAAATCGACACTTTGTCCTGGCATGTCATCGTATAACCAAGCAAACACATCTTTGAATTCAAATAAAAGTTGGATCAATGTATTACGAGTCTTTTCATCTGTGTAACGTTTGTCTTGGTTTCTTTGACTTATTCAGAACTACCCAAATTACCATGCTCAGTATCATTTAAGTTTTTCTTAGTTTTATTCTCAAATTTTTCCAATTCTCGATTTATTTCCCTAAAAGCCTCTTCTTTATCATATTCTGATTCTTGGTTCATTACTTCACAGTAAGACAATATATTTGGATCTGGGCATGAAGTCCGCAATCATGTCATGTTATTTAAAGCTGCATTATTTGAACTTAAAGAAGAAATAAGAAAAAGTAACAAAAATATAAAAGAATAAAGAGAGATGAACGATGAAGTGTTGATTTCATTTCATTGAATTTAAAAGATAATAGGGTTTACATTGGAAACTAAAGTAAGGAAACTAAAAAGAAAATATCTGAGTTATACCCTGAGATAACTCGTGCTGTAGAAAAGGTAGCAGGACTAGACTACTGGGATTCTGGTCTTATTAGGAAAGGAGTAACTTTCTAATTTTGCAACTTGGCATTGGTCCCATGTATTGCACCTCAGCGGTGCTTGGGCTTTCTCCCAACTGAACTATGTGGGTTTCCTGCAGCATCTTCCTCATATCCCCAAAGATTTATTCAGTTTCCTCGGCCATGAAGGCCCCATCTTCCTCTCCCTTATTGTACTTAGACCTGACGAATGCTCTATAAAGATGCAGAACTGGTTGAGGCAAGACCTAACCATCGTTCTTTCATTTTTCTGCCCATGTCTCATCATCTAGTGTGTCTTGGAACCCCACACCAAAGCACTTCTTGGTGGTAGTTAGGATGACAGGTTCCTTGATGCCTTGTAGTGATACCCCCAGTCCTTTTCCAGGCTTAGAACAGGTTGAGGACAAGGGTTTCCCTCCTCATATCGGTCTGCGACCACCACTTCAAAAGCTTGATAAACTATATACTCACTACCTTTTCTAGCTTCAGGACATGGGACTGATGGATTCCGGTAAATTGACAGCTCGTCCTCTCTATGGACTATAATCTCCTGATTTTCATGTTTAAATTTCACCATCTGGTGGAGAGTAGAAGGTACAGCCCCTGCTGCGTGAATCCAAGGTCTTCCCAAAAGGAAATTATAGGAAGTATCCATATCTAGGACCTGAAAGGTCACCTCAAAATCCACCAGACCAATAGTCAGAATCAAATCAATATCACCAATGATATCTCTTTGATACCATCAAGGCACGCAAACGGACGTTGTTGGGCCTGATTCTCTCAATACCGATCTCCATTATTTGCATAGTTGAGAGAGGGAAACTATCTACTATGGAACCACCATCCAGCATGACCGTTTTCACATAATATCCCTTGCATTAAACTATCAGATAAAGGGCTTTGTTGTGGGCGGCCCTTTCCAGGGGAAAATCATTCTTGCTAAAAGAGATTTGATTTACTGCAAAAAAAACCTTTCCGCCATCCTCTCCAACTGTTCCACGATAGCTCAATTGGTACATATGCTTCATTGAGGGTTTTCATCAATACTTTCTAATGTTCAGTTGAATTCATTAGCAGAGACAACACAGAACCAGAGCAAGAAACTTTCGGTGTTGGTCAACTATCTCGTAGTCCACCATTTTCATTTTTTGGAAGAACTCTTCTGCTTCTTCAGCATCACTGGCTTCTTAAGTGGGAAATGATTCTTCATGGTGTTATTCACTTCCTCCAGATTGAGGTATTTCTCAGTCGCGTTATTTTCCTTTACTTCGCCTGAGACTTCATTTCCTTTGTAGGTCACTACCGCCTTGTTGTAATTCCATGGGACAACATTAGGGTCTATCACGGGCCTCTGCGGTGCACGGACAATAACCACATGCTCATTCAGCCTTGGTGAAATTACTGGCCCCCGCACCATGTATGTCCCTTTAGGCACATATATTTTAGATCCCTTGTTTAGCTCAAACCTTCTTGGAGGGCTCAATCACATTTTTTCTTTCTTATGGCCCCGGGGAACATAGAGAACGACATATTTTGAGGGCGCTGCCTCAGTTTCGGTTTCCACTTTCTTTTCTACATTTTGAAGGGTGGGTTTAATTTTCTTCTCCCCCATGTCTTGTTTTATGTCAGCCTTTGGCTTCTTTTCCACGTCAGCTATGGCAATGATAGTTTTTAAAGTTCGGTCAAACTCTTTATCATCAAAAATCATTCCAATAACTGACACGTTGTTGTGAGTCGGTAATAGATTGTTGGATACATTAGGAACTTCTTCGTCCTTTAACACTATTCGCTTTTGTTCTATGAGGTTTTCCACATCCCTTTTCAAGGTCCAACAATTATCTGTATCATGCCCTTCCGCCCCCGAGTGGTAAGCACATCGAGTACCAGCTCTGTAGGCAGGCAGCTTTGGTAACTGCCTGACTTAGGGCACGGGTTGCAACAGACCCATCTCGACAAGCTTTGGGACAATACTAGAATATGACTCACCAATGGGTGTGAAGTTTGTCGTCCCGAGTTGTTCCTGAGCATGGGCATTGTAGGGAAGTTATTTTATGGAGGTCAAGGCTTATACTGAGCTTAGCGAAGAGTTTGATTTCTGGGAAATGGAGCTCGATTTTGGTTGAACTAATGTTTTGGCCTAATGTATGGTTGTGTTTGGTTGAACTAATATTGTGGCCTAACGCATGGTTATGCATTCATAACCATCTATGGCTAAAGAGCAATAGCATCGGACGTATCTTGATAGGGATAGTAATGTTGTTGGGTGCTTGTAGAGAAGTAAGGTCTGGGTGGATAGGGTTTTCTTACACTTAAAGTTGCCATTGTTGCTGTTTCCTTTTTTTCGTTGGTTTGCTACATTCTAGACCCACCTTGAATTACTTGGGAGGTAGCCCTTAAATCAGATTGACTCAAGATTCATGCTATTTTTATACTGTTCTGAACTATTTCACCAATTTTTATGGCCTCGAAAAATGGTTTCCCCATTACATACATCATATTCTTGTAATAATCAGCCTCTTGGGCTTGATGAAAAACTCTAACCATCCCTGTTTGGAGGCTTGACTTTGGCCGCTTGTTCGTGCTATTTGGCAGCCTACTCTTGGAAGCTTTCCGAGGACTTCTTCTTTAGATTTGACAATGAGTTCCTATCAGGGGCTATACCGATGTTATACTGAAACTGCCTGGTAAAATCTCAAGCTAGGTCATCCCAAATATGCCACCGAGATATATCCCGGTCCATGCACCATTCAGAAGCAATACTAACCAGGCTCTCTTTAAAATAAGCCATGATGAGCTCATCTTTTCCGACTGCTCTCCGCAATTGGTTGCATTATCTCTTAAGGTAGGCTATGGGAACGCCATGCCCATCATACTTTCAAACTTTGAGGTTTTGAAACCTAGTGGTAAATGCACGCATGGGAACATACACAGGTCAGTGTAAGACACACTCTTTTTCATGCTCAAACCCTGTATATTTTTGAGACTCTGCTCCATGCTCATCATCTTTCTGATAATCTCCTCTTGTCCAGGGTCTTTTGGTCTTCTCTTGCCCTATGGTAAACTCGTACCGATGTGGCTGAGGGTAAGCATTGATTGTAAACTGGGTTGGTTCCATTGGGAAAGATGGTGCTTGAAAGGTGAAGGCAGATGGATCAAAGCTATGCCTAGGTAGAGTGAGTTGTGCCGTAGCCAAATAGGGTGGTGTAATGACTATGTTTGAGGCTACACCTGAATTTTACACCTGGGGGCGAGACTCAGAGGGCGTTCCAGCAAAGTGGGTTGATATGGTAGGATATCCCAATGGGGTATGTGGATAAATTTTTGGGGACATTAGTGGTTTCACTTGCCTTGGAAAATAGCTTAGGGAATCCAGGTATCGCACTTGGCGGTTCTCTGTTGTTGGCCTAGGTGTCCCATATTTGCATCCTGTGCAGACGCATAATTTTATTTTCCTCAACAGTTGCTGACTAGCAATTGGGATGGCCGAGATCGGGCTATCCTCCAGGATAGGGATTGTTGGTAGGTTATTTTTCGAAGACATTTCAACACTTTCTTTTGATCTTGTGAAGTACGGTGTGAAGCCAGATTACCACAAAATTGACCACCTTAATATAAAACCTGAACTTAACAGCAGATAACAAACTGGCCAATTTGAAGCAGTTAACACATAGTTAATAGCACATTGGGTGTGTGATGCACCTATACAGTTAAATGTCTTTCTACATGTTTCGCAACAGTTGCATGTGTCATCCCAGCTTTAGCTTATTTTTCCACAACTTTCTTTTCTTTCCACTTTGGCTCTTTGTGCTTCCCCTCTTATTCCCACTTTCCTCTCTTTTCTTTCCTCTCTTTCCTTGCTTTTTTTTTCGTTTTTCTCTTGGTTTTCCTTTGACTCTTTTTTTCTCTATTTTTGGTTTTTCTTTTGGTTCTTTCCTTCTACATCCCTCTATTATTTGAGTTATTTAAAAAATCATGACCTCATCCGATGAGGATTACCTACATATCACGACACCATGTGAATAAGATCATCACGTAGTTCAAGAAAATAAATGCAAAAAATAAAGAAATAATTTTTTTGAAATTTTCGATTTTCATTAATAAAACTCCTAAACCTTTCTATTACAAAAGACTCTAACATACTCAACTTCTTGGAATTTTAACAACTACAAAATACACTGAAAACAACAACTGAGGTACAAACTCGATAAATAAAAATCAATAGTACATAACTACTTCTACTCCTGGGTCCCATGTGAAATCATTTAGTCGTGGCACGGGCCTATGTTCAAGATCCCCCTGAAGACGCTCCAGAACAGTCATTATTTGGCGAACAAATGTCATAACCGCAACAAATAAGGTGGTCCTAGCCATGTCTCACATTCTTGGCACTTCACGACGATGTAGTCGGAAATTGCTCTAACCTTCTCCTGGATGATACCTTTTACTTGGAGCAAACACCCGATTTACTGAGTCCTAGCTTATAGCACTTGGGTGTCATAATGGTTTTGACTCTGCTACTGTTGCATATCTTCCTCCCCCTGGGACATTAAGCCATAGGAATGCTCCCTTTCGTCTTGAAAGTTCTTAGCTTGTTTGGCTATCTCATTTTCGAGAGTTGTTAGATTTCTCTTCAAATCTGTGACTGTTCCCGTATATTTTCTTTTCAACTACCGTGCAAACTCCGCCCGTCCTTCTGCATTCTTTGCCAGTTGTGCTCGAACTCTTGCTAGACTAACCTCAGATCTTTCTAAATCCTCTTGACACTCGATTACTTTCTTTCTAAGACCACTTATAAGCCTTTCATCTGCTTGGCTTCTTTCCTGGTTTTTAACAGCCATTTTGATCTTTTGGATCTGAGCTTTAAGGGCTTCATTTTCCTGAGGCAGCTTCTTCTTTTCCCCTTCATCAACAGTAGCTTGGACACCATTGTCAAATTTGAGGTCCATGATTTATCCCTCTAATTACTTTTCTTGGCCCTATAGCTTGCCTCTTTTGTCAACCAGTCCCATTACTCCCGAGAGTCGTCTGTGACATGATGGACATAGGGTCTTTTAGAATGCCTTTCGGGCTCTTAACGGATTTGAAACCTTTTACCGAACCAGGTCATGTAATTAGGGTCTGCCTCACCTTTAGATAGATCTCGCACCAGAGTCTTAGGTTCTAGAAATCTACACACATTCCAAACTTGATGAACTTTTCCTTTGGGGAATACAACTTTTGGGTCTAATTCAACAAATAGTTGCCTTAGATTTTCGCCATATGGGATAGTTTTAAAATTGCCTAATCGGCACAACACCCGGTGAGAAGCATATGGTTGAATGCTTCGGAGACCCATTAGGAGAAGATATCACACCTCTGTTGACATGTAGATGACTTCAGTGACAGGGAGCCATCCGAAAGTCCACTCAATTTTGTCCGAAGTTAAAGAACTCAAGTGCATAAACCAAGCATCTATACCTTCTGAAAATTCAATACTTGTCACTTGGTTTTCGTACTCTTCGATGCAGTCATTTATATACCCCACACGGTGACAAAGATGTTCTTGTATCCAAAGTTGTAGTAGCACGTTACAACCCTAGAAGAATCTTCCTCCTTCTCCGCAAATGGTTAATGCTCGGTAGATCTCGGCTAAAATCATTGGAACAAGGGTGCCATTAGCTTTCTTAATCATGACATCAACCATTCCCACGAGACCCGATAGTATGTTTCCGTCTTTTCTCGGACAAATTATGACACCCAAGAATGCTACTATAAAGGCCAAATCCTGCCGTGCCTCCCATTTATCTTTGTTTCTTTCATAGGTTAGACAAGTATCCGGTGCTTCAGAACCGTGGGGATTGCTATAACACAGATGAAAGAATTGGTAAGTGCAAAACCATTCGGATAAATTCATATCCTGAACCTCCCAATTGATTCTCAACATAGCTAGAAACTTGTGAGGAGACATTGTTCTTGGCAACACCAGGTACCGACTTCTAAGATTTCCACTAAGGCCGGCATAGCCCGCAATTTTCTCCAGCGTGGGGGTGAGCTCAAAATAAGAAAAGTATAAAACACATTGTGAGTCAGGTCCCGGAAAGGTATCATGACTTCAATCATATCAAATCTCGGCTTGATTTTCAGAAGTCCTATGAGACCACCTAAAACTTTAACCAAAGTCCCTCTTTTCTGATGACTTTTTTTAAGTCGTTCCACCACATATGGAGCTGTAAGGGGATTTTCTCAAGAGCTGTGAAGGGTTCATTTTCATTTGTGCTCATCCTACATATTTATTAGGGTGATTTATTTAAAGGATCATGATCCATTTTGACTCAAGAAACAGATATCACCATTTTTTTTTAAAAAATTCATTCCAAAAATAAAAACTTGATTTTGCAAATATGGCACTTCGGGAAGAAGATTTAAGGGGTTGTGTTTGCTAACAGACCAAAAATTTGAAAAAGAGACCATAGGTGATTGTTCTTCCAAAAGTAGCCTTATGGCACCCTTTTGGGGACATTTGGTTATTTTAGGCAAGAATGAAATCACCTTGCTTATATATAACAAAATAATAAAAGCATTTTTGTTCATTTTGGGTTATTTTTGCAAAAATGAAGTTGGGACCTACCTAGTAAGAGTCAAACTGGCGTAGTTCGGGCAGATTTGATAAAATAAAAACTTATTTTTTAAGATAAAACAATATTTTCTTCTTTTTTTTTTTTGGTTTTATTTTTTCAAAATTTCGGTAGAGTTTGGGTACCTTTTGGACATTGGGTTTTTCAAAAATGGGTAACTATCTCTCTAGCCCTCAAGTTGATTTTTCTTTTGCCCAACTTTCTCTTTTATTCATAAGGCGGTCAGTATGCAATTCGAAGCAAATAAATGCACAAGTAGCAAGTAGAATTCATTAGGATGGACTTTTTATTTTGGTTATACCTGTCCTACACAGACCCAAACCCTGTGTTGAGTCTCTAAAGTCAAATGCAAGTGATGCAATTCCTATATGGGATCAGGTATGAGGTTTTGTTATACTAGGTTTATAACCTGGGTGTATTGTTCTAGACATGGCTTACTAAGTTACAAGAAGTGTACACTTCCTAGATGATTTAGAAGAATATGAGAGAAGAGGATTTCGTAGCAATTTATATACGGTCCAAACAATATCAAAGCGGTAAAAGCGACATTTAGCACATTAGGCTCAACATGTAAAAGTACGATAAAACAAGCCAACTATAACAGTTATTCTAAGCTCAAATTCTTAAACTCTGAACTGAAGTTCTGGGTTTGGATCCTCAGCAGAGTCGCTAGAGCTGTCACATCTCCTTTTTTACACACCCGAGGGTAAATAAGTTTCTCCACTTTAAGTGATATTATTCAAGATGAGATTATTTATTTAATTTATCATTGTCACCACTTGGAATATTTTAATTGGTATCCCAAGTTACTGATTTATTTTAAATCCTAAATCGAGAAAAATTCGACTTTCCTTTTGAAGTCTACGAACCAGAAGTTCTAAGTAAGGAATTTTGTTAATCCGGGAGAAGGTGTAAGGCATTTCCGGGTTCCATAGTTCTAGCACGGTTGCTTTAACGATTATAATTAGCCTATTATCTGATTTTAATACATGTTTTAACCTATGGTGTATTTTAACTTATTAGTTAGTTTTAATTAATTTTAGGACGATTCAACATTATATAAAACACATCTAGAACCACGCCACATGAAATGCACCCATGGTCCATGACACATGTTATTTAACGTTGATGAGAATTGGAGTAGGTTCACATGAAATGCACACTCGAATTTAGGAATTTAATTTCAAAATAGCATGCCTAAAGCAACTACGCACTTTCAAGTTAGTAACAAGGTCCGCAAGTACCATGAAAAATTCAACAAACGGCACACCTCGATTTCTAAAGAGTTATTATTAATTATCCAAGGGCCATGGGTTATCTAATTTTGCACTATGGCACATCCCAAGTCCAATTTTAAGGGATATTTGAATGAATCCTTGGAGGGCCATGAATTCTACCTTGCTTTATATGGCACACCTCAAATATAATTAAAAGAATCTAAAATCTATGGGTTAAACGACTAAAGGATTTTTCTAATTTATATAAAGCATACTGTTTAAACTGACTTGATAATCAGTGGACTTGCATTACTAAAACGGCTTCAATTATTCAAAGATAGTTTGGGTCAGAAATAATCATCAACTGAGGTGACTAGCTCGAAAAGAAAACAGACCCACATATAATAAAGCATACAATCCTCTTATTCACAAGTACATTCAAGCTTCGGCCCAAAATGAGCCCAAATTTAGTGAAAGAATGTACACCCAGAGACATGGACTCAAGATCAAGTCCTTGCGGGGCAAACCAACTTGGGCATCAAAGCCTTGGGCTCTAAACAGCCCTTCTAGGGTCCAAATTCAAATAAACTTGAATGATTTCAGTATTGTAAGCGAGAAGCACATTAGCTAATTGAAGTACAAAAATCAAGAAAATTTAAACACCATTCATTTGAATACTAAAATTACTATTATGATTTTCATACATAGTTATTTTTACAGAAATTCTAAACATCAAATGTCCATGTTTATATTAATTTATAGGATAACTCATAGATAAACATATGAAATTTAATCTAAGCTAGACCCTTTTCAATACCAACAATAACATAACCCAGGAGGTTAGCATATCATTCACTTGAATCCAAAAATCATACTCAAACTCTCAACAGAATCAAATCGACAAACAGCATTGATTCACTTTATAAAATTTCAATAATATAAGAAAAGCTAAATTTACATACATAGTATTGGATTTACTACTGAATACTAAAGAAATTGAAGAAAAAGAAGAAATAAAAACTCAATAACAAACTGTAGTCAATCAGGTTCCATTCGAAATACATGGTTCACATTCACTTGTTGTTAGGAGTGTTCATAAAAAATTCGAAAAACCAAACCAAACCGAAAATCAAACCAAACTGATCAAAAAAACTGATACTTTTTGGTTCGGTTTAGTTTTAGTTTTGAATTTTAAAACCGATCAAATTTGATTTTTTTTGGTTTTAATAAAAACATAACCGAACCAAACCAAGTATAGGAGTAGATATTTCAAATTTATTATTACACCTAGATATATGTATACATTTATATAAAATTTCAAACATTTTATGGTGAATGTTAATCGTTTGCACTTCTAGTGCAGTTTTTTACCTATATATTCTATTCGATTGGTAGTTTTTTTTTAAGTGTAAGAATCCATTTCATGTTAAAAAATATATATTTTTAATTGAGTCCTTAAATTATTAGTTACTATTTGATTCAATTATCATTAATATATTTTAGTAAATAATAGATTTCTCAAAGGGTAGTTCACTTGATAATGTTACATTGAAAATGTGGTTGTCGAAATATATGTTTGGTAGTGTATGACTTATGCTTAAGAAAAAACCGACAAATAACCGAAAAAACAAAAAAACCGTCAAAACCCGACATAAACCAAATCGATAAAAGATCGACTTAATTAGTTTGGTTTGGTTCTAATAATTGAAAAACTGACTTACTTGGTTTGGTTTCTATTTAGAGAAAAAGCGATCCAAACCGAACCATGAACATCCTTACTTGTTGTCCATGGTTTGAAGAATACATGGAATGCAATAGAAAAACAAGGAGTTAACAACAGCAGTAGAAATAGCTTATAACTAGCAATACCAAACAAAATCAGCTTCTTCAAACAAAGTAAGGAACCCAGATGAACACCAATCAATGGAGTATCAAAAACTCTGATTAACTAGGAAGTTATCAAGGCATAATTAAACCAATTTTGACCAAAGAAATGCAAGAATTTTAGTATTCTTTTAGATTTTTCAAAACTTACCCGTTTTCAATATTTTTTCAGTCTCTGAAATCTCTCTGCTATGAAGGAAGCGATGCCCTTTATAAAGAGCAACTAGGGCAGCAGAAATGAGTCAAGTTATTTGCCAATTACCCTTTTCAAATTTTCATTCTTACTAGTTAGTCCTTAGTTCAAAAATCTATTTTCTAAAATAGTCCCAAACCCACCTTCCTAGCACCTTCCTAAATTGGTTACAAGAGATTCCTTCAATCAAAATTCCTAGACTACCCTTAAAACCCCTCTCAATTACCGCAGCAAACCACATGGGTCAATTCTCACCCAAGACTTAAACCAAAATGGATGGGCTTCCCTTGAAAATTTGTCATAAATGACTCCAAAACCCAAACCAAATAGAAAATCAATTTTAGTTATTCAGGAGAAATAGAAGAAGAAACAACTTGAACGATTTCAAACCAAAAGAATCTAACTAAATGACTGATTTCCTTTTTAAACTAACCACCAATCTAGAATTAATTATATTATCAAGTAGAAACAAACCTATTTAAACTAACTATGAGACTAAAACAAGAGGGCGAAATTAGAAGTTCAAACATGACACGAATAACAGCTAAGCAGGCAGATGAATAAACCATACGAAATCAATGAAGGGCTTTTCATTTTTTTTTTTAAAAAAGTTGAAAAGAAAACTAGAAACAAATGGGATAAATCTGACCACAAACCAATCCCAAGGGAAAACCTAGTCTTGAATCTTGATCTATTTCCAATCTACATAAAGAAAAGGAGAAGAAAAGAAGTGGAATATGAAGTGCAATAACACAAGTGGACAGAAAAATGCCAGAAACTTACCTAAATAACTTGAACCCAACCCTGGACGCTTCGATTTAACCAAAAAATTATTAATCGCTTGTTAAAACAAGCAAACATCATTGCTTTGTGTTAAATCATCCTCGAGAACTCAGAAAATTCGGGGTTTAGGTCTTGCATGCCATCAATTTGAGGGTAAAGCATTTTGGGTTTTTAGGGTTTCGAACTTAGATTCGAGATTCGAGCAGATGCCAAGGGACTCGAGGGAAACTGGATTAGGATTGGGAAAGAGGAGGTTGTGAGGATCTTGGGGTGTGAATTTGGGGTTGATTGGAGGCGGCGTCGCAAGCGGAGAGGGTGAGAATATTAGGGCGGTGCTTAGGGTTTTGGTCTCTGAAGAGACAATGAAGATTGAAGGGAATGAAATTGGGGGGAAGGGGGCATAGCCATTCGGATAGTTATATACTATCAATACAACCAGTTCCCAACATTTCGATTAGGTGAGATCAACGGTTCTGATTGGGGGAACTGAAAACGGGTTTGTTTGGATCAGACTGGGGTTTGGAACGGGTTATGGGCGATGATTTGGGCCAAATTTCGGAGGTCTTGGGGGAATATTAAATTGGGCTAGAGAGATTATAATGAAACATCCAAAACATCAAATTTCTTTTATTTCCTTTCTTTTTCTTTTCAATTATTTTTTTTTTAAAATTAAAATAAATACCTAAATTATCTCTTAATAACTAAATTAACCTACAAAATTATATTAAATACTCAACATAATATTTACAATAATTAATTAAATCCTAAATTTAAAGAAAAACTATAAAATTCAAAATTAAAGAGTTAAAGAATGCAAAAATGAACTATTTTTTTTTTTGTAATATTTTTTATTTTTACACAATATCTAATTTACTAATTAATCAAAAACGTAAAGTTAAATTTTAAATACAAATACAATATATTTTTATATTTTTTATGAATTAAATAAAACTATACATGCACAAAACAAATGCAAATAATTAGAAAAATTCTACAATAATTCCTAAAATAATAAACAATTAAAAGAAAAATCTAGTTCCTTGGACTTCTCTAGGAATAATTCATGTGGGGGCAAAAACCACGTGGTCACAAGAGTACTAAATAGATAACCATGTTTACCGCGGACTCCTATGTGGATAAGCTTCTTTAAGAAGTTTATACATAACGGAGTACTAAATGAACATCCGTAATATAATATTTATAACAGAAATGAGGGCAAAACAACATAGCTGGCTTGCTTTTGTATGACATGATTAATATTACTGCATAAGATACCGATGCAGAATTTTGGCTACGTATTCATTTGAACTTATAACTTTTAATAAAAAATATATCTTGTACCAGTTTTGTCATGATCCGAATCGGAGGGCCGCAACAGGCACCTGGTACTTTACTCTACCAAGTATCAACGTAACATATCTTTCTTATCATACTGTCATGAGTAAATGGGCCGGAAGGATTGTCATGATATAACCAGAATAAAAAAATAAAAGAATACTTGACATAGGACGACCCAACATGTAATACAAATTTATACATGTGACGTATGGGCCTATAAGTTCGACGTGACCATTTGTATACTCAAAACATAGGCCGACAAGGCCATACAAATATCCATACACCTAATGGTTGTCTGCAAGCCTCTAAGAGTACATAAAATCATAAAGGTTGAGACAAGACCCCGCCATACCAATTAATACATGTCCAAATTATACTGACTAAATTGCAACTCCGGAGCAAGCGGAGTGCGCCAACACCTTCCGCTGAGCTGATAGCCTACTAGGAGGTATGTCAACCTGTCTATCGAGACCTGCGGGCATAAAAAACTACGTTCCCAGGAAAAAGGGACGTCAGTACGAATAAAGTACCGAGTATGTAAGGTAGGAAATCATAAACACGAGAAGGAATGTAAATGAGAGATAGAGGAGATACAACCTATAACATTTGAGTGCCTCTTGGGCCTACTGATATGAAATGCATAGCGCGCGCGCACACACACATACACACACACACACACACACACACACACACACACACACACACACACACACACACACACACACACACACACACACACATATATATATATATATATATATATATATATATATATATATATATATATATATATATATATATATATATATATATATATATATATATACTTTTAAATACATATGTCTTTGTGGGAATCATCGTGATCATATCGTACTCGGCCTCAAAGAGGAGTCAGTAAAAACGTACCCGGTCATTATAAGGCTCGATGAAATCGTACTCGGCCACATGGAGTTCGGTAAATTCAACTGATCAGTGATTACACAATAGGTATCGTACCTGGCCGACCATAGCACAGCTCGTTAGAGTAAAATAAATATTATATATAATGCATGCTAGACTCCTGGAATCATATTCAAAACCTTTTGGAGTGACTTAAGAACATTATAAATATCCATGCTCTCACTATGAACCTCAGTAGAAATTTAAAAATAGAACTCATTTGGTTTAAATTTTAACTCGATGCATATAATTCATATCAAACGGTAGTCTCTTTAAACATTAATTCTTCTTTTCTTTTCTGTTCTTTTTCGACAGTGTCTCTTTGACTTCGAAACACATATATAGAGAATAATATGCAGCATTACTTAGTCACCAATTAATTATTTACAAACCCATGCATAACAATTGACATCTAAAGTTGAATCCAAAGTAAAGTTGCCGGGTATTCCGAGGCAAAGAATATAATGCAGGCGAATCAACCGACATTTATCCATATTCCTAAATACTAAAGATCAATCTTAGTCGTTGCCTGAATTTCTTCTTAGCCGACCAATTTCTTGAAATCTGCATTCTGTAAGCAATTTGATATAATACGAGTTTTTGTTTTTCAATCTAGTCGGTGCTCATTCACTCCCTCTTACTGTTTCCTCCATCTGATTGTTAATATATTATTAAGGTTTAAGTTAAGGTCGAACTGATATGTCTTCTCAAAGAAATTATAGTACTTCAAATTTGAAAAGAAAGAGGTTATAATTCTTACAAAGAGAAGAAAACATTTATTTATTTTTTCTTAAAAGTAAACAATGATACTGCAAATTTATATTGTATATATAAAAAACAAAATCTATTTTGTACTCTTATATATTATATCTTAAATTTTCTCGACGCAATCCAAAAATATAACTCAGTATTTAAAAAAGGTTTAAAACCTTTGTAAGGTCATTCATTCAATGCTTACAAGCTACAAACTCTCTTTTTTCTTTTGGTTGAACCCCTGATCCGAAATTATGCCACCACCAATGGGCATTAGTCATCAATTACTCATATAAACGAGAGCTAAGGTAATATAGTCAAATACTCCATTATTTATGTTGTCAAATTGCTTTCTTAATAGATTTGTCAAAATATTAAACGGTAGATACTAGGACGAGAAAGAGTTATTTTTATAATTTTCTTTGTGGTAAGGGATCAGGAGGTATGCCAACATGTAGTCTTCAGTCTTTGTAGTCCCACCCAATAAAAACATCAATCTTTGTAGATTTTCTAGCAACGATGTCCACCTTTTGATCTTCTACATTGTTTATATGTTTTAGTATTTGTCTTCCACCCTTTAGTGTTGTAAACTAATGTTATTAATTTGAAAAAATATAGTAGTTCAAGAACATGTTCCTTGGTCAGCAAGATGATCAGATTCGGTTGTTGAAGTTTGAACAATTTCCATTCAAAGTCTACTAAAGATACACAATCTTCTCAAGCAATAACTTGCTCCATTTATTTTATATTTACGGTTTGAATTTAATTTCAATTCAAACGTAATGATACGTAATGTGCTTTTCTTGTACTGGAATTTCCAATTTACCCCTCTAATACAAAATATATATCGAATATGAATTATATTAATTTTATTCTTTATTATGTTTTGAGAGTAATTATCCTCTTATCTTTAGTAGATATGTGTTTATTTTGATTATAGCGAAGCTCCAACTGAGTTCCAATTATCGTAATACTGAATACACTTGGAAAGTACAAATTTACGCCTATATTTTCCACAAAATAATGAATTGGATCAGTGTATAAAATATTAATCAAATTTAAAGTAGATATTCCCGCTGAACTTGCAAAATTTATCTTAATATAAAGAATCAAGAGTAGTCATGATTGAATAAGTTCTTATCGATCTTTGATATTGTCGTCGGTTGGTAAATCTTTTTCAACTTTGGACATGTAGGCCCTCCGATTCAACTCCCACACCCCAGCCCCACCTCATTAAATTACATTGACATGTGAAGAATTGTTACGCAAATTGATCACTCTTAGCAGATATAGCTTAGTTTTGATGGAGCATTATATGTAGAGATATTTTCTAAAATAATTTGATAGTGTAAATTTATGTTCACGATTAGTGTATATAAGTTAAACTCGACATTGATTAACCAAAAATCGTAAGCCTTTGATAAAATTAATTAATGTTGTGTAATGAGGGGTTAAACCTAACTAGTGATAATAACCTTAGATTTATAATTGGTGGTCGTAAATAACAGAAGGATAGTATTGAGAGGAAATTATGTAATATGCCTTCTGTTGAAGAGTCGAGTATGAGCCATAACAGCCAAATTGCTCCTCCAACTTATTCTGTTAGGTAGTTAGGAGCTTAGGTGACAGATCTCACCGGCTAAGTTAATCCAGGTAATTAGTGGAAATTAGTTAAGAGTTGGTTAGATATACTTGTAAATATACATAGAATCTGTACAAAGTTAGTAGTAGATTTTATTATATGATACACAATTTATTATTCTCGTCTCTTCTCTCCTCTCATTTCCTTCTCTGTAACTCGATCAACTAGTTCTAGAACTTAACATGGTACCAGTGCCCGAGAAGACGATCAATACATGCAGATTGCTCGAAATTGATTTATGTATCTAGAACTCCTTGGTCGTTATCGTCTATGAATTGCTTCGATTCATCTCATCTTAGGTTGTGTCGTCCTTGGGAAAATAGGTGTTCCTCGAATTTTTCTCTACTCGATTCTATTCTAAGCTCTCGATTTATTATCTTCAATGGCGATCAAAGCTGGTGGTACAAGCTCAGATACATGAATTGAAGATACGCCTAATGATGCAACTCTAGTGGAAAATCCAAGTCGTGTGGGTGCTATAGTTGTCGATCAACATCATTCTCCATTTCCCCAACCGTCTTATACTCCACGTAGCTCTCTCATTTCAATTAAGCGAACTGGACATGAGAATTATGCTCTGTGGAGCATCTCTATGCGTATTAGCTTGCTAGGCAAGAGCAACTAGGTTTTGTATATGAAAGATATTCTAAGGATAAATTTGATCCTTCTCTTCATGATCTGTGGGAAAAGTGTAATGCTATTGTGCTTTCACGGATAATGAATTATGTGAACAATAAGCTATTAAATGGAATGGTGTATACTAAAAGTGGACACAAAATGTGAAGTGTGGCCTTAGAGAAATTTAAGAAGGTGAATAGCTCAAGCGTCTTATACTTGCACAAACAGATTGCTACACTATCACATGGCATCTCATTAGTATCCTTTTGTTTCTCTATACTGAAGGAATTTTGGGGTGAATTTGACGCGCTTATGCTTTGTACGAGTTATGGCTGTGAAAAATCAAAAAGATATGTAAAATATTTTGAGTATCAAAGGCTCTTACAGTTCTTAATGGGACTGAATGAGTCTTATGCACAATCGAGAAATCAGATTCTAAATATGTCACATATTCTTTCTATAAATAAAGCCTATACTGTGGTCTTATCAGAAGAAAGTAGAAGGTACTATGGCTAATCATTCCTCAAATGTAGAAAAAATTCATGAGGGAACAACCTTATTCCCCGGTAAAAATCACCCCAAATCATCTCAGTTTGCTAATAAGGCTCGTTCTCTCCATACTCCTCTAATCCTGACTCCTATTCCCCTAGCCTTCAGTATCATAAACTATCACGACCCTAAACCCAACCCGGTCGTGATAGCACCTCTCATGAAGACAAGGTCAGGCAATACACTTTTATTTCACTTTAAGAAGTTAAAATAATTATTACTAAGTTTTAAACAGAAATAAAATCCCAAAATAACAATATAAGTTGTGGAATAAAAGCCAATACAGCCCAACATCAGGGTGTCACCAGTCATGAGCATCTAAACAATATTACAATCTGAAAGTCTAACCGTCTACTACATTACTGAATGAGAAAGAAAATAAAATAAAATAGAGGGAGGATGCACTGGGTTGCGAATCGCCAAGCTACTACCTAGCAAAACTCCAAAGACCTGCTAGAATTATCAACCCTCTGTAGCAAGACCTATAGCGCCCGAATCTGCACAAGGGTACAGGGAGTAAAGTGAGTATTCCAACTCAATGAGTAATAACAATAAGTGAAGATTGAGCGATATAAAATCATGTTAAACACAACAATAAGCTACAAGAGGCAGAACAAAATTAGTAAAACATAACTGAATAGTGAAATATCATAAAACACCTTTTAAGCCGTTAAACAATTAAAGAAAAAGCAACTAGAGAGGTAAACATACCAGAACTACCCTTAGGCCTCAGTAACGAAGACAGAATTAGCCCCTCGGGCAATTTCACAAAACAGTACTAGCCCCTCAGGCTATATCTCATATCACAATGAGTGCCCGCACTCACTACGGGTGTGCAGACTCCTTGAGGGGCCCTTTAAGGCCCAAGCGCAATATCAAGCCATCTCGTGGAATCATAAATAGGCTCTCGGCCTCATATTCAGTATCAAGCCACCTCGTGGCGTACAATCTCAGTCCCTCGGCCTCATTATCATAATTAGTATATAACTGCAGTGGCGTGCATCCTGACCCAAAAGTATCCTCATAATACAAGCCCTCGACCTTACTCAGTTAGAATCTCATAAGCCCTTCGGGAAATAGCAAAACATGAAGCTCAGCTCAAATATCTTTGAAAATATGATTTAAAGTGTTTTAAATAGAATTACATAACGGAATTTTGAAAATAGTGAAAATATGGCATGATTGAGCACAAATATGAAATCAAACAGTGAGAAAAATATCATTTAAAATCCTCTAAGGGTTCAAATAGTTGGCACGAAGTCAATATATTATATTTAGTCCAAATATAATAATATCAAACAATTAATTGTCAAATACGCAGTGGAATAGTCATGCTGGATGGACTTAGTCATAATCTCTAACGGTGCACGACTTCGCACTCGTCATCTAGCGTGTGTGTCATCTAAAAACAACTGAATGTTGTGTAATCCAAGGTTTCATACCTTCAGAACAACACTTAAAATTATTACTCACCTCGAACTAGCCCAAAAAGCTACTCTACAACACGCTTGCCTCTCGAACCAACTTCCGAGTGTTCCAAATCTACCAATTTCAGATTTTTATCATCAAATTATGATAAACGAATGACTTCCAATGAAAAATATTGATTTTAAGCACAAAATCTGAATTAGTCAAAACCGAACCCCCGGGCCCGCATCACAATACTGGACAAACTTTATATCAAAATGTTTTTTATCACCTCATGAGTCCATAAATATAAATAACTCAAAAATTGGAGTTTGTTTGACCCCTCAAATCATCCCTAGAAAGCCTCATAATCTCAAGCCCTAAATCCACCTTTTCTACTGAGTTTCATGAATTAAACACTGATATTTTATTTCTTAATTACAAATAATCGATTTTTAGGTACCAAAATCCTTACCTCAATAAAGAACAATTATTTTCTCTCTTCAAAATCGCCTCAAAGCTCTTTTTTCGTTCAAAAATAGTGGAAGTTATGTTCAAACTCGCGGAATAGCCTTTTTAAAATATTCTGCCCAGGCCTTAAAAATCCTTCTTCGCGAATGCGGTCAAAGCCTCACATTCGCGAAGCACAAAAATACCTTGACCAAAATTCCTCTTTCACGACCGTGACCACCCCCTCGCGAACTTGATGCTTTAGTCAGACAGGCCTTCGCGATCGCATTCCACCTATTGCAAACGCGATGAATTAAATGCCCCTAAAGCTCAGCCACCCATTTCTTCTATACGAACGCGACTACAGCTCTACGAACGTGATGCACAGATGCCCAGCTTTTCGCGAACGTGGGGCCTGCCTAAAAAATACAAAGGTTAAATTTCCCACTTCCTCAACTGGCCCTTTGTGAACGTGAGGACCCTCTTGCAAGCGCGAAGGTCATATTCCTAAAGAACCGACCTGCAATTTTTTGCAGGTTCCAACTTCATGGGATGGCTCGATTGACCACTCAAAACTCACCCGAGGTACCTAGTACCTCAACCAAAGGCACAAACATATCTCAAAACCTTATTCAAACGTGTATCAATCTTCAAAATACTTCAAACAACATCAAAACCACCAAAACACATCGAATTCAAGCCAACGTTTTAAAATTTTTCACATTTCCTCTTTGATAAAATATCCATCCAACCATGTCCGAATGATTTGAAATTTTGTGCACACATCTCAAATGACATAACGAAGCTACTGCAGCTCTTAGAATTTCATTCACGCTATATATCAAAATCTCACCTACCAACCGGAAATTGCATAAATATTAACTCGTGTATTCAAGCCCAAATCTACTCCGAGCCTCCAAAACTCATTTCGATCACACTCATAAGTCCCAAATAACATAATGGAGCTAACCAAATCATAAAACTTTTGATCCGAGATCATATACAAATAAGTCAAATCTTGGTCAAACGATTCATATTTGAAGCTTCAAATTGAGAACTGCTCTTCCAAATTCACTCCAATTACCCTGAAAACCAAAATCAACAATTTACATAAGTCATAATACATCACACGGGGAAATTCATACCCAAGAACTGGCGAGTAAAGTGCAAAACGCAAAGCGACCGATATGTTCATTACATAAACAAGTGATGTTCAATAATAAAGAAAGATCATACCATATAAGTAATTTCAAGTAGAGGAAGAATACGGTGTATTGTGACTACTACAGTTTCAAACGTCATACTAGGAAATCATGCTCTAAATTTCTTGGCTATCCCTCAGATATCAAATCCAAAAAGAAGCATCCTATAGCAAATTCTGCTGCTTATACTGAAGAGAACCAGTTCTCCAACAATACTATGCAAGCTATTGGGAATCCTTCAACACCATAAGTAGGAGGAAATCCTACCAACAACCCGTTCTCTCATAACTAGGTTGCTCAAGATGCAATAAGTGGAATCCCTCAATTTACGCATGAATAGTACAATTAAATTATGCAGATGCTTGGACAAAGAAGTGAGGATAGTGGCTCAGCCATGGTAGCATGTATGATACATAATGCAACTCTCCATAAAGATGAGCCTAAGTGGATAATTGATATTGGCGCTACTAATCATATGGTACATAGGATTGATATGTTTGTTGATTTAATACACTTGAGAAGGACTAATATAGGAAAAGTATGTTTACCTACAGGAGAGCTAGCCACAGTAAGACATATAGGCTCTGCATACATATTTCCTGGCCACAAGATAACTAATGTAACACATATATGAGAGTTCAGATACAATATATTATCTATCTCAAAGAATACAAAGGAGCTGAAGTGTGTAGCTATGTTCTTTTCCGACTTTTGTGTATTTTAGGATCTCTTTAGTGGACAAGTGAAAGGGATTAGTAAGGAAGACTGTAGATTGTATATGCTCACATCTAGGATCATAATACAAGCAATGAAATATGCACCTACAATAAGAAATTCAAGTTCTATTCCAAAATTTCTCATTGTAAATACCACTGAGTATACTAGATTAACTGTTTTCTGTGGAGTAGAAGGCTAGTTCATATACCTTTGGATATATTGAAGAAAGTAAGTGAATTTCTGTCTGTGAAAATTTGATGATACGGAACACCATTGTACTGTTTGCCCAGTTTCTAAGAAAATAAGATTACATTTTCCTTCGAGTACTTTCACTTATTATTCTAACATTGATATTATTTATGTTGATATATGGGGACCTTACAAGGTTCCTATATATGATGGTAAGAGATATTTTTTTGACTATAGTTGATGATCATTCTAGAATCACATGGATGTATCTATAACCTTCAAAAGATGAAGTAATTGTGGTTCTTAGGAACTTCTTCTAAATGGTTAAAAATGTTCATTATTCTACTATGAAAGTTCTAAGAACAGACAATGGCTATGAGTTTTTTAATACTCAAATGATAGAACTACTCAAGTCATTAGGCATCACTCATCAAACCCCTTATATTTACACTTCACAATAGAATGGAGTGGCTAAGAGAAGACACAGTCATATCCTCAATGTATCCAGGGCACTCAGATTCCAAGCCTCAGTTCCACTCAAATTCTGGGGAGAATGTGTCACTACTGCACCTTAGCTTATAATATGCTACCTACTTCAACACTTAAAAGTAGAACACCATATGAAGTATTGCATGGTTATCCTACTTCTCTCACTTATTTGAGAGTATTTAGGTGTCTAGGCTATGTGTCAGAGGTAAGAAGAACTTACGAATTTTCTCCTAGAGCTATTCCTACATTCCTTCTTGGATATCCTATGGTTCAAAAGGGATATAAGGTGTATACACTAGACTCTAGGGAATTTACTGTCAGTACATGTGGTGTTCAAGGAAGAAGTCTATCCCTTCAGACACGCTATCTCCTCTATATCATCAGTATTTCCTATTTTAGAATTTTTCCTTGACACTAGCACTGGAAGAAATATAACAGTATCTCCTTAAAAGGCTACAGGTTTATCTGATGTACAACCTACTGATCCCTTAGTATCTGGTGAAATTCCAAACTTATCAACTTCTTCAGAACCCTATCGATCACTTGATATAGAGTCTTCTACTGAGGCTTCAGCACCAGTGCTTCATCAAGAGGAATATGAACCTAGTAGAAAATCTCTAAGAATGTCTAAACCACCACTATGGATGAAGGACTTTCTGGTTTCAACTCTTGGGAAGTCCAATTATTGTTATCCCATATCAAACTATGTGAGTTAAGACAACATGTATTCTACCTATCGTGCTTTACTTAGTGCCTATTCATCTATTGTTGAACCAAAATCCTAGAGTGAAGCAGCTCAGAAACCTAAATGGATTTCTGCTATGACATCAGAAATCACAGCACCAGATGAGAATAATACATTGAGAATTGTTGATTTTCCAAAAGGAAATATGCCTATTGGATGCAAATAGGTTTTTAATTTCAAATATACAACCTCAGGAGCAGTAGAAAAATACAAAGAAAGGCTAGTGGCTAAAGGTTATAATCAACAAGAAGGGCTGGACTATATAGAAACTTTCTCCCCTATGGCCAAAATGGTCACAATCATGTCAGTTATAGCAGTTTCAGCAGCTAAGCATCGACACATCTTTGAAATAGATGTGCATAATGCCTTTCTTCAAGGAGATTATCATGGAGAAGTGTTCATGGATATCCCACAAGGTTTTTCTACCTAGTGAGGGATAGTAAAGTCTGTCAATTATACAAATCATTATATGGCCTCACAGAGGATGCAAGACAGTGGAACAAGAAGCGCCTAATGCCCAAATGTAGCTTAGTTTCATTCAAAGTCATTTCGATTAATCCTCATTTACTAAGAAAGTGCAGGATAGGCTAGTGCTACTTTTAGTCTATGTTTATGATCTTTTGGTTACAAGGAGTTGTACTCAGCTTATTTTGCAGACTGGATGTTATCTGCAACTCAAGTAAAAGATGAGAGATCTTGGTGAGCTCAAGTTTTTCTTAGGCATTGAGTTTGCCAGATCAACGGAGGGTATTATCATGAATCAGAGAAAATATTTTCTAGAATTAATTGCTGAGTAGGGACTTGGAGGAGGTAAACCTGGTGGTGCTCGATTAGAGCAAAATCAAAAGCTTACTTCTGTAGATTATGACAGCTTCATCAACACTGAAAACACAGACAAAGACAATGCTGAACCAGATCATCTGCTACCTGATGCTGGCTAGTATCAAAGATATGTAGGGAGACTTCTATATTTGACAATGACCAGAGCAGACATTGCCTTTGATGTTTAGGTCCTTAGCCAGTTCATACATAAGCCCAAGAAATCTCATGCAAAAATTGGACTAATGGTAGTAAGGTATATCAAGAGTGCACCTAGTCTAGGATTGTTGATGCCTTCTGAAAATTCTGGAAAATTAAGAGCCTACTGTGGCTAAAACTGGGGAGGCTGTATATAGACCAGAAAGTCTATTAAAGGCTATTTAGTGAAGTTTTAGAAATGCCTTAGTCTCTTAGAAGTCAAAGAAGCAAGATATTGTGGCAAGAAATTCTGCAGAAGCATAGTTTCAGTAGTGGCTAAATTAACATGGTAAACAGGTCTATACAAAGAATTAAGAGTGGAGGTTGAAGTTCCTATTGATCTATATTGTGAAAGCAAGGTTGCAATCCTGATTGCAGCCAATCCCATATTCCATGAAAGCACAAAAAATATTGATATAGATTGTCATTTGGTGAGAAAAAACTAATTTACGGATTGGTAAAAACACATTATGTTTCTACAAAAGAACAATAAGGCTGATCTAACCAAGAGTCTGGGAAAGCCAAAACATGATTACTTACTATCCAAGCTGGGGTTGAAAGATGTGTTTCAACCATCAACTTTAGGGAGGGTGTTGAAGAGTCGAGTATGAGCCATAACAGCCAACATGCTCCTCCAACTTATTTTTTTTTGCAGTTATGAGCTTAGGTGCCAACCGTCATCAGTTAAGTTAATAGAGGTAGTTAGTGAAAATTAGTTAGAGTCGGTTAGAGATACTTGTATATATACATAGAATCTGTACAAAGTTAGTAGTAGATTACATTATATGAAATACAATTCATTCTTCTCTTCTTTGCTCTCATTTTCTTCTCTCTAACTCGATTAACTAGATCTAGAACATAACACATTCATTGTTCCAAGATGATTAGTAATGAGGGAATATCAAGCAATGAATAGCATTAAATGTCATTAAAGTAAACAAGGAGAAGAATTCACCCAATATTGAATGAGGTGGATGATTATTTCTTTTGACAAGGATAAATGATAGATAAATACTAGAATATTAGGATCCTTCTTGTATCTAGTAGAGAAGTATGGAACAATAGACAATCGAATCTCTTTAGAAAGATAATTCTATTCTATCTAGAGAAAGTCTATTTTTCAAAGAGTGTTCTTATCATAATGGATCTTTCTCCCTTTACCTTATTTTATTTATTTTTATGAGTCACATTCCAGTCAACAATAAAATTACAAGTACAAAGAATATTCACTGGAATATTCTTCTAAAGATCCTATTACAAAGCTAGTCTTATTGTTGCTCTAGGTGCTTGACCTCGACCGTTATCGACTGCTCGGTTATGACCCCCTCCTTTTAGGTCTCGACCCCGACTATATTACTTTTCATAATACCACTTCATGTTAAAGCGTAAAAATAACATGCTAGTTTTCAGACTGGTCAATCAAAAATAGCCAGCGTTTATCAAATCAATGAAAAATAATCACTATTTTGGTGCAATAGAGACTGATCCACCATAATATACTGGAGTTCGGTACACTTGTGTATGAACTCCAGCATATTATGCTGGACCGCTATACGTTGCTGGCTCTAGTATAATATACTAGAGGCTGGAGCACCGGTGCTCCAAACTCCAGTATATTATACTGGACCACTATACTTGCTGGAACTCCAGTATATTATGCTGGAGTTCTAGTATACTTATGTTGGAACTCCATCATATTATGCTGGAGTTCTAGCATACTTAACCTGGAAGTCCAATATAATATAATATGCTGGAGCTCAAATATACTTATGTTGGAACTCCAAAAAAATATATTGGAGTATTTTTCGAATTTTGAACTGTGTTTTCGCTCAGATTTATATTTACAGGAAAAGTGGCTAAATTTTGATTACTTTTTAAATTGGACTATTTTAGAACGACCAATTATAAATCTGGCTATTTTTGAATTTCTCCCTATTAAATATTGCAAATTTAGACCCATACAAACGCCATATTAATGTACTGTATTAGCATTTATAAGGTTACTGGAAATATTATTTCAGTGTTGTATTACTCATAAGGTAGCTGGAATTAAGATTTTTTTTATGGTTTTTACTACTTTACATTACCCTTCTGCAAATATCTGTCAACATGATTATGGGACAAGTAGACCCCTAAACTCTCCCACGGGTGCTCTTCTTATGTTCTGTTTGCCAAATTACAAAAATTAGCTTATTTTGAGAAGTATTTTTTTTCAAAAGTATTTTTGGTGAAAAGTAGTTTGTGTTTGGCTGATTAGATTGAAAATTACTTCTGAGCAGCAATTAGTGTTTAGTCAAGCTGTAAAAAATTATTTCTAAATGTATTTTTTTCAAAAGTGCTTCTCAAAAAGTGCTTTTGGAGAGAAGCTACTTTTTTCTGTTTCTGCTTCTATTCAAAAGCACTTTTTTCCTTTCAAAAGCTTGGCCAAACACCTCAATTTTTAGCCAAAAGTAATTTTGGCAAAAATAAAAATAATAATAGTTTGGGCCAAAAAGAAGCTTGACCAAAGAGGCTATTAGAATCATATGTTACCATAATGTTTAAGCATTTATAAGGTGATCGACTTAATGTATGATTTCAGTATAGTTTTCCTTTTTTATAAAATAATTCTCTTTCCGTTTCAGTTTATGTGAACCTATTTCTTTTTTGGTCCGTTCCAAAAAGAATGAACCCTTTCTAAATTTGGTAACAATTTAGCATAAACTTACCACTCTACCCTTAATGAGAATCTTTTATAACCACACAAATACTCTAGGCCCCATTTGAACTTATTTAGGACCACAAATTTCAAAAGTGTTCATTTTTTTTAAACTCTGTGCCCAGTCAAACATGTTAACATAAATTGTAGCGAGGAGAGTAGCGAATTCAGTACATTATCACTAATTTAGTTCCATTGTATTCTTTTTTGTTTTTAGTTTTTTGTTTTTTGGGTAATGTTCTCTCTAGGAGGTTTTGCTTTTATAAGTCACCCTCCTTTATATTATTTGCTCATCAAATAAATAAGATAGGGGTCAGCCTGGGTGGGTGGATTAACTTAATGAAGAAAAAACTAACCGTTGCACCCAAAAAATGATATTACTAAATATAAAGAAACTACAAGCTAGAATGAATTCACGATGCCTATACTCTGCCGATCAGAATTTTTGGAAATGGTGAAAGTTAGTGTCCAATTGAAATGACAAGGAAAATAGGAGTAAAATAGCACAGCTGCCAGTGGCGTAGATACATTAATACTACTAGTATAAATTTTGTATTATTCATTATTCCAGTAGTGAAAAAAGTATAAAGTAATACAACCTTATCGGAACAGTAATTAAAGAGTACTTACATTAGTCACTCACTATCTTAAATTCGTCCGACAACTTTATTCTTCCTTCAATATTTAGAATAATAGTATATGCATTATACATTATAGTAATTGCTGGTAAAATGAAACATTGGTAAACCCTAGTTCAGTTATCTCCATACTGTTAGATTAGGAATCAAAACCCTAATCAAAAAACCAATATTTTCTTAATAAATTAAAGAGGTCCTCTTTAACCAGTAAAAAGTGATGGATGTCCATTAACAGTCATTCCTGGCTCGGCTCTGATAATGCAATTCCGGGAGTAGTCGGTAGTTATTCCACCATTTCTTGGAACAGCCATAACAGAAAGTGGCTGCTTCATTTCACAAGAAAGCTTCAAAACTTCACTAAGATCAACAGGCTGAGTCTCATTTTCAACCCACGTAAAATTCTTTACCAACTTAGCCACCCAAAGACTCACAGTAACCAACCCTAAATTCTTCCCAGGGCAAACTCGTCTTCCAGCTCCAAATGGTGCAAGCCTTAAATCGTTACCTCTAACATCAAAATTCATCCCTAAGAACCTCTCCGGCTTAAACACTGACGAATTCTCCCACACGTTAGGGTCATGTGTGATGGACCACATGTTGATCATGGCCGTTGTGTTGGCCGGAATTATCATGCCGTTGCTGAGGTGGACATCGGAGATGGATAGCCGGGACCACGATAGCAGTGGGCCCGGAGGATGTAGTCGTAAAGTTTCTTTTATGACTGCTTGAAGGTAGGGCAATTTGGCAATATGTGCATCTGTTACATTTTCATTCCCTACTATAGTTTCCAGCTCATTGTGAAGTTTTTCTTGGATTTCTTGGTTCAGAACTAATTCTGCCATTACCCATTCGGTTAGAAGTGCAGTTGTATCGGTACCTCGAAAGATCATTTCCTGCAAGGGGAAGACAAAAAGTAAATGTTAAACAATCTATGAAGTGAAAGAAAGGACATAGGACTGGATTTTTAAGTTATATACATTTCCTTAATAAAGATTTTCTATATCATTACTAAATTTTAGCATGTTAGTTACCATCATTATAAAATATAAGTTATTTAAAGTCAAGAGGAGTTGCTCTGACGGTAAGCAACCTCCACTTCTAACAGAGAGGTTGTGTGTTCGAGTCTCTTCAAGAGCAAGGTGAAAAGTTCTTGGAAGGAAGGATACCAATGGTCTATTTAGAAACAGCCTCCCTACCCCAGGGTAGGGGTAAGGTCTATCCTGCCCAGACCCTACTTGGTGGGATTATACTGGATTGTTATTATTGTATTGTTGTTGTATGTAAAGATGAATATAACCTATATTAAACGGCCTTGAAGATGACAGGTTTCTAAGTACTAAGGTTACTATCACCTCACCTTCTAGGAGAAATCAAAGTTGGCATGTACCATAATGGAACAATCCAAAAATAGAGAAACTTTTAGCCGGTCGGCAGGAATGTACTTAGAAATAAGAAAAATTCATGCGAGGGGGAATAAGAAAATAATTTATTATATTTATAAGTAAGACAAAGCTAGAAAAAGAGTAGAGTAATATTATAACTAACCCATAAAACAGCCACCATGTCATCCTCATGAAGCTTCTCTTCACCACTTAATGCCAGCAAAACATCAACAAAATCATAAGCTTCTGAAATCTTTTTGGATTTTCCATAATTAATATGCTCTTGAATCATCTTCTTAACGAAGTTTTCAACTCGAGGGACAAGTGCTAAGCATCGTTCCTTGATGTGAAAAGGGTCATAAAAATACTTTAGCCATGGCAAGTGATCACACCAATTAAAAGCTCCCAATAACTCAAATCCTTCAGCCACAATTTCTTGAAGTTCTTTGGCCTCGTTATTGTCTTCTATCATTTCATATCTTTTCCCAAATACAATTCCCATTATGTTGTTAAGGGAAGCGGCTTGAAGGTGTTTTCTTAGAGTTACTGAGCCATGCACGTTTTGTTCTTTGGCTACAGAAACTAACATGGAGTTACATTCTATCTGCCTTGATCTCTCATGGGCTAAAATGCGCTTAGGTGCAAAGAGATGTGATGAGGCAATTTTCCTCAAGAGCCGCCAATATGTTCCATTGGGTGCGAAACCAATGGCTCGGTTAAACATGAGCTGCTTAGCCGACTCCTTGACCGGTCGGTTCGCAAAATGTGGGGAGGTCAAGACTTCACGGGCTATGTTCGGGTCAGATGATACGATAGCCCTGGTCGAACCCAAGCTAAAGGCCATGACTTGAGTGGCACCATAAGTAGAAGCCGTAAAAGCAAGAGTGCGGTGAGCTAAGCCGTGGCTCAAGCTGAATAAGCTGCCGAAAATAGGAAGACCTTTGGGTCCAGGAATAGGAACCCGGCCCATACAGCTCAATCCATTTTTCCAAGCCGAGCCACCGGCAGTAAAAGCCCAAGTGAAAACACTAATTATTACAAAGATAACAAATGTTGGGATGAGCAGATTAAAAAAGTTTTGGGTTTCAAGAATAGCAGGGAAGGCAAACATCCACCAAGTAAAATCCTCATAAATTGAGGTGAAAGACATGTTTGAAGAATGAGTTGGTGTATAAAAAAGGGTGCGATATTGTGTGTGTGTGTGGTGAAACAGGGAGGGAAGTTGCTGCTTAAATAGGCAGTTTGTGTGTTCAAGTAGGAGTGCAATTCATTGGTGTAACAAAAAGGTAACTTCTAGGATTACGTGTAATAAGAGGTGAAGTCTACGTAGGACGTTCACACTATTCTGCACTATAATATTACCATGAAATATAATAGTAAGTCTAAGTTGTTAAGCATTTCATCAGCCCAGATGCCTGTTTGGATTACCGAATGGTTAATCGCCAATAAACGTAAGGTGCGGAAAATCTTTTTTAAGTGTTATAATTAATTTTTAAAATAAGTATTTATGTATTTGAATAAAATTATTAAAACTGATAACAAGCCGTTGATGTATTTAATAAAAATATACTGATAAGCTAATCTTTTATTAAAATAACTTAAATGCCCTTGATCTTTTTTTCCAAAAGATTATACACTAAAAAAATCTTTTAATGAAAATAATTAACAGCGAATATGAAATGAAGAGAAAGACAATTTTTTTTTGTGAATTAAAAATTATTATTAAGAATAAAGTAGTAAAATTGTTGGTCAAACTAAAAGTGTTTATAAGCTCAAAAATCATAAGTTGGGGGTGACCAACTTATGACTTATGACTCATTTTAACTTTTATGCATTTAGTTTATATGCACTTTAGGTGTTTATCAAATATATAAATAAGCTAAAAGATGTTTACAAGCTCGTTTTACTAAGTTATAGGCTTAACCAAATACCCTCTAATTTTCCCTTTTTCTTAACCTTGATAAAATAGAACTTCTGTTTTTTTCTTTTCAAAAAATGCCTAGGTCTCCTGCAAGTGAAATAAAGTGTTAAATAAAATACTCATCAAGTTAGGAGCCTCAATAAGTACGCGTTTCCTTAATTTGACTTTAATGTTTAAATTGACTCATTATTAGAACTTCAATACAAAAATCAGTTCATATCATGTACTACTTAGTTTTGTCGATAAAGGCCATAAATAAGTATATTTTAGTCCCATTTAATGGTTAAAAAAATTATATATTTACCGCAAAAGAGCAAAACAAGTGGTTAAAACGAATTATTTTGCCAAGGAATAGCAAAAACTCGATGGTCTGTCACTAACTTTCGTGGGGAATATTGTAATATAGCAATGATCTTTCTTTTGTCGCTTAATTTGGTTATCTCATCATCCGAAAACTAAATAAATAACGACACATATCAATTTCAATTTCTTAGGAGTATCAGATAAAACATATCAAATAATGGAAAATGACAACCCTCTTTAGGTTTTATGCATTTCGAATTATACGCTAAGGGAACCAAATGATTCCAGGAATTATGGCACGCCAATTCTGATTTATGAAGGGTACTAAATAAGTTGACAGTGTTATAAACTAAAGCAAAAGACAAGAACAATAGAACAAGAACAATAGCAATAGAGAGAAGAGTAGAGAGAGTTCTTCTTATTGAGTTGAGAGGGGTGAATTACAATGGTAGAGAGCACCTCTATTTATAGGGAGGAGGAAGATCTTGCTACCAATAATAGGACTCTAAAATCTCTCTAATTAAATACATTAAAGACATTCACCTTAAATAGAAGTGTAAGAATCTTCTATTTCATAACACTCCCCCTTGAATGTCTATTCAATGATGTGCCTCATAAAACCTTAAAACCAAAACCCAATGGGAAAAATTAAAGTAAGGAAAAAGAGTACACATGTTTGAATATGCGCCTATTGGTTGCCTCGTTAAAAACCTCGCAAGGAAAACCCAGTGGGAAAAAACCTTGTAAGGGAAAAAGAGTGCAACGCGCATTGACTCCCCCTAATGAGTACATCAATTCATATCCTTGAGCATTTGCATTCCAATCTTGTGCATCATCTTCAAAACGATCTTTGGTAGATGCTTGATGAATAAATCAACCATGTTGACTTGAATAAATTTTCCGCACCTTGAAATCATCATTCTTGATAGATATGAACATCTTCATATAATGTCGTGGAATAACTCTTCAATATCTCCATAGATGCATTCTCAATGCCATCATGCTTATAGTTATAGCAAGATACATATGTACACAAATTGTACTTAGGATGTGGTACTTCAGGACCAAGAATTGCATATGCTTCAAGCAACTTAAATCTTTCAAGTTAAGTCATGTAAGTCACATAATAGACTTTAGCTGCATATCAAAGTTTCATGTCATGCTAAACAAATAAGATATCGAAAATTGACTATACATACCTTTGCCTTTATACTTTCAAGCATTTGAACTATAGGTTCAAAACTACATGTCTTTCATATGGAATCAATTCTTCTTGAATTGTATCTCTTCCATTTAGTTACTTTCTTTGAGTCAGCAAATGCGTATAGCATGCTTTGCAATATGTTGCAATTGCATTTCCCTTTTTATGAACTACAGGTTCATATCATGATATTCGGGGATATACATATACAAATGAAAATTCATCCCATGTAACACTTTCTCAAATGTTTATCATGTCTCCCCCTCATGTTAGTAAAGCTAACATGTTTCCTCAACTTTGGGAAATCATCTTTGTGCATTATGTCAATATACACAGCACCTTAATAATAAGATGAAATTATTTGGTTCCTGACCCTGAACCACTTGTGAGGGGAGAATATACTCTCGTATAAAACTTATATCAAACTGATATATATATAACTTAGTTCTCATAAGAAACAGTTTAGCTATTAAGTGGAAGCACTCAATAATTATCTTGCTAAACCAACTTTAATATAAACCAACTTATCAAGATGAACTGTCTTGAGTAGAGAATCTGGAAACTATGCTCGAAGTTAGATTACTGAGCGATTTACCTCGCAAGCACTGCCAGGCTGCGGGTTAATAACAATGGCGCATGTAACCATATCATAGATGCATCATATGTGGTATACAAGGCAGGTGAATGGGCCCATATTCACCTTTGATATTTCCAGAATCAAGGGGCTTCAACCCGAACTCTTTAATTGGTCAGTTCATTACTGAGAACAAGAACTTCTAGTTCTTTGATATTCACCTATGTGAATTTGCACATCATACTTCAAATGAGATGGCTAACACGAATGTCAACTGAATAAATTATCAATATTGGTAAACTTCAAATTTACACCATGACATGTGCACTTATCAATAAACTTCGGGTTTATTATGACATGGGTTTTATACCAATAGATATCCACTTTATTGTGGCATTCTTTCGTTTGTATAGTACAAACTGGAGAACAAAGCGGGTAGCTTTTCATATACAAATTACCCCGCTACAAGTTGTAGTAATAGGAGAATCAAAGCTTTCCTTTATTTATAGTCTCAATATAATCAATCGCTTTCGCGTGTACTTTGGAAACTGAATAAGTTTCTTTGAGACTTACTACAGCACCTCAATTGTGTTTCTCCAACATAGTAATAATTGGCTCTTCGAGAGCTCTCAATTAATTTTGTACTACCACAGACTGAGGTTCGAGATCCTCACATTCTTGCATTCCGTATTTTCAAGAGTCTCAGGCTCAATAGATTCTTCGTGAATCTCGGAATTAATCAAATCATGAGCGTCCTCATGTGATTCTTTCATAGTGTCATTTAGATCGTTCTTTTTCCTCTTTCTAGGATTTCGATCTTTGGAACCTAATGGTCTGCCACGCTTCTGGCGTGCATTTGACTCATTGGATATGACACTAGATATTTGTCCAATAGGGACTTCAATACGGATCGGAACATTTTCCGCGTGAATGTGGGATTTCGTTATCCTCTTTAAGTCCGTAAATGCGTCAGGCATTTGATTTGCTATTCTTTGCAAATGGATAGTCTTTTGTACCTCTTTCTTTCAAATAGAGGTATGTGGATCAAGATGAGATAATGATACATTTTTCCACAAAATTTCCCATTTGGTTTCACCGACTTCTCCCCCTAATTTTGGGAAAAGTGTCTCATCAAATTGACAGTCTGCAAATAGTGCAGTGAACAAATCTCCTGTCAATGTTTCGAGGTAGCGAATAATGGAGGACGATTCATACTCAACATATATTCCTAACCTTCTTTGCAAACCCATTTTGGTGCGGGATGGCGGTGCTACAAGCACCTATACTGCGCATCCAAAGCTTCTTAAATGGGATATATTGGGTTCATGACCCAAAACCAATTGCAATAGGGAATATTTGTGATAATTCGTCAGTCAGAGACGAACTAGCATTGCTGCATGCGAAATGGCGTGACCCTAAGCCGAAGCGGGCAGCCGACAAAGTAGCATTGCTGCATGCAAAATGGCGTGAACCCAAACCGAAATGGGCAGCCTCGTTTTCATGAAGAATTCAAGATTATTCTCATCTATTATCCATTAACTTTGCAAACGCAAGGTTGCGTGATGGCAACAAGCACACATTAGTCCATCTACAGGATGCGTCTATCAAGACCATGAAATACCTAAACTACCCACTAGGTGGGTGAATAGGTCCACAAATGTCCCCTTGTATACGTTCCAGAAACTGGGGTGACTCAGTCCCAACCTTTGTTGGGGATGGTCTGATAATCAGCTTGCCTTGATAACACGAAGTGCAAGGATATTCATTACTTGAAAGAATTTTGAAATTCTTTAACGGATGCCCATATGAGCTTTCTATAATCCGTCTCATCATGGTTGATCCTGGGTGACCCAGTCGATCATGCCAAAGTACAAATGTATTGGACTCAGTATTCTTTAGATTTACTATTGAATGTGCCTCAATTGCACTAATTCTTGTCCAATACAGGCCACAAGATAAAGACGGGAATTTCTCAATAACCCTCTTTTGGCCGGAGACATTCTTTGAAGTGAGGACGAGATATTCGAGATTATCTTCATCCATTGTCTCAATATTGTAGCCATTCCGGCGTACATCTTTAAAACTCAACAAGTTTCTCATAGACTTGGAGGAGAACATAGCATTCTCTATGATTAACGTCGTGCCCTTGGGCAGAGTTACAATGGCTCTTCCGGAGCCTTCGATCAATTTACTTTCCATGGTATGACATACAAAAGAAATACAGGAACATAAGAATAAGCAAGTTCAATTCCTTTTGTGTCACATAATATTTTCAAAATCTGCTACTAACAGTTGACAAACAAAATAAGATATGTTGTCCATAATCAATTACTATGCAGTTTGAAAATTTCAGCGTTTTTCATAAGACAATCGATTATTAAACACACACAATCGATTGTTGGAACATAGACAATCGATTGTTAAACACACACAATCGATTATTTGTTATTTTTGAAAAACTTCAGAGCATACTGTCTTAAGACAATCGATTGTTAAACATCGACAATCGATTGTGGATGATTTTTGAAAAATTCCAGATTACACTGCCTAACGACAATCGATTGTTAGATATAGACAATCGATTGTGGGTGATTTTTGAAAAATTCCAGACCTCACTGTTTCAAGACAATCGATTGTTAGACAAAGACAATCGATTGTTGGCTATTTTTGAAAAATTCCAGAAACACACTGTTTCAAGACAATCGATTGTTAGCCAAAGACAATCGATTGTTGATCAATTGTTTTTCAACTTTCATGCGAAAATAGTTGATAATCGACTAGTTTTTCAGGCTAGTCGATTACCCCCACTGGAAAATAAAAGTTTTATTGATATTTGAACATATTGAAGATATTCTAAAGAACTACTGCTAACATTGCTTTATGAACTAACTAATACGAGCTAATGCTAATGACTATTAGTTTATTCACTAACTAATACAAATAAGTAGAACAAAATCAAATAACTCCATCTTCTTTCATCACGGATCCATCTCCGATTAGGTGGTCTATTTTTCCATCGGGTTGCTCAAAGAAGTCTGCCACATCCAGGTGGGTGATATCCTCATTGTCGTCATAGACAAAATTTGTTTCAGGGCCTTTTCTCTTTCGAGATGCTTGATAAAGGTCAACCAAGTGTCTTGGTATACGGCAAATCCTAGACCAGTGCCCATTTCCACCGCAACGATAACATATAGTTTCTGAACTATTTACCTTAGGATCTTCTGGACCCCGTTTCTGCTTTTGGTGGTTATCTCTCTTTGGGGGGTGACAGACTTCTTTGGAATTTCTTCCTTGTCCACGTCCTTGGCTTTGACCCCGTTTATGACCGTGATCATGGTCCCTTTTATGTTTGGCATAATGCGAGTGCACCATATCTGCTTCAGGCAGTGGTGTAGACCCAGTTGGTCTATTTTCGTGATTTCTCATGAGCAGATCATTATTTCGCTCAGCCACTAGTAAGAGAGAAATCAGTTCAGAGTCCTTCGTAAAGCCTTTCTCTCGGTACTGTTGCTGCAGTACCATATTGGAGGCATGAAACGTTGTAAACATTTTCTCAAGCATATCGTAATCGGAGATGTTATCTCCACATAGCTTCAGTTTAGAAGTAATTCTGAACATAGCAGAATTATATTCAGAAACGGACTTAAAGTCCTGTAGCCTCAGATGGACCCAATCATATCGTGCTTGTGGCAGAGTGACCAACTTCAGGTTGTCATATCTCTCCTTTAAGCTGTTCCACAAAACGAGTGGATCCTTGACGGTGAGATATTCAATCTTCAAACCTTCGTCAAGGTGGTGGCGCAAGAAAATCAAGGCCTTCGCACAATCTTGGGTGGATGCTTTTTCTTTATCTTTGAGGGTGTCTCCGAGACCCATAGCATCTAGGTGGATTTCAGCATCCAACACCCATGTCATATAGTTCTTGCCCGAAATTTCAAGGGCAACGAACTTTCTTTTCATAATGTCAGACATACTCGAAAATTAAATTAGGAAGAGGGAAAATACCTTGGATTTTCGAGAATGGTACTTGAGACGGTAGAGTCTCGTGCTGATAACGTGTTATAAACTAAAGCAAAAGACAAGAACAATAGAACAAGAACAATAGCAATAGAGAGAAGAGTAGAGAGAGTTCTTCTTATTGAGTTGAGAGGGGTGAATTACAATGGTAGAGAGCACCTCTATTTATAGGGAGGAGGAAGATCTTGCTACCAATAATAGGACTCTAAAATCTCTCTAATTAAATATATTAAAGACATTCACCTTAAATAGAAGTGTAAGAATCTTCTATTTCATAACAGACAGCTCTTTTTTCTTGTGAAGTACAAGTCCCACCTTGTAAAGATCAATCCAATTTAATAATTTCTACTACTTTACGACTTACATATAAAAGATCCAAACCGATGTTCTTAGCTTCTCAATATCTTGGAGAAGTTTAATCGCCATTATATTTGTTTGTTTTTTTTAAACGTAAATCCATTGTCTTTGTAGATTTTGGAATTCCTTGTATATTTAATATTTCCTCCGGTCCATAATAAATGATCAATTTACCTTTTTATTTTGGTCCAAAATAAGTATCCCTAAAAAATTTTTTACTCCTTACATTAAATTATGCTACAACATTTTATTAGGGGCGGTTTGGACACACTAACTACTTTTATCTAGAATTTAGTATTTTCTTAATGGGTGTGCCCAAGGCAAATTGATCATTTATTGTGGACTTGATGGAGTAACCACGAGATCTTTGTAAAGGGATTGCAATTAGGGATCTCGTACCGTTCTTCTTATACATAGCAAAAAATACTTTGTTTACCTTGAAAATGGTAATAATAATTAGATTTGATTTTGTGATTCTAAAAATACGTGATATGTTTTTATGCCAGTTGTTAGGCAGTAGATGCTAAGTGAAAGATTAAAAAATAAGATAAGAGCTTGTAGATAGTGTAATTATCAAACCGAGTGGCTAGAAATTAGGGCCTCAAGCTGGCGTATACGGGGCCTCGAGGTTGAGTCGGATGTCCGGCTATGGGCTGTCGATGACGGATTAACAGCTATGATAAATTTGATGACAGCTCTTTATGACCAATGATAAGAAATAAGTTAAGAACGTAAGTAGTGAAATCAAGACAATATGTATAAGTTAGAGAGCATAGAATGTTCTTGTATTGAATGTTGTGAGTGATAATGTTCCCCACGAAATGACAAGGATCCTCCTTTATAGATGAGGGGGAATCCCAACAGAGTACAAATGTATTTATTAATAAGATATATAGCTAGTACAACCATTTAATGCTATGGTACGAGCTTGAACTAGCCTAATAGATTTGGTCAGCTTTAATCATGTGCCTTGAAAACTTCCGCTAGTGGATCGTAGCTGCTGGTTTTCACTGCCTCGAGGTCGATCATTATGAACCATTGGATGCGAACTCCGAGCTAGAGTTTACCCTTCCGTGTGGTCTCTACGAGGCGCCCTAATGATAATATAAATGAGCCCTTTGATTTTTACCGTATACACTATTTTGCTTATGCTCAAGACTTGATCGAACCTCGTTAAATCATTAGGAAATTTGTATGATTAGATGGTTAAATTGTTGCAAGAATTATAAGCAACTCACAATTTGATTCAAAAAACTTTTTTTTTAAAAAAAGCAAGAAAGCAGTCAAATTGCAATGGAGTTGAGTCTGAGAAGTAGACTTAGTCTTTCTAGGCTATTTGAATGTGTTAAGAGTTGATGTTAGCTATGTATAGGAAAAAATATGCTATGTCTGGTGGCCGCTTAAAAGAATGACACGTGGAACTAAGGGCAATTGTCTCGTTTGTCATCATGTGGAGTAAGACTGTCACGACCCCAGTTCAACCTCTGTGAACATGTCGTGATGGTACCTAGTCTCTATAACTAGGTAAGTAACAATGTGGAAAACAACATCACTTGCGAAATAATTAATAAAACTGAACAACTAAAAGAGAAACTATATATAAATATCGCTCGGCATATACAAATCAAAAATGCGGAAGTCTACAATATTACCCTAAAACGCGAAAACTCAGGGGCACAAGCTAATGAAAAGTAACACATGGCTCTAACTCCATAATGTCTAAAGTAAAAGTACGGAAGAAGACTAAACACTACAGATGGAGTAATGAAGGAGACTCTTCGGTCTGTATATGTTGCAAATGTACATCAAAGTCTCCGTAGCTCTCCCTTCCTCAAGGTTAGTGTGCCTGAGATGAAATGTGAGCACGTGATTTTTTCCCTATATGAATTACTCCCATAATTCAAAACAAAGTAATTTCTTTTTATTACTTTCAATGTTATGGATTTTTCGTGACATTTTATGTGAATTGCTTGTCTTTTAATTCAAAAAAAAAAACATAAAATACACATATATTTTGCATTTGGAATTTAGGAATTAACTTTGCATTTCACAATTATTTTGTAATTAAGTCGTCTCATAAAAGAAAATCACAAATAAATAGTTTTAGGTCGCATTTTTAATTTCTTATTTCGATTTTGAGTAGTGTTTCTTTCAAACTTGTTTGCAATAATTATCATATTTGTTTAATTAGTTTCTTTGGATTAGTTGAGTTTTAGGAATTAATTTATATGTATTTGTAGTTTTAAAATTAAAAAATGGGATAAAGAAATGAAAAGAAAAGAGAAAAGGGGGAAGGAGATCCCTTTAGGCTGCTTCAGCGCAATTCCCACAAGCTCAGCACCCCCTTAACCCAGACCCATTCCCCAAACCCATGGACCCAAACCTATCTCTATACCCACTCTAACATAGCCCAAAATCTCATAGAACCCCTAAAATCAACGCGTATTGTTCTTCTTCTTCGAAGAACACACGAACCAAGCCCCAAATTCCCTTTAAATCCGGGCGAGTGGATCCCAAATCCCTAATTCACCCATACCTCCTTCTTTCATTTCACTTTATTTGTAGTGATTTCTGACACAAAAGATGCTTCCCCTTTCACTCGCTCAAGTCGGAGATGAAGCATGCGATTGGGAGGTCCTAGAGACGAATGATTGGATGAGGATGAGTCGTTGGATTGACTTTGTTCAATCCAATCCCCATTTTCATCAAGGGTTCGTCTCTATAAAGGACGATATCCGATTTTAAGAGGGGTTTTTTTCTTGGACGAGAGGATCTGGAGGCAAATTTGAGAGGAAGTAAATTCTAGAGATTAGTCTTCTTCATATTTATTGTTGGTTTTCATTCCTAGTGTTAATTTAAAAACAAATACAAAAATGTTCGATATTCTGTGATTCTTGTTTGGTTCATTGTCTACTAGCTTCGAAATACATGAATTCCGTCTTCAATGTTACTGGAATTAATTCTTGATCGAGGCATCGATTTGTTGATGTTGTTGCATTGTGTCGATTTCAAGTGTTGAGATTCCTTCAGATTTGTTTTTCATTACAGGTTCACCTCAGCTCCTTCTTTTATTTCTATTATGAAGTGAGTCCTGGATGGCCCTGGACGGATTGTAAAATAGTCGAAGATTAAATTTGTTTGGTTTCCATGAATTCATATGTTAGTGAGTCATAAATTCATATGTTATTTTTATTTCCATGAATTCATATGTTAGTGAGTCGGTTTCTAAATAGTCGAAGATTAAATTTGTTTGGTTTCAACATCATATTTGTGTTTGTACTGACTTCGTAGATTGCTTTTGGTATGATCTTTTGGCTTAGACCTGCTTCGAACATGACTCCTGTTGATGTGAAAACTTGGTAGATCAGTACCCTTATATAGTGCCAAGGTTGTTTCTCTGTAGCATCTCTTCGAGAATAAGCTTTGATGAGCATTCATTGCTGTTGTTTGAATCCTGAATGTGTGTTTAAGTCGCCTTTGAGATGCTGAGCATTGGAAACCATCTTGTAACCCAGTTTCTAATTATCAATACTTCTTCTCTTGTTCTATCTTTGCTAGTTTTGGTTTTCAGTCGCGATATGCTACTAATTTGACTAAACATCAGTGGTTTATCGTTAAGTGATGATCATTCCTTAGTGGTTTGAATTTGAAACTGTCCTAGTCTACCTTGTTGACAAAGATTCAAGTGTGCTTCCTCGAGCTGGTTTTGCCAGTGTATGTGTGGATTGAGCCATGATGCTAAACTTCATTATTGAAGTACCTACCTAACCGGTTGACCTACTCGTTCTATACGCACGCCAGTTGCAATAAGGCATGCTCCCGTAAATGTTGTGCTACTCTTGTGACTGACTATGCCAAAGTTTCTTTTTTGCTGGAATCATTTGAATCATTAGCTATTCGATCTATCATCATCCTAATTTCGTGGTGTTGCTGTTATGTTTGGTGTTTGTAAAACTGTCTGCTAACTTTATTCTCTTTCACATTGAGTTGCTTCCTGTTTAGTCTTAATGAGTTGCTGTTGTTGGTGGTATTGTGATTGTGATTTGGGAGATTCTCTTTCATCGTGAATGTTGGAGCATATGTAGAAAATCAGGGTCATTTTTCTTCTCTTACTATATTTTCTCACATGAATAGCTAATGTCGCTATCTTCAATAATTTCTGCAGATTTGTTTGGATTGCTATGTTTTATCTGATAAATTTGATGTCCTAATGTGTTTGATTGACAAAGTTTGTGATGGCTTTAATATTGTTCTCCACTGGTTCATTTGGTATTTGTTGGAATTATTTCACTTACCATCCTTCCAATGTGTTTATTAAAAACAAGGTTCAATGTTGCTATTTCACAATTGTTCTGGTTCATCGTTAGTTACAGTGGATTAATGACCGGTTGGATTGTATGTCTAGTTTGGATAATAAATAATTCAATAATTTAAAATGAGTAGGTAGTTTGGGTCGCACAATTGGATTTTGAATTTATTTGTATAGAATGGACCAAATATCGGGCCCACTTGGTAAGAATACAGTTAATTCAAGACCTCACTTAATTAATTTTAACCCTTAGAAATCGAGGTGTGCCATTAGATGAATTTTCATGTCCCTCGCAAAGTTAATAACGCATAATTGCTTTAGGCACGTTAGTTTAATAATTTATCTTTTCTAAATTCGGATGCACATTTATTTGACCCAAATCTAATTCTCAACGAAGTTGAAATGTGTGAAAATCCACGCGTGAATTTATGTGACGTGGTTCGTGGCATGTTTTGACGATGTTGCAATTCTCTTTAAAATAATGATAAAAGCGGTTTAAATTTAAAAAGCACATAAGCTGAAACATGTTCTAAAATCAGATAATTTTAGCCAAAAATAACAGCTGAGCAACCGTGCTAGAACCACGAAACTCGGGAATGCCTAACACCTTTCCCGGATTAACAGAATTCCTTACACGGATTTCTGGTTCGCGGACTATTAAACAGAGTCATTCTTTCCTCGATTCGGGATTCTAACTGGTGACTTGGAACAACATAAATCTTCCAAGTGGCGACTCTGCATTATCTTAAATAATTAAATCTCGTCTCGATTGTCCTTTAATTGGAAAAACTCCCTTATCTACGCCATTCGACGAGTTGTGGATAGCCAAAAAAGAGGTGTGACAGCTAAGGCGACTTTGCTGGGGAAACAAACCTAGAATCTCTTGTTCAGGGTTCATGAATTCGAGCTTAGAATAATTATCATATTTGGCTTTGTTTATTATTTTATTTTACATGTTGACTTAATGTGCAAAATGATGCTTTTACCGCTTTGATATTATTTGAAGTGTATATAAACTGTTACGAAACCCTTCTCTCTCTATCTTCGGGGATGTGCTTGGTGGTTGAGACTCTTTATTCTGTTAGTGTCATACCTTAAAATAAGAAAGAGGCTCGGACAAGTTACAAAGCCGGACGATCTTGCGGGTCCCCGGTACGTAGCCCCCTCCTCGACTCGAGTTGTCCGCTCGGGTGAACAGTTTAGAACAAATACCAGGTGCTAAACTTAGTATAACTTAACCTCATGCCAGATCCCTAGTAGGAACATTTATCTGCATCATGCATTTAACTTAGGGGACTCAACACAGGGGTTGGGTTTGTCTAGTACAGGTTACCCGAAATGGAAAGACCATCCTGATATATATTACGTGCTACTTGTGCTTAGTTTTTTGGTTTTTCATGTTGACCGGCTTATGAAAAAAAATTACAAAATAAGTGGTACTAGGGCTGAATGAGATTAATCATTTGTAAAACCAATGCTCAAGTAGCGCCAAAATGCTGCCAGATTTTTTAAAAAATGGGAAAAAGGAGTAAACAAGAGAAAAAGAGGCTTTTAAAGAATGTTTTTGGTTTTGACAAATTGTTTTGACCGTACTACGCCAGGTTGATTCTCACCGAGCGGGATACGTAGGAAACCCCCATCAGTTCCAACCTCTCTTGTGCAAAAATTCCCTAAATAATTTCCATATTTCATTTGCCATCCTGAATCAATCGAGTGACACTGTTATTGTCAAAATAGCCCAATGCTCCCAAAGGGGACATCACAAGGCTAATTTTTCACAAACGGCCACCTTTGGGTCTTTATTGTATTTTGGCCGGCTATCGGACACAGCCTTGAAATCTTCCTCCAGAAGTGCTAAAAGGCGTTTTTGCAAAACTGGGTTAATGGTTATTGAAAATAAAAAAAATTCTTTTTGATTTTGAAGTCAAACATGAATAAATTTACACGTCACTAATTCACCTTTATAAATGTGCAGGATTAGCACAATCCAAACCGGACCTTTTTCATTTGTAAACCAAATCCCTTTGGAGTTGCGGTTGTGGTGGATTGATTTAGGCAGGGAAGGACACGATGAGATAAAGAAGTATTTGGGGGGCCTCCCTGGGTTATTGGAGATTGCGCCCCGAGGAGACATCATAAGAGCATTAGTTACATGCTGGGATCCGGAACACAATGTGTTGCACTTCTCAGACTTTGAACTTACTCCGACGCTGGAAGAAATAGCATGATATATCGTAAATGGTGAGATTCCTTTGAGACATAAGTATCTGGTTGCTCCAAGAGTGATAACGGTGCAAAAATGCTTAGATACCTTAAAGATAAGCAGAGTAGTACATGATTCGAACATGGTGGCACGGTTTTGCTCCAAGAACTGCAATTTTAAAATGGGTTGCAAGCCGCAGCAGATGAGGGAGAAAAGAAAAAATTAACCAAAGAAAATGAGAAGCTACAAGCCCAAATCCAGAAGATGAAGGCAGCTGCAGAAAATCTTCCCAGGCGTTTAAAGGATGAAAACCTCATAGATAATTTGAGGTAAAAAGTAACCGATTATGGGTTTGACCTGAATAAGGCAGAACGAGAGCTATCTAGGGTTCAGAGGCAATTAGCTAATAGTGCGGAGGAACGGGGCCGCATAATTGAGCAATTAAAGGAAAAGCATGATAGCGAGGTTGCTAGGTTAAACCGCAGGGTCATCGTGGTTGAGGGCAGGGTAGACAAGCAAGTTGATCTCAAGACCGAGAGAGAGCTTTGTTATACAGCGATAGAAAGGTTGGAAATGGATTTGAGGCAATTCCAGGGACTGAACCAGGTTGCCGAACGAACTCTAGAGGAAAGGGCTGAACAAATTGGGCGTCTTTTGCAAGAAAAGGGTGCCACTAGGGAAAGAGTACGGGCAATCACAGACTACATCACCACAAGGTGAAACCATTGCAAGGATATGACAGAATCCATGTTCTTTGCCACCGCCATGACATTTGTCCCCGACAAGTGATGGAAGACCTCCACCACCTCCAAGGGAGTTTAGCACGTAAGCTAGCTGCAACACCGAACGATACCCCGCAAGGCCTAGGAGAACCTGAGGCATTAATGTACTCCTAATAATTGCACTATTAGTTTATTAGTTTTTATAGTCTATTAGTTTAACCGAGTCTGTATTTTCTTTATGCATGGTTGGTTGTCGTTCGAGTCTGTAGTTTGTTTTATCAGCATTTGTTTAATCGTCACCTTTTGAGTCTTTGTAATTAAATTATGTTGTTATAAAAATTTTCCAAAAAAATTTTACGCTCTGCTTTTTATTTGCAAGAACTACGATTGGTCTGATTCATGCGAGGACATGATACATAGGAAAACTACATAGGATTGAATAAATATGGAAAAGGAAGAAAATAAAGCTAAAACAAAAGGGATTTTCGCAAATAAAAGTCGGGATGATGCAAGCAACCAATGCATATAGGGACCAATTGTCATTTATGTACATGCATATGTGGCCGCTTACATGTTGGAACCTAACCACTAACAAGTCTTTGGTATTGTGATTTCAAGTTCCAAATTAGACAGGTGACTAGTACTCGCGGTATTCTGGCAACTCACTCCTACAACACGCGGTCGAAAAGCAAACAAATCACAGCCAACCAAGAAGCTAATCTTAGCATTATTGACCTCTCGAAGGAGGCAGAGGAATTGGACTTTAATGCTATGAAGGAGGAAATGTATAAAATTAAACACCAAATGGCCGAGATGTACCAGGCATGGGCAAGAGGACAGTTTCCCCCGACCTATCCTGCCAACCCAACCTTCGTCCCGCCACTGGCCCAAGCACCTGACCAGTTTGTCACTGATCCACCTCCAAGTTTTCCTATATACTCACAGCAGTAGGGTGCTACCTCTCAGCCACCAGCCCCACTACCCAAAGTCTCTCATCACCCTCCCCCGCCAATCGCTCCTATTTTTGTGGCACCTCCGCCTCCTACACTACATAGGTCGTCTAGTGAACAACTGCTTCAAGCCTATGGCCCTACATATTATCCCCAAAACCTGCCTACAAAGCCCAGGAGCCTTACTCCTATGCTTTTCATCCTAAAATCGCAATGGGAGCTGAAAAGCCGATATTTTGAGGAGGAAGAATTGCTTAGAAATGTCTGGATTCTGGAACAATCGTTCAGGGACATGCGAGGATTAGGTGGCCAGGTGAGCATGGCATTCAAGGATAGTTGCTTATTCCCGGACGTACAGTTGCCTCCAAGTTTCAAAATGCCTAAATTTGACTTATATGATGGTCACGACGATCCAGTCGCACATTTGAGAGGGTTTTGTAGTAAAATGAGGGCAGCAGGGGGAAAAGATGAATTGCTAATGGCATACTTTAGCCAAAGTTTGAGTGGTTCCGTATTGGAGTGGTATACTTGATAGGATCCCAGTCGGTTGTATACTTAGGATGACTTAGCGCAAGCATTTGTATGCCACTTTCAATATAATCTCAAGATTGTCCCGGATCTTCTATCTCTGACAAAGCTGGAGAAGAAACACAACGAGAGTTTCAGGGAGTACGGTTTTCGGTGGAGGGAACCAGCAGCCAGAGTTGATCCTCCCATGAAGGAGAGTGAGATGGTTAACTATTTTCTGCAAGCTCTGGAACCTACCTACTTTGGGCATTTGGTATCACCGGTAGCGAAGTCTTTCAACGAAGTGGTCAAGATTGGAAGCATGGTTGAGGAAGGCCTCAAATCCAATAAAATAATGAGCTACTCCGCAATTAAGGTAACTACTCAAGCCATCCATGATGGAGCTGTAGGAGCTTTCGGGAAAAAGAAGAAGGAGGAAGTAGAGACAGTGGAGTCGGGGACTTGGTTTGGGCCTCGGGCACCATCTCATTACAGCCATCGCTGTCATCACCACAAGACATACCCACCACTCCATATGGCCCGCCACAACATTACTTTCCACCACCAGAACCTCGCTTCGCAATCCATCACGCGCAAGTATATACCCACCCCCCCGCTCACGCACAATGGTGTGCACCACCCCCTCAAAACAGTTACCCAAATCCACAAACTCAATACCCGCCTCCAAGAGCTTACAAACAAACCCCAAGGTCCGCCTTCTGAGGCAATCTGATCCTAAGAAAATAGTGGGTGTAGAAAAAGAAGACTTTCACTCCGATGGGAGAATCTTACACTAGCCTATTCCACAGGCTACGACAACAGGACATGTTGAGACCAATTGAGCTGAAATTGCCAAACCCCCTCCAAAGAATTTAGATTATTTAGTCAACTGTGAATACTGTTCTGGTGCACCTGGACATGCCACTGAAAAATGTTGGCATTTAAAGAACGCCGTCCAAGAACTTATTGACTCCGACACAATTGAGATACATATTCCGGAGGTTACCAATATTAACCAAAACCCGCTTCTGACCCACCAAGAAACCAACGTGATTGAAATTGAGAAGGGAAGGGGAGAGTCAAGAAGACCTTGACAAACAGTAATGATGATCAAAGCCAGTGAGACAACCAAGGTTATAAGCAGTATGAAGCTGGTAACCGGGGCAAAAGAAGGCAGTAAAACTGTCATAGTTCCTGGGAGCTCAGCATGCGCGGTTGCATCAAAGCAAGAACAAGCAAAGTTACATAGGGCAGCTAGAGAACCGTCGTGGTTGTGGAAGGTGATCACATCGAGCCAGTTATTGTGAAACCAGTAATCCAACAACCAATCATCAACAACAAAGCAGTTCCTTGGATATATGAACAAGCAATAGTGATGTACAAAGGGAAAGAAATTAGAGAGGAAGTGTGTGAGGCACGAGGCTTAACTCGATCAGGAAGGTACTTTGCCCCAGAAGAGTTGAGAAAGGGCAGAATCTCTAAAGATAACCCTGAACCAATAAATAAATAAATATGTATCAAAAGAAGAGGCGGAGGAATTCTTGAAGAAAATGAAAATGTAGAACTACTCCATCATAGAGCAGTTGAGGAAGACACCAGCCCAGATCTCTTTGTTGTCCTTACTAATCCACTCAGATGGGCACCACCGGGTGTAGATGAAGATTTTGAATAAGGCTAATGTCCCAGACAAGATAGCAGTGATTCATTTGGAAAAGATTGCAAAAAAGATATTCGAGGTAAACCGTGTCACATTCTCTGACGATGAATTGCCCATGGAGGGCAATTAGCACAACCGAGCTCTTTATCTGACTGTGAAATGTGAAGATGTTGTGGTTACCTGAGTTTTGGTTGATAACGGGTCTAGTGCAAATATTTTTCCACTGTCCACATGGACAAAGCTGAAGGTGAAAAATGAAAGGGTCCACAAGAATAACATCTGTGTTCGAGGTTTTGATGGCGGATGCAAAGACACCATAGGGGATATAGTGCTGGAAGTGACAATAGGGCTCGTTGAGTTCACTATGGAATTCCAAGCATTGGATATAACGGTCTCTTATAACTTGCTATTGGGTAGGCCCTGGAGTCATGAAGCCAAAGCAGTGCCATCTACACTACATCATATGGTGAAATTTGAATGGGACGGGCAAGATATTGTGGTTCACAGTGAAGACAATCAGTGCACTTCAGGAGACGAGATTGTATCTTTTATTGAATTTGAGGATAGCAAAGGGCCGTGGGTCTACCAGGTGTTTAAGACTGTGTCAGTTTAGAAAATCCCAGAAGCTGAGGTTGGCATGGCCCCAAAGATAGCAACCATGTCCGTCATGGTAGCTTCATAAATGTTAAAGAATGGTTTTATGCCCGGCAAGGGGTTGGGTGATTCTCTACAAGGCATTGTGCAACTAGTGTCCCTCCTTAAAAATCTGGACACTCTTGGCCTAGGGTTCAAGCCTACAGCCACAGACATAAGGCAAGCAAGGAAGTTAAAGCAAAAATCTTGGCCTCTCCCAAAGCCCATCCCAAGGTTGTCCAAATCATTCGTCAAACCAGTACTAGCAATGGCTCCATACCAAGAATTCTTGGTCCGCTGATCGACACGGAAGATGATCTTGATAAGGGGTTAGAAAGGCTGTTCAATGAGGTGAATATGGTCGAGGCGGGAGAAGGATCGAGTGGGGCAGACATACCGTTTGTGGGAGCACACGCAAAAATCCATAAATGGGAAGCCACTCCTCTTCCCACTCGGAGGGAGTCTTGGTAGTCGGCTTTGATTTTCTTTTCAGTCTAGTTTGTATTAGCGTCAAGTTGTCAACTCACTTGTTATTTCCGTCCATTTGGATGTGCAGACTCTGTTATCTTTCATTCTAATGAAATGCAATTTCCCTTTCAGCAATGCTGATAGTTTCAATTTCTCTTTACTTTTCTTTCTTTTCTCGTTTGTACAGTTATTTTTATGTTGGTTCCAGTAATCTCATATGCATAAGGACTCCTTGGTCAAATATTCAAAACCTAGTCCAGAAGTAATAATTCAGGAAATAGAACATGAAGATGAACCAGGGTATCATGAGGAAGGGGCATGGGATGAGGTTAGTAAAGAGATGTCCGGATAATATCAGAGAAACAAAAATAAGTGTCCATCTTGAGCCAGAACTTAAGGAAGAAGTAATCGAAGTTTTGCTGGAGTACAAAGATGTCTTTGCTTGGTCCTACGATAACATAACCGGATTGAGCACTGATTTGGTAGTACACAAGTTACCTACTGACCCAGCTTGCCCGCCTATTAAGCAAAAGTTGAGGAAATTCAAAACTGATGTGAGCATGAAAATCAAAGAAGAAGTGACCAAGCAGTTTGAGGCAGAAGTCATTCGCGTCACACGATATCCCACCTGGTTAGCCAATGTTGTGCTTGTGCCAAAAAAGGACGAAAAAACAAGGGTGTTTGTGTCGATTATCGGGACCTCAACAAAGCAAGTCCAAAGGACAACTTTCCCTTGCCTAACATCCATATATTGATTAACAACTGTGTGAAGCATGAGATCGGTTCATTCGTGGATTGTTATTCCGGGTACCACAAGATTTTAATGGATGAATAAATGCGGAGAAAACAACGTTCATCACACGTGGGGGACGTACTGTTATAGAGTCATCCATTTTGGTTTGAAAAATGCTGGAGCCTCATACATGAGGGATATGACAAGTATTTTCCATGATATGATACATAAGGAAATTGAGGTCTATGTGGATGATGTAATAATCAAGTCTAGGAAGCAGTCTGATCATGTCAAAGACCTGAGGAAATTCTTCCAGAGGCTCCGCATGTATGACCTTGAACTCAACCCGGCAAAATGTGCATTCGGGGTTCCCTCAGGAAAGTTGTTAGGCTTCATAGTTAGCCATCGCGGCATCGAGCTAGACTCATCAAAAATCAATGCTATACAGGAGTTGCCGTCGCCTATAAACAAAACAGAAGTAATCAGTCTACTAGGACGATTGAATTACATCAGCCAATTCATCACCCGGCTCACAACCATCTGGGAGCCTATCTTTAAGCTGTTGAAAAAGGATGCTGCGATAAAATGGATGGGAGAGTACTAGGAAGCTTTCGATAAGATAAAGGAAGATTTTTTAAACCCACCAGTATTGGTCTCGTTGGAACGAGGAAGACCCTTGATCTTGTATTTGACAGTCTTGGACAACTCATTTGGGTGCGTGTTGGGTCATCATGATGTTACCGGGAGAAAAGAGCAAGCCATATACTACCTCAGTAAGAAACTTATTGCCTATGAGGTTAAGTACACTCATATTGAAAGGACACGTTTCACCTTGACGTGGGTAGCCCAAAAGCTGAAATTTTATTTGGCGTCATACACCACTTATCTCATCTCGCGACTGGACCCGTTGAAATACATTTTCCAGAAGCCCATGCCCACAGGGAGGCTAATGTGGAAAATCTTTTGCATTGAGTTCGACATTGTCTACACGACCAGAACTGCTATGAGGAAATAACATTGGCGGACCATTTACTAGAGAATCCCGTAGATGACGAATATGAACCCTTGAACACATATTTCCCGGACGAGGAGCGGTACTCATTTCAAGAGGAGTGGGAGACAAGGGATCTAAAGCTCATACCATACTGGCACTGCTTGAATGATCTCTGTTTGCGATTCTGGTCAATAAAATTTAGGCATATCCCCAGAATTAACAACGAGGATGCAGATGCCCTGGCTATTTTGGCATCAATGTTACATCTTCCGTACAAGGCATATGTTGACCCGATACACATCCTGGTCTTCGATCAGCATGCTTATTGCAATGTGGTGTTACAAGGGATTGACGGCGAGCCTTGGTTCCACGACATCGAGGAATATATCAGGAGAGGTGTGTACCTGGTACAAGCCATGAGTGACCAGAAGAGAACAATCTATTATTTGTCAAGTTGGTTTTTCTTTAGTGGAGGAATATTATACAAAAGAATGGCAGATCTTGGTTTGCTAAGATGCGTAGATGCTGGGCAGGTGACAGTCATCATGAATGAGATGCATGCAGGCATCTACGGGCCGCACATGAGTGGATATGTTTTGGCAAAAAAGATTATTTGGGCAGGGTATTATTGTCTTACCATGGAAAGTGATTGTATCAGCTTTGTGGGCAGATGCCACCAGTGTTTCGTACACGGAGACATAATTGATTCTCCTCCATCTGAATTGCATACGATGTCGGCACCATGGCCCTTTGTTGCTTGAGGCATGGATGTCATCGGGCCCATCGAGCCAGCAGCTTCTAATGGACACAGATTTATCCTGGTTGCTATTGACTATTTCACCAAATGGGTTGAAGCCAAAACCTTCAAGGCAGTAACTAAGAAGGCCGTGGTTGATTTCATGCACACAAACATTATTTGTCGGTTCAGGATCCCCTATACACTCATCACTGATAATGGGGCAAACCTCGGCATCCACTTAATGAGAGAGGTATGTCAGCAGTTCAACATCACACATCGAAACTCTACCCTGTACCGCCCCAAGGTAAACGGAGTGGTCGGGGCAGCCAATAAGAACATAAAGAAGATACTTCGTAAAATGGTGGAAGGATCCACGCAGTGGCATGAGAAGCTTCCTTTTGCATTGATAGGCTATCGCACCACTGTCAGCACTTCAGTGGGGGCTACTCCATACTTATTGGTATATGGCATGGAGGCGGTGATCCCGGAAGAGAGTGAAATCCCCTCTCTTCGGATCGTGGCTGAAGCATAAATAGACGACGAAGAATGGGCCAAGGCGTGTTTGGAACAATTCAGTCTGATTGATGAGAAAACATTGGCAGCGGTCTATCACGGCTAGTTGTTTCAACGAAGAATGTCTAGGGCGTATAATAAGAAGGTGCACCCCAGAAAATTTGAAGTAGGTCAACTGGTACAAAAGCGCATCCATCCTCACCACGTCGAGGCAAAAAGCAAGTTCGCTCCAAATTGGCAAGGGCCATTCATCATATCAAGAGTGTTTTCCAACGGAGCATAGTACCTGACGGATGTGGAAGGTAAATGTACGGATATGGCTATCAATGCGGATGCTGTCAAAAGATATTATGTATGAATTATTTAGAACATTGTCTATAATTGAAATTTGTTTGTACTTGGGAAATATTGAAGATTGAAATAACGAAGGCATTTTGTTCTTCTACCTAAACACATTGTCCTTTGCTAACCCTTTTGATCTTTAATTATTTTCTTTCACATTCCTCTTTCGAAATCGATAACAAAAGTCAGGAAATGCAAGTGTGAGAAGGCAGTGAAAGAAAAAGAACGGAATGAATGAAAAGAATGAAAACAAAAGAAAAGAAAAAGAAAAAAACAAGAAAAGAAAAGAGAAAAAAGAAAAGAGAAAAGGAATAAGAAAAGAAAAATAAAACAAAACTAAAAATAAAGAGAATAGAAAAATAAAAAAGGGAGAAGAAAAACAACAACAAAAACAAGGAATCGTATGAACTACGTTTGACCTGATTCCTTTATAAAAGGATACGTAGGCAGCCTCATGGTTCGGTGTCATCGAAATAAATATCCAAAAGTCACTAAGCAAGAAGCTGGGCAGAAGTTGTGGTCTTTGAAAGAATTTGATCCCGAAAGTTGTAATTCTGAACCCATTTGAGTTACTTTGAGCCTTTAATACCCTTTCTTTCCAACCCTATCCAAAAGCCCACGTTAGGTAAAAAGAAAGACCTTTTGATTAGGCTTCAAAAGATGCCAAGTTGAGCAAGCAAGAGGATTCCTGATAGGGACAGCACGCCAAGCCAGGCAAGAGAGATAATCAAATGAGAGAGTTTTATTGGTGAAAACCCTCACGGGCACCATAAGGTGTCAAGAGGATGAGAGAAAATAAATGAGAGAGTCTTATCGGTGAAAACCTTCACAGGCATTGTGAGGCGAAGATAAGATAAAGCAAAACTCAGAAAGGAGCTGTTGATGGATGAGCACTGCAGGGCAAGACGAGTTAGGGTTTGGTTAAGAGGATTGGTTCGGAAAGCTCACAACGATAAAAACAGAAGGTCGGTCCTCGAAACGGATTGGGTCGACTAAGCCAAAGTGCATATCATGATCATGAAAACTAGCTGTTCCTCTTCAGATAAGTCTTCTTTCCTTTCTTTTCGATAGTCAGCGAGTCTGGAATTCTTTACCCTAAATACCGTTCGGAGTCTTTGCATTTCATTTTATTTCAAGTATAAAATCTTTTATTTAAGCCGACGAAAGGAACGTCAAAGCCGATTATCAAACTCCCAAAGGAACAATGTGCATGCCGCCCAAAGGCGAAACAAAAATAACAAGTGAGGAACAGCAAAGCGAAGGATTCATAAAAATTATAATTGACGGAGGAGAAAAGAATCGGCAAAGTAAAGGAGTACCACACAGAAAAGGGTGTGCAAAGGAAACCACAAATATTCTGGGGTCAGCCGAACGTCATACATCGATTGGGCTATCTCAGATGGAACGAAAGTTGGCACAACACGAAAACAGGAAATATCGCAAGGTCGCAAGGTCGACTAAACATAATACTTCAGTCATCGGGAAAGACACAAAGAATTTCGGTAAAGAATCGAGAATTTAATACAAAGTGGTGAGGATGTAAAAATCAAAAGCTAGTTAAGCATCGTGAAATGACCAGGCAATCTCAGAAAGGATGCAAGAGTCCGACGAAAGAGTCAGAAACGCAACAAGAGAAGCAACCAAGCATAAGCATCAGTCCTCAGGGAAGAACATAAGGAATTTCGGCGACGGACCGAGAGTGCAACACAAGGTAGGAAGCAAAGTAAAGGTACAAAGGGCTGGGGCCGGCCGAATATCATAAGCAGACTGGGTAATCGGAGGAAAGGGCGTAAGGATTTCAGCAAAGGGCTCGGAAATGTAACATCAAGATGAGAACCAAAACAACAAGCTTCAGATGGTCTGCCAAGCGTAATACATTGACTTGGAAATCTTGAGAAAGGTGTAAGGACTTTGGAAGAGGGACTAGAAATGTAACAAAATCATGGGGAGTGAAGTAAAGCTGTAAAGGTTCGAGGGGTCAGCCAACCAGCTCAGGCAACTTATCATCAACATGGAGATTTGAATACAACAAAACATGACGGCGAGGAGACCGCTTCCAACAAGCCGCGAGCCAACCATTAGTTTTCAAATTGACAAGTTTTCCTTGATTGACAAAGGGGACAGAAAATTTCTAGAAGATCCTAATGTAGGCCATCCACAGGGGAAGGCAGACACATAGAAGGTATGACCAAAACCTTAGGGGCCCATCTAAAAGTGGGGCTCGGTTAAAACTCAAAAAGGGACATAGTCCATCATAAACACCCTCCCCAGCAAAGAGCACAATGGGACAAACTTTAACGAGAAAACCCAAATAGGAACAACTGAGAGTTAAAAAAGCATGGAAGTTGAGATGGAACGCAGTCTAAAACTAAAACAGGTGCAGGTAACATAGGCAAGCACTAACACCTTCTCCAGTAAGAGTCGCGGAAACCTTCCTGGACAATAATCATTGGCAGAAACAACTAAAGAAGTTTAGATATTAAATTTAACTTGAAACCCTCAGGACCCTACTGAAAAATGACTCATTTCAAGGTTAGGAATAATCATGGATAACAAGTGGCACAAAAATGACTTGTATGTCGAGGTAGCATTCAGTTAGCGTTGTCAGGACCCTCTTAGAAAATGGGACTTAGCTTAGAACATGAACAGTCGGGTGGCATGGTCAAACCTAAATACTTCCTCAACAAGAGTCAATAAGATTCATCAGGACCCTCCGTAAAAATGGGACATAAATTAAATATTTCCCCAACCAGAGACAACAAGAGTCATCAGGACCCTTTTGAAAAATGGGACTTGGATTAGTTACTTCCCCAGCAAGAGTCAACAAGAGTTATCAGGACCCCCTGGATAATGGGACGTAGTTCTAGATGCTAACACCAGCAGTCACATCTCGTCATCTAGTTAAGAGTTGTCAGGACTCTCCCGGATAATGGGAAGTAGTTTCAATCATCAGTCACCAGCTGATCCCCAGCAGGTATAACGCCTAACAAGACATAGTGGAAACTAATACCTTTTCAGAAACATAACGTAATCTTAGGGATGTCATCAATTAAGAATTATCAGGACCCTCCTTGATAATGGGACTTAGCTTAGATTTAGAGATATTTGGTAAGAGAATTTGATTAACACTCACAGATCCGCCCAGCACCAAACTGGGGCAGGAAGAATTTATTGTGTTTTGTTTGTTTGGTTTTGTTGCAATCAGGCGCCCACCTGTAAAACAAGGGAATACATTCAAAATTTCAAGTTCTGATAATCAGGCAACCACCTGTAGAACAAGGGAATACTTTTCAAAATTCATGTTTTGGTCATTAGGCGCCCACCTGTAGAATAAGGGAATATTTTTCAAAATTTTAAGTTTTGTAATCAGGCGGCCACCTCTAGAACGAGGGAATACTTTTCAAAATTCATGTTTTGGTCATCAGGTGCCCACCTGCAGAACAAGGGAATATTTGTCAAAATTCCAAGTTTGTGATCAGGTGCCCACCAGTAGAATAAGGGACAATTTTTCAAATTTTGAGTTTTTGATAATCAAACGTCCACCTATAGAACAAGGGAATATTTTTCAAAAATTCAAATCTTGGTAATCAGGCGCTGACCTGTAGAATAAGGGAATATTTTTCAAAATTCAAGTCTTAGTAGTCAGGCACACACCTTTAGAATAAGGGAATATTTTTAAAAAAATTCAAGTCTTGGGAATCAGGTGCCCACCTCAAATTTTGAGTTTTGACAATCAGGTGCCCACCTGTAGAACAAGGGATTATTTTTTAAAAACTCAAGTCTTGGTAATCAGGCGCCCACCTGTAGAATAAGGGAATATTTTCAAAATTAAAGTCTCGGTAATCAGGCACTCACTTGGAGAACGAGGGAATATTTCTCAGAAGTAAAGTCTTGATGATTAGGCACCCACTTATAGAACAATGGAATATCTTTCCAATTGCAAGTTCAAGTAGTCAGGCGCCCACCTGTAGAACGAGGGAATGCTTTTAATGGAGTAAATCTCAAGACCAGAAATTTGGCATCAAACATAGAAGAAGAGAAAACAAGAAGGCAACAAGGCAACAAGGTGTTTACAGGGAGAAATACCAGACAACAAGGCAACAAGAAGTTCCACAGGAAGGAATACCAGACAACAAGGCAACAAGGAGTCCACATCAAGATATACAACACAACAAAAGCGACAAGGATTCAGAGCAAGTCGGAAGATATAGATATGTTTCCTTGTAATCCATAGTTCGTAGCTTAGTCTAGCTTCTTTATTTTTCACAATGGTGTAATAAGGGGGTCTAGCAGTAGCAACAGCAATAGTAAAATCACAGCCTCGGTAATCCCAGCTACCAAACACTCATGAACTACACTGACCTGATTCCTCTTCAGCCGAGGATATGTATGTAACCTCTGAAGCAGGGTGCGGTCAAGCTTTTCAGAATGCTTCTCACGAAGTATTCAAACGGGAAAAAATCGCTTGCGTTTGCTCACTTATCTTTACATGAAAACTCTTTGTGTTCACTCGCAAAGAGGAGGAGCTCTGAGCACGTGATTTTTTCCCTATATGAATTACTCCCATAATTAAAAACAAAATAATTTTTTTTATTACTTTCAATGTTGTGGATTTTTCATGATATTTTATGTCAATTGCTTGCATTTTAATTAAAAAACATAAAATACAAATATATTTTGCATTTGGAATTTAGAACTTAACTTTTCATCTCACAATTATTTGGTAATTAAGTCATTTCATAAAAGAAAATCACAAAAAATAGTTCTAGGTCATATTTTTAATTTCTGATTTCAATTTTGAGTAGTGTTTCTTTCAAACTTGTTTGCGCATAATTATCATATGTGTTTAGTTATTTTCTTAGGGTTAATTGAATTTTAGGAATTAATTTAAGATGTATTTGTAGTATTAAATTTTAAAATTGGGATAAAGAAATGAAAAGAAAAGAGAAAAGGGGGAAGGAGATCCCTTCGGGCTGCTTCATCCCAATTCCCACAAGCCCGGCACCCCCTTAACCTAGACTCACTCCCCAAACCCATGGACCCGACCCTATCTCTATACCCACTGTAATATAACCCAAAATCTCACAGAACCCCTAAAATTAACGCGTACTGTTCTTCTTCTCTCAAGAACACGCGAACCAAGCCCCAAATTTCGTTCAAATCCGCGCAAGTGAATTCCAAATCCCTAATTCATGCGTCCGTCCTTCTCTAATCTCAACATTTCTAATGATTTCTGACACTAAAGATGCTCCCCCTTCACTCGCTCAAGCCAGAGATAAATCACGCGATTGCAAGGTCCTAGAGACGAATTGTCGGATGAGGATGAGTCGTTGGATTGACTTCGTTCACTCCAAGACCCATTTTCATCTTCGTCTCTATAAAGGACGATATCCAATTTTAAGAGGGGGTTTTTTATTGGACGAGAGTATCAGGAGGCAGGTTTGAGTGGAATTAAAATTCTAGAGATTAGTCTTTTTCATATTTATTGTTGGTTTTCATTCGTAGTGTTAATTTAAAAACATATACAAAAATGTTCGATGTTCCATGATTCTACTATTGTTTGGTTCACTGTCTACCAGCTTCGAAATATTTGAATTCTGTCTTTAAAGTTACTGGAATTCGTTGTTGATCGAGGCATCGATTTTTGGCTGCTGCTGCATTGTGTCGATTTTATTTGTTGAGATTTCTTCATGTTTTTATTCATTCAGGGTTCACCTCTGCTCCTTCTTTTATTTCTATTATGAAGTGAGTCCTGGATGTCCCTCGACAGATTATAAAATATTCAGTTATGATAATAGATGAGGCTTGTATGGCTATCTCTGTTTTCATTTATTGTTAGGCTTTCAACATTTTCCATGAATTCATATGTTAGTCAGTTAGTTTCTAAATAGTCGAAGATTAAATTTTTTTGGTTTCAACATCGCATTTATGTTAGTACTGACTTCGTAGATTGCTTTTGGTATCATCTTTCGGCTTATACCTACTTCAAACATGACTCCCTCTGATGTGCAAACTTTGTAGATCGGTACCCTTATATAGTGCCAAGGTTGTTTTCATGTTGCATCTGTTCGAGAATAAGCTTTGATGAGCATTCATTGCTATTGTTTGAATCCTAAATGAGTGCTTATGTCGCCTTTGAGATGCTGAGAATTGGACACTATCTTATAACCCAGTTTCTAACTGTCAACACTTCTTCTCTTGTTCTCTTTTTACTAGTTTTGGTTTTCAGTCGAGATATGCTGCTTATTTGACTAAACATCAGTGGTTTCTTGCTAAGTGATGATAATTCCGTAGTGGTTTGAATTTGAAACTGTCCTAGTCTACTTTGTTGACAAAGATTCAAGTGTGCTTCCTCGAGCTAGTTCTGGCTGTGTATGTGTTGTTTGAGCCATGACGCAAGACTTCATTGTTGAAATACCTACCTGACATGATGACCTACTCGTTTTATCCTCACGCCTGTTGTAATAAGTCATGCTCCCCTAAATTTTGTGCTACTCTTGTGACTGATTCTTCCCAAGTTTCTTTTTTGCTTGAAATCATTTGAATCATTAGCTATTCGATCTATGATCGTCCTAACTTCGTGGCGTTGCTGTTAAGTTTGGTGTTTGTAAAACTGTTAGCTAACTTTATTCTCTTTCACATTGAGTTGCTTCCTCTTTAGTCTTAATGAGTTGTTGTTGTTGGTGGTATGGTGATTTTATAGTGAATGTTGGAGCATATGTAGCAAATAAGGGTCATTTTCTTCTCTTAGTATATTTTCTAACATGAATAACTAGTGTCGCTGTCTTCAATAGTTTCTGCAGATTTGTTTGGATTGTTATGTTTTATCTGATAAATTTGATGTTCCTAATGTGTTTGATTGGCAAAGTTTGTGATGGATTTAATATTGTTCTCCACTGGTTTATTTGGTATTTGTTGGAATTATTTGACTTACGATCCTTCCAAAGTGTTTATAAAAAACAAGGTTCAATGTTGCTATTTCACAATTATTCTGGTTCAACGCTAGTTACAATGGATTAATGACCGGTTGGATTGTATGTCTAGTTTGGATCATAAATAATTCAATAATTTCAAATGAGTAGGTAGTTTGGGTCGCACAATTGGATTTTGAATTATTGGTATAGCATGGACCAAATATCAGGCCCACTTGGTAAGAATACACTTAATTCAAGACCTCACATAATTAATTTTAACACTTAGAAATTGAGGTGTGCCATTAGCTGAATTTTCTTGGCCCTCGCAATGTTAATAATGCGGAATTGCTTTAGGCACGTTAGATTAACAATTTACCTTTCCTAAATTCGAGTGCACATTTATGTGACCCAAATCTAAATCTCAACAAAGTTGAAATGTGTGGAATTCCACGTGTGCATTTATGTGACGTGGTTCGAGGCATGTATTGATGACGTTGCAATTTTCTTTAAAATAATGATATAAGCGGTTTAAAGTAAAAAAAAAGCACATAAGTTGAAACATGTTCTGAAATCAGATATTTTAAGCCAAAAATAACAGTTGAGCGACCGTGCTAGAACCACGGAACTCGGGAATGCCTAACACCTTCTCCCTGGTTAATAGAATTCCTTACTCGGATTTCTAGTTCACGGACTGTTAAACAGAGTCATTCTTTCCTCAATTCGGAATTTTAACCGGTTACTTGGGACACCATAAATCTCCCAAGTGGCCACTCTGAAATTATCTTGAATAATTGAATATCGTCTCGATTGTCCTTAATTGGAAAAACTCCTTTATCTACGCCTTTCGCGGGTTGTGGATACCCAAAAAGGAGGTGTGACATGAAGTACCCGGATCTGCATATGTAAAATATGCACATGAGAGGTATGAGTACACCACAATGGTACTAGTAAGTGCCAAGCCTAACCTCAGTTGGGTACTGACGAGATAATGTCCGGGCCCTACTGAGATACAACATAATAAATAGTAAGATGCGGAAATAACAGTATAAATAACGTGTGCAGTGAGAATATAAACAAGATGGAAACCTTAATATTTAAATTAGAAAAATAGGACAATATTCGTAAATGCTACTCACAACAGTAACCACAACCGGGGATCTTTTGGTATCATGAGGATCTCTTCGTATCCTCAAATCTTACAATTTCATGTGCGAGGGATCTCTTGGTATCCCGATGATCTCTTGATATCCTAAAATCTTACCATTTCATGTACTGGGGATCTCTAAGTACCACAAGGATCTCTAAGGCCCCAAAATTTTTTTCTAAGTAACCTAGGTTCTCGTGGTGCCACGTAGGCTTATCATAATATTTTTATGTGCTACTAAGATGGTATACATCAATTGGATTCGGTAAATATGTGTATAAATGTTATGGTAAGTAATTTGGGGTCCAAGAGAAGTCCTAAGTCTAAGAAAAATTTGAAATATTCTTAATAGGCAAAAATTTCAAGTGAGCTTGCACTAGTCCATACTTTGAAGGAGCATAATATACATAAGGTTTTATGCGATGAGTAGCCTGTCAAATAAAAGGACTTCGAGTCTAGTTTCCAACGCTTCAAATCATTCATCATTTTCACATTCCTACGAAAGTTATGATCAATTACCAAAGGCTGGAAAAACACGATCATATGTCAAATCTGCGACCGCAAATCCTATCGCATTTCTGACTTTGTAGTCGAATTTCTGTCGCAAACTGGGCCAGTGTAGCCTAGGTTTGGGCGTCAATTTTGCTGTGCATTATACCACCACCATTCTCGTTTTGTGGTCTGCTTTGCTATATCAAACCTGACATCGGAGGGTTAATTTCCCTATTTTCATAACCCGGCCCCATTTTAGTATATCATCCAAATCTAAGAGGTAAGATTCTATACCCTAGGTTTTAATTTCGAGTTTGGGGTATAAGATGGGGTATTGAGGTATGATTCTTGGGTGTAATACTATTATGTATACATGCATCTAAAAATTAGGTTTGTGACAAGATTGTTTAACATAAATAATTAAAGATTTGGTTGGAGAATGAAGGAAAACTTTCAAAAAGAGATTTGAAATTTAGATGTTCAACTAGTATTTGATAAAATACTCAAATCAGCTGAAACCATGAATATCTTTGCAATTTGTGTTGAATTTTGTTATATCTAATAGTAGATTGGAATTGCTAGAATTTTGGAATACTGTAGTAACTTAAGGAAAGCCTAATCGAGGTACATATGGCTAACTATGACCTTGTAAAATCACTTTGTTTGGTATACGACTATTGGGTATGTGATATCTATGTGGACTATTTTAGAAATTCTTGTGATTGGTATGCTTTGAGTGTTCATGGTTAAGTCTCCCGAAATAATGGTGCAAGTAATCGTCAACAAACCAAATGTGTGTGTGGACATGTTTTTATGTGTTAAGGGATGAGGAACAAATGATAGAAAGAAATTGCAATTACTGTTATGACTTAAATTGCATGTAAGTTGTGGAATATGATGGAAATGGTATTGGTGGTTATAGAAATTCTTAGTGAATTTTTGTTGTTGTTGTTTATGAATTGTGATTTCTCCAGTGGGTTCAGGTTGCCGCCGCAATACGAAGTAATAAAGTGTGGGTTGTGGTGATAAGGGTGGCCGAGGTAATAAGGGTGGCCGAGGTAATAACGGTTGAAAGTGAGGTAATAACGGTGGAAAGTGATCGATATCACTATGAAATGAAAATATTAAAAATTAGGAAATCACTAATGTGATGAGATGATGTTGAAAGGGGAAAAGGAGAGATTGTGAACCTTGTTTGGCTTTAGTTGTTCCTTTCATGTGCATTTGATCGTTGATTCTATTACTATGTTACTTGTGCATTGCTTGGAAAATGAGAGATTGTGAAACATGTTTGGATTTGTTTGTTCCTTTCATGTGCATTTGATCATTGATTCTATTACTATCGGTTACTTGTGAATTTCTTGGAAAAGGAGAGATTGTGAAACTTGAGATGAAAATATTGAATAATTGAGAAATCACTAATGTGATGAGATGATGTTAAAAGGGGAAAAGGAAAGATTGTGAACCTTATGTTGCTTTGGTTGTTCCTCTCATGTGCATTTGATCGTTGATTCTATACTGTTGGCTATTTGTATATTGTTTGTTTTTACATGGGTATGGTTCGTTCATATATACCAATAAAATTTAAATGTACTGACGTCCCTTCTGTCGGGGGCGCTATATTCGTGTTATAATTGTTGGTTGATCCGTAGCAGGTACCCCAATCCACCGATAGTGGCACTCTTGCACTTCCCGTCAGCTAAATTGGTGAGCCCCTTTCCTCTAGAGGCCCAGTGTGGCTCATGCCGCTTTTCTTCCGGAGTTTAATTTTGGTTTTTATGTAAGGTATAGTTGGAGCCTTGTTGCCGGCATTTCGATATTATTCTCTGTATTTGGAGGCTCCATAGACAGGTTATATGTTTTTTCGAGTATTGGAATTTAAAATAGGAATATTGATGTTTGCCAATGATGTATAAAACTTGTAATACCTTTATAATGGCGAATGAACTTTCTAATTAAAATGAAATCGAAATTGTTAATGATATGTTTATAGAATTTGATTAACGGAGTCCATCTCCTATTTATTCATGAGTTAGTTTGGGTAGAATAAGACCTAATAGGCTTGCTCGGTCGGGTTTACTCGGTTGAGCGTCGGTCACACACCTTGGATTTTGGGGCGTGACAAACTCGGTATCAGAGCCGGGTTTTAAATTTTCCTAGGATGTCTCGGAGCCGTGTCTAGTAGAGTCCTTCTTATCGGTGTGTTGTCGACCACATCTATAATTTGGAGGCTATTCAGACATTTAGGAATTTCACCTTTCTTTGATACTCCAATGGTGCGATATAGCTCAAGTTAGGGAATTTATTTCCTCTCTAAGTCTTATTCTCAAGATTGATAACTTTGATACCATAATCTGCAAATTTGAAGCATGTAAGGAGGGATTTATCCCACCATTGAGTCCAAGTGGATTGCCCAAGGACTTGTTAGGAGAATGTATTGAGTTGTGGATGGATTGGTAAAACATATTGCTTAGATGGGAGTGTCGTTGTGCCTATTGATGTCTATACACCATCCAATCGTGTAGTATATCAGTATGTTACCTACATACGTAAGGGATGTAGAGTCGAGCGATATCGATTAAGCTATTGCCCTATCAACCGAACGTTATTGAGCGAGTCAAATGAAAATTTCTACTCATTGTATATGTACATCCATGTTGAAGAGTTCTCATAAACATGGTCTTACCAAGATGTTGAATAACAAAAAATTACGTGTATCGACTCTTTGAACGACACGCACTATTCGTGAATCCTCTCTATTATGAATTCTCTTATTTACGTTCTTGTGGAATTAAGTTCTATAATTATGCCCTTGAATTGAGTTATAACTCTAGGATTGATACTTCCCACTTGCTTTTCCTGATTCTCACAAGGGACTATATCCGAAGAATTTCTTACAGAATCTTTTTATTTAAATGGACAAAATCACTCGCTTGTGCCTATACATGCAAAGTCGTAAAGTTTCCCTATGTGGTGTCAAGTTCAATGCAAAGCATGCCAGTGTTGCGATCATTCTCGAGTCACTATTTTACTCAGTTGTGTCTATGGATTATATGGTTTAAACAATCAATCTACTCTCTTGCGAATATCATCATGAAATCCTCTCACTGCCTAGTAACATAAGAGCAAACTTAAACACTTTGCGAAGCACGTCAATCGAAGTGGTCGCCGTGTGCATAATATCTCTCTAAATATTTAGATCCTCACATCTACGTCATAGGGAGATCATGTGTTGCCATACCTTTCGTGTCCACTTGGGACATCCAGCACTAAGTAGCTCAGTTTTTCCTAGTATTGTGGTTACTCGTGGCATGGTCGTATATTGCAGTTGGGAGTTAATATATCAGAAACATGTTCAGCTTATAACAGATGTTTACTTTCTCTTTACACCATCATAGCATGTGTTCATTGTGTTCTTTAGTTAGTGACTTCATTGTGCTAGTTTCCCCACACTTGTTCAATAACAATGTGAGAACATATCCTTCTATGTGTCATTGTAACACTTTCTGTCTTGTAATGACCCTTACTAGGCTCTCCGTCAAGACCAAGCACACCTTTGGGGGTAACTATAGAACAACGCCGTTTCTCATATTCTTCTGTATTTCATTAGCATCTAGGTAGTTCTTAAGTCGAAATCCATAAACTCATCATGGACATATGCAAACCCTCCATGATTATTCTATACTACCTCTTTGGGTTATCATATCACTTCAAGTTCATCAAGGGTTGATAGCATGCCACAATTACTGAAATTAAATGATCTCTTTCCGATAATGAATTATCTACACTTGTTCCAGTCCAACGATCTGCTTATTGGTCTATGTCTCGCCTTTTGGTTTGGGGTTGGCCAAGGAGAAATACACCTAGTAACATATTCATATGTCAAAGACTTTCTCTCAGTCAAGTCTTATAGCATCTCCTAATGTGGCTTGTTATAGCTGGTTGTGTAAACGTGTGTTGTAGTGCTTCATTATGAAGTTGACTGCTAAACATAATTGGATTATTTTGAATTCTAGAGCTATACATCACGTGACTTCATACAGGGATCTTCGTCCAAAAATGTAGCTTTTCATAATCTCTTTATCTTACCACCCCTCCTAGTGGATACAATGTAAAGGCCACTTCCATATGACTCTTTCACTTTCTTTTCATTTGTCTTGCATGATGTGTTGTTTACCCATAATCTTCAATGCAATATTATCTCAATATCTTGACAAGTTATCCAACTATACGATATTTAACTTACATCATTTTTATACTCTGCAAGTACCCTTTTTCTAAAAGGAAAGTAGGTAAATCCTTATTTACTATAGACTTCTAATATCCTCGGTTTAGTTCAAGTATAATTGTTCCAAATGGTGCTCATTAGTTTTGCTACACTACTATCAATTTCATCTGATAACTCTCATTGCAAAATTCATTTACGTTTAATGGCATCAAAGAGGAATTCTTGTGGCATTAAGGAACGGGACATATTCCTTTTGCTAGAATAAATAAATATTGCTGGTATTCTTTGTAGATGTTCTTCTAACAACCATTTACCTGCTCTTCTTATCCATGTGGGCACTTTGAGGTCTTGTTTTATACCAATACGTAACGGTTTTAAGTACTTTCTCACCATTGTTATCGATCTTCTAGGGCTACGAAGGCTTGTCTCATGGGTTTCAAGAGTAATGATTTTCCTTCAAGCTCAATCTGAAATTGCACTGATTTCAAACCAAAGTGCGTCCCCTTTTTCCAATGTCTTAAATGACTCGGATTGGATAGGTTACGCGGACTTCTTCTCACTCGACTTCAAGAATAATCGACTATATCATTTTCATGTGAGGGAAGCTTTGCTACTCTTAGTATTACACCTCCTTGGGTAGATAGGAATGTTATTTGGCTTTCTCCCTTGAGCATCATGTTAACGATCAGAATGCCTCTAAGTAGTACATGATTTCATACCAACATTTAGATGTTTGAGCTATGTGGTTTTACTCGTGAAAGGGGTGAGATTAGATGCCTTCAGGTTTTTGCACATATCATGAGCATATTGATTTGGAAGACAAGTTGTCATACCTTTAGTTCTCTCATATAGGGTCAATTGTCAGGGAGGGTTAAGCTGTTTGATTTATGATAATCTCATATGTGTTTTAACTTCATTTTCATCCTCATAGGCTTACGATATTAACTCCTTATGTAAGCTAATGTCAGGAGTGTAATTCCACTTCATGTATTTTGAACCCCCTATCACATTCAAGGTAACACTGCATGAACCGATTCTCTTTTCACTCTAGGAAACGACTGGGTCATGTACTTGAAAATTCCTCCTTGATGATTCCTATTGCCAATGTACTACTTACGCCTATGTTTTTTATGTAATAATTAACGTCGTCGCAGTGATTAACCATGTCAGCATTGTTAGTTGTAACTTTCGTGTCCCTTAGCATATAACTTCAGAAAGTATCTACTCAACCCATTAATGGATTCCTGAATAACTCCAGCCTGATCCTGAACTGTGTTGTTCCTCATTGTATTAGATCTATTGGGTGTTGTAAGTCCAGATGAGTCAAAGATGAAGCTTCACAGTGTGATCACTTCTACATTTGATAGGTAATTTTATGGTCAGTTTATGATAGCACATCTTAGAGTAATTGTTGAAGGTCATCAACAGTTTGTGTGAGTGTTTGCCTAGAGATTTAGAGTTTGGAGGGTGAGTAGGCTATTCTTTATATATTCCCCTGAAGATGTTATGTGAGTTGATAATAAAGGTTGCATAAGTGTATTTCACATTAGGCTGGACTAGGAGTATGAAGTGTCCCCATAGTTGTTCGCCATATATTTTGTAAATTCACATGTTTATGTCTAAGAAAGAAGGTGGAGATCAATTGTATATCATTATGATGGAAATTATTGAAGGTGAAGTTAGTGGATAGTTAGCTTAGAGATTTAGAGTTTAGAGGGTGGGCAGGCTATTCTCAATATTTTCCCTTGAAGATGTTATGTGAGTTGATAATAAAGGTTGCATAAGTGTATTTTATATTAGGCCGCACCAGGAGTATGAAGTGTCCCCATAGTTGTTTGCCATATATTTTGTAAATTCACATGTTTATGTCAAAGAAAGAAGGTGGAGATCAATTGTATATCATTCTGGTGGAAATTATTGAAGGTGAAGTTAGTGGATAGTTAGCTTATGCGAGATATCTACTTGTTATCTTTGTTAAGTAAGCTTAGGGGTAGAAATTGCTCCCGTGAATGTGTTCTCTCGAAGTCTATAGATATAAGAGGCCATTGAAGGCCGAGAGAGTTATGGAAATAAAATATTTTCTATGGATTACATAGCAGTTGGTTTTGATTTTAAAGGTACCTTCTAGGCATTATGATTTAAAAATGTGCAGTCCATGCCAGAGTATCATTGTGATAAAGTAGTGTTTGTAATGATGAGGTCTTGTCATTGATATATATATATATATCTATATATATCTATATATATTTATATATATATATATATATATATATATATATATATATATATATATATATATTATGGTGCTTTGTCGATTTTTGAGTGTGTTTTTAGGATGGTTTTGGTGGTTCTCTGGCAGGTGAATAGACCTATTTACAAAGGAGATTCTACCAAAAGTTCTGGAAAATTTAGGAGTTAGTCAAAATTTATGGTCTTGAGGATGAATGATCCGAGGAGGGGGGGGGGGGGAATGTAAGGCCCCGAAAAATTTCACTAAGTAACCTAGTATCTCGTAGTGCCACATAGGCTTATTATAATATTTTTATGTGCTATTAACATGGTATACATCATTTAGATTTGGTAAATATGTGTATAAGTCTTATAGTAAATAATTTGGGTTCCAAGAAAAGTCCTAAGTCTAAGAAATATTTGAAATGTTCTTAATAGGCTAAAATTCAAAATGAAATTGTACTAGTCCATATTTTGAATGAGCATATCTAAATATGTATAAGGTTTCATGTGATGAATAACCTATCATATGAAATTTTTTCGAGTCTAGTTTCCAGTTCTTCAAACGGTTCATCATTTCAACATTCATACGCAATGTTATGATAAATGACCAAACACAGAAAAATGCGATCCTATGTCAAATATGCGACCGCAAATCATATCGCATTTCTGACTTTCCGGTTACATTCCTGTCACAAACTAGGCCATTGTAACCCAGTTTTGGGTGTCAATTATTTGGTGCATTATGCGGCCACCATTCGCGTTTTGCGGTCCGCTTTGCTATATCAAACCCGAAATCGGAGGGTTAATTTTCCTATTTTTATAACCTGACCCCATTTTAATATATGGTCTTTGGGAATTCATTTGGGGTCATTCTCTACTGATTTTATAGAGAGGTGAGAGCATTTTAGAGAGAGAAGGAGGAACCCAACATTTAAATCATCCAAATCTTGCGTCAATCTTTTAGAATCGAAGAACTCAATCACAAGTTCTTCATCTAAGAGGTAAGATTCTATACCCTAGGATTTAATTTCGAGTTTGGGGTATAAAATGGGGTATTGAGGTATGATTCTTTGGTGTAACACTAGTATGTATACATGCATGTATAAATTAGGTTTGTGGAAAGATTGTTTAACATAAATAAGTAAAGATTTGGTTGGGGAATGAAGGAAAACTTTGAAAAAGAGATTTGAAATTTAGATGCTCAACTAGTATTTGATAAAATACTCAAATGAGCTGAAACAATGAATACCTTTCTAATTTGTGTTCATTTTTTTACGTCTCAATGTATATTGGAATTGCTAGAATTTTCGGAAGGTTGTAGTAACTTAAGGAAAGCCTAATCGAGGTATGTATGGCTAACTTTGACCTTGTAAAGTCACTTTGTTTGGCATACGACTATTGGGTATCTGATATCTATCTGGACTACTTGTGAAATTCTTCTGATTCGTATGCTTTGAGTGTTCGTGGTTAAGTCTCCCAAAATAGTGGTGCAAGTAATCGACAACAAACCAAATATGTGTGTGTGTGTGAATGTGATTATGTTATAAGGGCTGAGAAATAAATGATGGAAAGAAATCGCAATTGATACAATCGAAAGAACTGTAGTGATAACATATATGGATTGTCATGGTCAATTATCATTGTGACTAAAATTGCATGTAAGCTGTGGAATATGATGGTAATGGTATTGATGGTTATGGAAATTCTTAGTAAATTGTTGTTGTTGTTGTTGTTTTTGTTGTTGTTCCTTGTGAATTGTTGTTGTTGTTTTTGTTGTTATTGTTTGTCAATTGTGATTTTTCCGGTGGGATCGAGTTGCGCGCCACAACATGAATTAATAAGGTGTGGGTTATGGTGATAAGGGTGGCTTAGGTAATAAGGGTGGCCGAGGTAATAAGGATGGAAAGTGATCGAAATCACATTGAAATTGAAATATTGAAAATTTTTGAAATCACTAATGTGATGAGATGATGTTGAAAGAGGAAAATGAGATATTGTGAACTTTGTTTGGATTTGGTTGTTCTTTTCATGTGCATTTGATCGTTGATTCTATTACTATTGTTACTTGTGCATTGCTTGGAAAAGGAGAGATTGTGAAACTTGTTTGGCTTTGGTTGTTCCTTTCATATACATTTGATCGTTGATTATATTACTATCGGTAACTTGTGAATTGCTTGGAAAAAGAGAGATTGTAAAGCTTGAGATGACAATATTGAAAAATTGAGAAATCACTAATGTGATGAGATTATGTTGAAAGGGGAAAAGGAAAGATTGTGAACCTGGTTTGACATTGGTTGTTCCTCTCGTGTGCATTTTATTGTTGATTCTATATTATTGGTTACTTGTAAATTGTTTGATTTTACTTGGGGTAAGATTCGTTCATACATACCAGTACAATTTAAATGTACTGACGTCCCTTTTGTCGGGGGCGCTATATTCGTGTTATGATTGTAGGTGGTTCCATAGCAGGTACCCCAATCCACCGATAATGGCACTCCTTCACTTCACGTCAGCTAAATTTGTGAGTCCCTTTCCTCTCGAGGACCGGCGTGGCTCATGCTGCTTTTCTTATGGAGTTTTATTTCGGTTTTTATGTAAGGTATAGTTGGAGCCTTGTTGCCGGCATTTCCATATTATTCTTTAGTTGTATTAAGAGGCTCCGTAGACAGGTTATAGGTTGTTTCGGGTATGGTAATTTAAAATAGGAATATTGATGTGTGGCATTGATGTATAAAACTTGTAATACCTTTAAAATGGCGAAATGGAAATCGTTAATGATATGTTCATAAAATTTGATTAATGGAGTCCATCTCCTATTTATTCATGAGTTAGTTTGGGTAGAACGAGATCTAACAGGCTTGCTCGGTCATGTTTACTCGGTTGAGCGCCGGTCGCGCTCCTCGAATTTTATGCATTGATAGATTTCGTACGGGAAATTGGATTTGATTAGTTATTCTTCTATGCATTCGTGAGTGACGGTCCACATTCGCTTAAGTGGTGGCAGTTTAAGTATCGGTTCGCGCTGATGAGCACACATTCGCATAGTGTTTAGGACTGAGCTGGGAAATATTGGTTATCTCTTGTTCTGTCAGTTGCTTGTAACATGATTACAAGCCTACTAATGCGATCGCGTAGGGATTTTTTAGGAGCATTGCTTTTTTTTTCTTCGTAATCACAAGGGTGTTTCCGCGACTTTGATTCAATAATTCACCTAGTGGTTATAAAGTACTCCATTTCGAAGTTATTGGCTATTTTCACATATTTAGAGCTATGGAGCTCGGATTCGGACAATTTTTGAAGCAATTTTTACCATGTTGATTTGGTAAGTGTTCTCTGTTAATTTTTTTTTATTTTATATCATGAATCTATCTTTGTTTTCAACATTTGGTTGATGAATTTTAAAGAGAAATGGGGGGGGTTTTTTTGTCTAAAACTTCATAAATCAAAGTTTCGAATTTTGAACATCGATTTGAAGTTGAATTTTAGTTAAACTAATATGGTTAGACTCAAAATTGAATGGGTTGTCGGATTTTATGTGTTTTGACACGTTCCAATGTGTGGGCCCAGTTTGATGTTTTGGTTTGTTTTGGGCTTTTGTGTAAAGATTCGACCTTTATCAACAAAAAATATTTTCTTAACAGTTATTTGATGTTCTTGAGTTTCTTTTTGTTAGTTTTGAGTCGTTCGCAGGTCAGTACGGTAGGATGGTATTTTTGGAGTATCGCTTGGCATGCTCGGTATTAGTTTTGGCTTGTTAGAGGTATGTAACACTCTAAACTTGGAGCTGAGGGTATGAACCCTGATTATACGTGTTATGTGATTTGTTTGGAAGTGATGCATATGCTATGTGATGGGAGTTCACCATAGAATATGTGGCTCAATTGATTTTGTAGAGGTGCATAGTCAATTAACTTGATATTTTCTATGTATTTTCCATATGTTAGAGAAACTGAGCTATGACTCATACTAGAAATCATGCTTAGGAATATGTTGGTATTATTGGGACCCACTAAGGTCATTTCTGTTGTTGAATTATATGTTTAAACTGAAATTTTATACTGAGTCATATTTATTCATTGCATATCATATCTCATTCTCTGTTGCTATTATTAATACATTATATAATTATTTTTTGGGTTGGTTTCCTGATATTGTGAGCCCGAGAGATTGGAAAGATTGATGTCTAAGTGAGGCCGAGGGCCTGATTGTGAGTGATATTTATGGGCTAGGGAAGCGCGCTGTAACATTTTTTATTGATTTATGCCTGGATCTAGCTTATTATACCACTTGGGGTGAAGGAATCCCTCCGTATTCTGTGTGCCCCCAATGAGTGCAATTGATATGTATATTGAGGGATGGATCTTCTCTGGGCATGGATCTTGCCAAAATCATTTCTATTTTGGGATGGATCTTCCTTAGGATAGATTGGCCTTATACAGCACTGAGTGACAAACTGTTAGTTATTATATATATTTGGGATTGACCTTCCCTAGGCTCGATTGGCTATATGCAGTACTAAGCATGAGGTTTTTTTATGTTTGGTTGGGATGGATCTGCCCTATATAGTGCTGAGTATTGAGCGTGATGAGTGAGAAAGTGAGACCATGAGATTGAGTACTCTGAGAGTTTGAGTACGTGAGTTCATCACTGAGAAGCATTATATTTTGGCATATGTATTTGAGATACATGCATAGAGATGCATTTCCTACGCTACCCAGTTTTTATGACATTCTTGATTTCACATTTAAACTAATATATAGTCATAGAGATGTACTTTTCTCATGCTATCTAAAAAAATTAAACATCTTATTCATTGTTGAAAGGATTTTTCGGAAAATCACGATTTTTGAACTTAATGTTATGTTTTTTGTGTTTTCGGTGGATGATTTAGAACATAATGTTGTTCTTGAAAACATTCATACATTCTATAACTGTGAACAATTTGAGCATCTTATCCTGAGTTATTTTCTTGTGTATTTCTTATTATATTATTTTTAACTGCGGCTGGTCATTGGAATTGGACTCTAACCCATGTCACATGTCGTTACTACTTTCAATCTAAGGTTAGGTCTCCTACTTATTGAGTACATTGGATCGGTTTTACTCAAACTACACTTTAGCACATTACGTGCATATATTGGATATTTATGTTGGTGTGTACAATGGGAGCTAGATTTGATGATGTACTTATGTTCCAGTCATAACTACCTCTTAATTGTCTTACCTATGAAGTTTGGTTAGGTGCCATCACGGTTAACTGAATGTCGGATCGTGACAAATGGTGTTGGAATCGGCATAAGAGTTTTGGACTTTATTTACGGAGAAAGCTTCCAATGCAAAAGGTTCTTGGCTTGGAATAGTATTAATCACGCATTCAGGGGAAACCCTAAGGCAACACATCAGAATGATCTCTTGAACTAGCAATGAAACAGACTATGAGGCTTTGATTGCAGAGCTCTAATTGGCCCAGAGACTAGATTCCAATGTCATAGATATCAAATACGGCTCATATCCAGTGGTAAAGTAGGTCTACGGTAACCAAAGAGAAGCACATGCAACAATACGTAATAAAGGTCTGTTGGCTCGATTTTGGCTGTGGTTGATTATTCATATCCCAAGGGATGAAAATACAGAATCAAACGCATTTGGATAACCTCAATTCATCGACAAACAAAAGGGATAATAGTCTGGGACGGTAGTACAATTGATGAACTCAGTGCTAGATGTTGATAGATACTTGAGGCAAATACTACTAATTTCGTATATGGCTGGAGGAATAAAATCATTAATTTTCTCGAGCATGGAAAGTTGCCCGAAGACTCCAATGCATCCAGGGCATTGCAAAGCAAAGTAGCACGGTATATCTTCAAAAGAGGCCAACTGTACAAAAAATCTTTCCACGTCCCGTTGGCCCGATTCTTGGGGGCATCCAAAGCTAATTACGTTATGCGAGAAGTCCACAAAGAGATATGAAGAAACCATTATGGTGTAGATTTTGTAGTGCTAATACTTGTAAAAGTAGGATATTATTTACCCTACATGGATCGAGATTCCAAAGACTTTGTTAAATAATGTGATAAGTTCCAACGCTACACACGACTAATACATTAACTGGAATAACCATTGCATTCGATTCTGTCACCGTGGCCATTCACGAAATGGGGGATGGACATCGTTATACCACTACCGCCGGATTTTAGTAAGGTAGTATTTCTTTTGATTTTAAATGATATTTTTCTAAGTGGGTGGAAGTCGGTCCTTATCAACAGATCGGCGAGCACGGAGTGGTGGATTTCTTGTGGGAAAACATAATTTTGCAGGTTCAGAATACTGAAAGAGATAGCATGTGATAATGGGGCCACAATTTATCAATGCAAAAATCACAAATTTTCTTGAAGAGTTGAAAGTAAAGAAGATCACATCTTCACCCTACCATCCGGGCACAAATAGTCAAGCGGAGTCAACGGACAAAGTGAATATATAAAACCTCAATAAAAGGCTAGAAAAAACAAAAGGTAAATGGCTCAAGGAATTACCCAGAGTCTTATGGGAATACTGAATAAAATCCAAATCAAGAACATGAGAAACTCCTTTTTCCCTTGTTACGGGGCGGAAGCCTTAATCCTAGTGGAAGTAAGGGAGCCCACCTTGAGATATTTCCAAGCAGATGAAGAATCAAACAATGAAGTAATGTTTGTCATGGCATCCCAAAAGCGGATAATGGAATAATCTTATAATCAAAAATCAAATCTCCGTTATTTCAAAGTAGGAAACATGGCCCTGAGGAAAGAAACTCAAAACATCCGGGAGCTAAATGCAGGGAAGTTAGGTCCAACATGGAAAGGATCCTACAAGGTTTCAGTTGTCACCGAAAAAGCTTCGATTGAATTGGAGAATTAAGATGGAGAAAAGTTTCTTTGCAATTGGAATGTGTCACCCTCAAAAGATAGTATTGCTGATGAATATCACCTAAACTGAAAGTATGTGCTACACTCATTTTTCCTTCGTCCAATTTTTGTCCCGATTGGGTTTTTATGGCAAGGTTTTAGTGAGGCTGAAACAGAAAGCATACAATGAAGAAGGGTTCAACAGCAACAATAAGACCTTTAATAATAAGGCACACAAGCAAAGAGACACTCCGAAATGATTAGATAATCTTTAGCTCTATAGCAAAATTTGGGAAGTTAAGTTTTCTATAGCACAGCGGTAACCAACCATTCACGGGTGCAAACTATCAATGGATTATTAGATAGTCTTTTCCTCGACAACATAAATTCCTAAGGGGAAGCAAAGTTTGTTACTGACGTATGATTGTCGAGCAATTCATTAATGGGATCCGCAAAGGTGAAAAAAATCCAGTGTTCCAATTCAAATTGATCACATTCGAATATTATGGGGGGGGGGGGGAGGGGGGATGATATAAGGATAAGGCAATAATGACTGTGATATTGACCGGAGAATGAAAATCATAAACAAAGTTGTATTATCAGGACGGAGGGCGCGGTCAACCTCGTAGAAAAAAGTTGTACAAGGTAGCCACCAGTAATAGACATTTCTCTTTTAGCATAACAAATGCTTATGTACTTTTCGAAAATGGAAGGAATAAAATGAAGTCCTTTTATTTGTAACTTGTTTCTTGTTTGAACGTGAATTAACTTTGTCATAAAATGTTAAACAAGCACTTCAGATGCTAGTGCCATAATGAATTGAAGATGTCACTGTAAATATAAGAGGGCTCTCTCTTATGAAGACCCTCACGTTAAAGGGTTGATTTATGAAGAAGCTATGCCCAAAATCAAAATGCCTTCGAGGAAAAATATACTTGAAGCCTTGCATAAAAAGATATAAAAAGAAAACTTGCACAAATACTTACAAAAACCCTCACATTATAGAGATTATTTTAGATGAATTTGTGCTCGAAATATCAATTCTTTTGGGGGAAAAGTTACACCCAAGGTCTTGCATAATCTGACACAGAACAGTAACCTCTCTTATGAAAACCCTCATGCTAAAGGGTTGATTTCAGAAAAAGTTATGCCCGGAATCAAAAAGCTGTCGAGGAAAATACACTCGAAGCCTTGCACAAATATAACCACCTTTTCATTGCGAACAATCCCCAGTTGGTTTTTTATCCAAATCCATAACCATTTCTTTAAGATCTTAATTTTCTTTTGCAAAATACTGTAGCTCGAAGAATTTGTTTTTCAGATTCTTCAATAATTTCTGTTCTTCTCAGTTTTAAAGAACAATGGATGAGACCTCGTTCTATCTCTAGGATTTTGGCGGCATTTTGTGAGCTTGGCAGCCATGGCTGCGTTGATCTCTCCCCAACCTTTGGTTGTGGGAGAGGTAATTCAAAACCACATAAAAACTGATCCAAAAGAAAAAACAAAGCAATCGTATGCTACAACATTACAAGAAAAACAGTCTGCTCTGTCAAAATTAGAGCTGTGTCCAGTTATCTTCGATCATGGTGAACCTGTAATACAATTCACAATGAAAGAGGTTAACAACTTCATTAGGGAAGAAGGATTGCATCAGGGAGTTGTTATAAAACTTTCTTATGGTAGACCTGATATATCGGAAGTGCAAAGAATATTTTCGTCGCAATTCGATGTTCAAGGTCAATGTAACGTTGGGCAGTAGGAGTTTCGTCACTTGTTAATCAAGTTTGATCTCGTCAATGATTATGTTCACTTCCTTTCAAATTCGACTGCATATCTTAAATCCAAAGGCGACGAATATTTCTTCAGAACATTCCCATGGACTTTGGGATCCAATCCAATGGAGGCGACGTCGATGGCAGTCGTATGGATTTCTCTTCTAGGTCTGCCACCAAATTTCTTTGCTAAGAGGTTGCTAATGTCTATAGCCTCAGCTGTGGGAAAACCTCTTGCTGTGTAAAAGGCGACGCAGGATAAAACGAGACCTAGTGCGGCAAGAGTTAAGGTTATAGTTGATCTTTTGGATAAACGTCCTAAAAAGGTCATGCTGCAGACATTAGATACAGTTTCAGGCAAATCTGTCGAGTTCCATCAAGAAATAGTGTACGACAACCTTCCTAAGTATTGTACTTATTGCAAGAATCAAGGTCACGATGAGAAGGCATGTATAATTAGAAAAGAAAAAGCTGGAGCAGAGGTGGTGGCAGAGGATAATTTGGTCAGTGATCTACATGGGAACATGGTGGATGATGTTGACAAATTACAAGGGGATGCAAGGGACTATCTAAATGATAAAAGAACTGGACAAGGAGCTAAGGATTTACAAGAAAAAGATGGTAATTCAGGAGTTGAATTAACAAATGTCTCACAGTAGACTTTACAAATTGCAGAAGGAGTGACTGTGGAAAATAATGCAGGCTTGAAGGATGTTGTAGGTCGATTTGATTCAGCTGCGTAACATGATATTGTAAAGGATGTTACGAAAAAGACTGCTGATTTTAAGACTACACAACCTACTGTGAATGATAGGGGTGATGCATATCAACATGTAATGGCTAGGAGTGCTGTGGTTGCTGGTGTATCAGATGCACCACATGCAGTAGTTCCAGTTGAGACTATGGACGAGGTATTGAAGTTGGATAAAGGACCTCCTAAGCCTTCTAGAGATGTACCTACTTCTACTATTTATGCATGAAGATATGTGGCTACTGCTGAAGCAATGCAGACTACTGTAGTTCGTATTACTACTAGTGCACAGGCTGGGTAGGTGGTTGATCTTGATGGACAGCATCACGGGTGCAATGTACAACAACTAGGAGATTAAAAAAATGTTTCTGCTACAAATGTTACACCTGTAGAAGCTCTTCCAAGGCCAAAGGATGATTCTGCACAGTTTTGTAAAATGAAAGCTATTGTTCCATTGAAGTTGCTTTTTAATGTTGTAAATGAAAAGATGGTATCAAATTTGGAACCTAGTGATCCATCTACTGTGCAAGAAAATTACAATGCAAAAAGCAATGAAGAGAAGCTGATCGAGCAGCAACAGATATTGGAGAATACTAACAATAAAAACACTACACTGTTTGGTCAAGCAAATGGAACTAATTTGGAGGCCTCAGATAATTTCAGATCTATTACAGATCATACTGTTTTATCAGTTCAACCAGGGGAAAAGTCGACAGTAACAAACGTACTAGATGCTTCAAAAAATCCTGGAGAAGAACATTGTAATGAACTGAACAAAGCATCAGATTTGGTTAATTCTGAGCATACCAAAAAGATGTTGCTGCAAAGGGTAGGATCAATACCAACAGGACATTAGATAATGAATCACATGCTGCAGTTTCTATTTTCCCAGAACTAGATTATACACTTCCTTTGCAATGTCCTGCTCTTCCAGCTATATCTGGGAATGATAATCATGATGTTGTGAGTCAATTATTTCAAATATCAGCAAGTCTTACAGATGATGAGGTTGCGCAGAACACAGTTCGACAAGATATCGCTCATCAGCCTGATATGGTGCAATAAGGCAGTATGATCTCTTTGACAGATACAGGAGCTGCAGTTTCTAATGAAGCATTATTTCAATGTGGGTAGGATTTAAAGCCTATTGATGATACTCAACAAACAATTGAAGCTGCTAAATATACTGCAAATAATTGGTCATCGATGTTCAACACAAAAGCAACTCCAAAAACAAAATAAAATGCATATCGTTGATAAGAGTCTAGCTATATATACAAATTCAAACTCATTTGTTGCACTTACCAATGTCAATATTGAGGATGGAATCTTCACTGGAGAGAACTTGCAGATGGCTAAGGATCATATTTCTCCAACCATACCTTCCTCCAGTACATATGTGGAGACAATTATCAAAGATTATGGAGATCTATCAACCTCCACCGGAAATAACAACAAGTAATTCAGCTAAGATGAGGGACATGGTCATTAAATCAAAAATGTTGAAAGACCAACGAGATTTTGACGATGAGGAGGTCTGGGGAGAAGGACTTGCTGGTTATTCATCTTTAGATGAAGACCAAGAGTTTGATGATGACAATGCAGGAGAGGACACTGATGCTCAGTGCAAGCCAAAATTTCAAAGGAAATCAGCGACAATCAATTGTCCTGCAAATCTGCAACCTGCAGCAAACACAAACAACAACTTGAACCATAATGCTCCACTATTTGTTCCAAGAAATACTACAAAATCAGGCGAAACATCAGCTGCTAATCGAAACGCAACAACACTTCCATCATCTACCAAGAATCAGATTGTGCTAATAAAATCAATCTCTACTTTGGAGGAAAGGAAAATGTCGGATGCAATGGCTAATTTTCCTTTTGCCGATAACAAAACAGTACCATTTTCACAGATGGGGCAGCACCGGCTCGTATCAACAGCTCCATAAATCACTCTACAAGACAGACAACTTCTGGATGCGAGGGCAGGAAGACATATATATGAAGAAGGGGAGGAAGAGGATATCTTAACGCAATGCCGGGCAGATGCGTCAAGAAAAGGTGATTTGTCACCAATGCATAGTAAAACAAGTAAGAAATCTCGAGAAAGGGATAGAAGTTGGGTCGGCAGGGTATTTGAAGACGTAAACATAAGGAGACCCACAATGAGAAATGCAAAACAAAAACAGGTCACTCAAACAATTCTTACAAAGCCCAATCGATCAAGGAACAAAGTATGAATTTTGAAGCCTTATTGAGAAAAAATGTGGACGAAGAAATTAATCTACAAATTGAATTTTTCACAAAATTGGAGAAAAGAGAGCAACATGGCTTATTCAACTTTTTTTTCCATCTCATTAGTATTATTCTGTGTAATATCATCACAGAGCATGTTACAAACTCTGTGATGATCATAATATTCTTAGTTCTTGCTACTTCTTTCTTTTTACATGCTTGTTAGACCTTGAGCCTTTTTTTGGCCTCAATAGGATTAATAAGATAAGGTTTACGCCGGTTGTTGTTATATGGGTAACAATACCGGTGCTATCCCCCCCCCCCTTATTTTATTTTTCCTATTTGTTGTAATTTTCAATTTCTTATTATTAATGAAAACTAGCCCTAGGCGCTTTCCTAGTGGATTGTCAAAAAAAACACACAAAAATCAAACTTGCACAAAACATACAAAACCATCTTGTTAAATGGTTGATTTCTGACAAGTTTGTGCTCAAAATACAGATTCTTTGGGGCAAAATACAACCAAGGCCTTGCATAATCAAATGCAAATAGTAAACCTTGCACAAGGCACTTAAGCAAAAAAGTAAAACATGCATAAATGTTCAAACGAATGAACGCGAAAAGACTCGTGCAATACTTGAGAAAAATATGTTTCTATTCACAATAAATATGTCAAAATAGCACAAGTACAAAAGTTGGAAAAAAGAAGGAAAAGTTAATCTGCTGCCTATCCGAAGCCCGAAGGAAGAGAAGTGTTCGTGCCCCAAGGGAAGTAGGAAGGTTCACCGATGCCTCAATGTTTGGCCCTCAACATCATCACCTTCTAGTTACTCTTCAATTCCTATTCAGAACCAGAACTAGAATAACCAGGAATATCAGGATCTACAAAGGGACCCATCATGAGACCATTTTTAGTAGCCAACTCAAGTTTACACGGCTAAACAATTTAAGAATCAAAATCAATGATACCAACTTTGGACTCCTCCAAGGTTTTTCTCCTCATGGTGTACATGGTGTAAGTTTTCTTAACAATGAGGGAAGGCACTGGAAGCTTAAGTTCTTCTTTGGGTTGATTCACCTCGGCAGAAAGATTTTCACATTTAGATCTAATAGATTTGAGGTTAACATTAAGACCGCGGATAGTATAACTAAAAATTCTATTGTGATAAAGGTTATTATTATACTTCTCCTCCAACTAGGTATATTTTACCCCCGCAGCAACAAGCTCTTCAGTCTTGGAATTTAAGGCTGCCTCTAAATTAGTCAATCTTTTAGCGGAGGCAGCCTCACGATCGGATGCTGCAAGAATAACATTATAGACTTCAACCCATTTGGCTTTAGCCTCTTTAAATTGAATCATCGACAGAGCGATCTCTTGGCTACGAGTTTCGACCTCTTGTTCGCTTTGCTGCAAGTGAGCTTCTAGTACAACAACCTTAGTGGATATGTCTTCCATTTTCGAGAGGTAACCAACACTTTGTTCCCGATATGTCAGAAGTTGATCCGGAGTGGAGGTAATTTCTTTCTTCTCTATAATCAACCTTAGAAGGCCCTTAGAAATAAGAAAGTTGACCTATAAAGCAAGAAGGACGAAACTCAAGATATGTTTAGGCACAAATAAAAGAAACAACAAAGAAAGTAAGGAGTGTACTACTTCATCGTTGTGCATGCTGTTATTCAACAAGAACTCTCCCCAGACAGCTTGAATCTTTTGCCAATCTTTTTCTAAAGCCAAAGACTTCCAATAATTAACATTCGTCTTCCCTGGTGGATCTTCAGAGGGGGTAACATAATTTTTCCCAAAATTCCATTAACTGAGGACTGTGGAAGAGGAATGCCTTCTTCTTGGTCAGGTGCGGCCAGTAGAGATGATGTAGCAGTTATTGATGGAAGAGCTAGGGAAAAAGGAGATGAAGCTGGCAGTGATGAATGATAATACGCATCAACGACTAATGAGGTTCTAGTTGTTGGATGCTCGCAAACTGAAGATGGCAGGGACTCGGTACTCAGCTCAACAATATTGGGCACAATAACTTGGAAATAAAATGGGAGTTGGAATTTTATACCTGATGAAACTCCCTTCAAAGTGTCGAGACAACATCCTCGGTTGGTATAATTAACTTAACAGTTTGAACGTTCTATTAAGTTGATGAGGATCATCTCCTTTTATGTTGAGAAGATCCATCATAACTAGCTTCTCCATCATCATCGATCATCATGGTGTCTCTGACCAGAATGGTAGGATGGCTAGTCATCACAACTTTTGGACCATTTGGGGATAGTAGTCTTCACCCTTTCATTATTTTCCTCGTCCGCAGAAGAATGCTTTTTTTTTAATTGCTTGTTCTCTGACTAGGGACTCTATAGTGAAAAACTTATACCCGAAGTAGGTTGAGAGACACCTATTCGAGTCAATGCCTCCTGAAGAATCCTCGCCGCATCAGTAGGTCCAGCTAAAAAATCCTCCTCAAAGACATTTGCTGAGCCCGGGGGTAGATCTGATTCCAAATAAAAGATAGAAGGGATCAATCAATTTCTTCACATAAAAAATTGAAACAAGGTGAGCCTAGGTTACCATGATTTTTGGCCTTCCACCCACATTTGACCGACAGTTCTTTCCATATGCGGGTTTCAGGCATAGTGACATCCAAGATTTTCTTGACCCATTGGTCCAAGCCTTAAGCCATAGGTGGAATCCATAGAGTTTATGAAATAAGTTGAATATGAAGGATCAATACGGATATGGAGGAATCCCTAATAAAAGAAATATTAAATATTAAATAACAAATTTATGAGTGCGATTCCATGTTTCCGGAAAGGATGAATCCGTTGTCGGAATAATGTTGGTGGAAATTGCAACGAACCTTTCTATCCACCCACGGTCGTAGTCATCATCCATGCTAGATGGGCATAGTAGCCACATTTGCTGAAATTTATCATTCCCCTGCGAGAGATTTTTGAAATATAGAGATTTTTCACATGAGCTAAAGATAGATCCACTCCCATATCTTGGCAGAGCTACCAAAAAAGTAATCATCCTCCATCAGAAGGACTTGCTTGTGCCAAATAACACCTGGTAGTAGAGGTAGAACTCCGTAATAACAGAGTCAAGCTCTCCACTCAAAAAGAATGAACCCAAACAAAATTTATACATGTAAAAATAGCTAAAACCTCATTGGGAAGGGTCGCTTGCTCTGTTAGATCAGGAGCAACAATATCCAAATTACGGCAGTATTACTTATCCTTCATAATAGGAATATCGAAGGAAGGATGGAAGAATGGTATCTAATAACAACCCTGGTGCAACGATGAGAAGAAGGGAAGTTCTCTTATAAGTCTTTTGTTGTATCAAGACTTCTAGGAAAGATAGAATCCACCATTGGAGGAGCAACATCTTCAGCTTTGCGCTTGCCCTTTGAAGAACTGACATTCATTGAAGAATAAGCTATTTAGATGAAACAAAATCATTTTCGCTTAGAGGGAGTTAGAGAAAGGTAAACTAACAGTTACAAAAGATTTTGGAAAGATTAAAAAATTATGGAGTATAAGGGGAGAATGTTGATACGCATAAGTAAAAATTGTGGTAGCTAAATTCATGGCCATAATTATCTCGATAACCGGAAAAAGCTTAGCTGAATTGTAGGGCGATGCGTGTTCGGAACACTAAATATGGAGAGACATGCATATACTAAACCATCAGAAGCCTTTAGAGGGAATCATAGTACTTACTGTCAAAAGAGTATTTGTATCAACTTCCCGGTATACAAAGTTATGTCACAGAAAGCAGGTTGACTATCTGTATAGAAAAAAATATGCTATTCAAGTGTCCGCTTAAAAGAATGACATGTGGAACCGGGGGCAATTATCTCGTCCGGAACCACGGGGAATGAGATTTATAAAGAGTCAATAAATACCTTACGCCCGGTATATTTAATGAAGAATATTCCATGGAATTTAGTTCACTACCTATTACAAGGAATTTGTCATTTATATTCACTATTATATCTTCATCAACGGCCATCATAATTGACATTGAAAAAGGAAACGATCCTAGGACCTTATTCCCTAGACGTAGCTATGAATAATGGGTAGCGTTATCATTATAGGGCATGAATTTTTTGGCAAACTAACATAACAATCTACTCAAAGCTATATGCATTCTTATCTTCTTATTGTTGTTCTTATTACTATTGTGCCCGGACGCTTTACCACCAGAATCATTATTTTTGTCACTTTGTCTTCATATCAAGGCTAACTGTTATATACTTCTTCAATTATATTATTATTTGAGGATAAAATTAACTCAGTTGTCTAGAACCTAGTATAAATTCAACCGTACCATTTACGGGTAAATAAGAGACATATTTAATTTATATTATTTGGTTAGTTGGTTAAATTGTTATAACATCTACTATCCGTTTTGTTGTAAATACTGGGTTTGGATTGTTATACAAGGTGTTTGGTTAATTGTTAGGAGTTTGGTTGGTTGTTAAATGTTTTGTTGGCCGTTTTATTTGGCAGGTAGTGTAATTAAAAATACAGCAGAGTTTTGCTAATAATTTCTCAGATTTGTAATAGAATCAGCTACAAAACCAGAAATAACCCATATTTGTGACTAATTCAGTCGCAAATTGAGAATTCCTAAAACATTATTAAGATTTGCGACAAATTCAGTGACAAATTGGGAATTTTTGAAATTTGTTAATTAAATAATACTCGATATGTTCGTCTGTTTCAGTTGGAATAATAATTAAAAATTAATTTTATTATTTAATTTTTTGAAATCATTTGAAACTTTTAATTTGGATTTATTTTTTAATTCTGGTTACGACTAAATCAGTTGCTAAATTAGCGACCAATTCGATCACAAATGGCGTAAATTCAAATGTCCTCGTATTTTTTAGTTTGGACTCAATCTATTGCGAATTGTTTGACATTCAATCGCAAATATATTGCGATCACATGTTTTTGACTGACTCTTTTCAGTCGAAAATTCGTAGAAAATATACAATTTACAACTGATTTGATGGTCACAAATTTGCTATTTTTTTAGTAGTGTTCCTTCGTAGGTACATCCATCTTTATGGTTTGCCTCCTAAGTTCATAAGCTTTACGATTTCCAGTCAACTCATCCAAAGGAAGTGCATCAATGTTGTTTGACTCTTGAATGACAATGATCTTGCTTTCGATGTGACTATTTAATACCCTAAAGGATTTTTTCAACCTTTTCTTCTTCAAAGACAGTCCTTCTAAGAGACTTTAATTAATTTTTCAAGGTACTAAACCTTCTGTACATTCCTTAATGGTTTTCCCATCTCTCATGGCAACGTTTTCATATGTAAAAATAGCAAGGTTCTTCTTGACTTTTTCACATGAGTCCTTCACTGGCCACTTTTAATGTCCCACATTTACTTGGAAGTGAAGCAACCTTGAATTCTGCAGTATTTATCAGGACCAAGTCCATAAACAAGATAATTTTTGGCCTTGGTATTTTTCTACCACTTCTTCAAGTCCTCAATATTATAGTCAGCTCTTATCTTTGGAACATCCTCACCTTCAATATTTTTCTTTGGTGTTGATAGTGGGCTATCAATGATTATATACATAGCTCGTAATCTTTTTTCTTCCATGTGATATCTCATCTTTGTTTTGCACCATGAGTAGTACTGCCATTGAAGAATGGTGGTCTTGCAGTGGATTGCCCTTCTCAATTTTCAAGTGGTGTACTTATTTTGATCTTTTCCTGAGGTGCTAACCTATTCAAGAATAACCTGCTCTGACAGTAATTGATATTTTATACTTCAATACTACAGGGGGAGGGGGAGAGGGGAGAGAATTATATGGTATCTAATTTTTGGGCGCAATGGATTATAGAAGGACCTGATTCTTCTATTTATTCCTCAATCTACTATTGCATGCAGAAAGTAAAGAACACAAGTATTGTTATACAGAAAATACCCGGCTCAAAAGGTAAAAAACTACGATATACTTTCAAGTAGATTTTTCCAACACTTCGCCACAACTCTGAGCCAAATAATAATTCTTGCAAACTTAAGGATTAATCCTAACCCTTGTAGAAACCAGCTACACGTTGTTACGGCCACTTCAAGTTAATTCTAACTTGAATTGTACAACTCCAGTACCCAGTACAAATTCTTCTACGAAAAGGTGAAAGGTACAACTCAAAAACTCTTACTACAATTGGACTAGAATAAAAGATAAGCACAAGGAGTTGATTTTTCAATCTGGTTCAAGTAGCTTAAGGTTCGTATTTCTTGAAACTCACAGCAACGACTCATAAGATGCCTTGTTATTCTACTCTCAATTATAGGTGTCAACCGGGCCGGGTTGATCCGGGACCGGCACGGACCGGACCGGTTTAGCGCGGGGGGGGGGGGCCGGGCTGGGTTAGGGGGGGGAAGGGGGTTGGGACGTAAGGCCTTACCGGGAAATTAACCCGGACCGGACCGGCCCGGGAAGAGAAATACCGGGCGAACCGGCCAACCCGGACCGGCCCGGACCGGTTATAACGGTAAAATTTTTTTTTTTTAAAAAAAAAAAATTTTTTTTAATAGCTGGGGCCCACTTGCCCGTTGGCAACGGTCCAGAACCGTTGGCCAACGGGTGTTTTTGCATTTTTGGCCCTTTTTTGTTTTTTTTTGTTTTTATTAAATTACATTAATAACCCTTCTAAAAATCTATAAATACCCTCCCCTCTTCTTCATTTCCTCACTCAAAATTATCTATCTCTCTCTCAATTCTCAAATTAGCAAATATCCATCACTCTCTTCTCTTCAATTTTCAAGAATTCATATTCTACTTTCATAATTTTATTGTCTTTATTTTCCCGAATTTAATTTATCGTAATTTCTTATTTGGAAATCGGCATTCGAAGCTTGATTCTTGAAGTTCAAGTGTTCAACATTCTTGAAGTTCAACTGTTCAAGTGCTCAATTTATTGTCGAATTCGGTGCACTCTCTCCAACTCTTTCTCTTATTTAATATTTTAATTGCATATTTGATTTTAGCTTATATATTAAATTTTCCAATATGTTGAATGCTGCTAAAAGAGCGTGTAGAAAAGTTACTGGTAGGAGTGGAAGTGGTAGTGGAAGTAGTAAAAAAAGTCCTATAGCTTCTGGTAGTAATAGTAATAATGAACCAATAACACATGTTTCTGAATCATCGCCTAATTTGCAAGATGTAAATATTGATTATGAACAATTACACCAAGATTTCGGAATAGAAGATAACGAAATTGGAATAGAAGATGAGATACCACCTACACCTACTAGTGCAAATGTTGGTAGTATTGGAGTTGGAGTTGCTAGTGCAACAAGGGGTAGAAGACCACCAGTCGCTCCAACTTCTAAATCTAATCGTAGAAAAAGAAGTCCTGTTTGGAAATTTTTTGATGAGATAGAAGATAGTGATAGAGTTAAGTGCAGACTTTGTAACGAAATTTTCTGGGGCATATTACCCAACTATTACTGTGGCTTTAGTACATATAGCTGAAATTTCTTTGCTACTATTTGAATTTAAGAAGAAAGATAGATATACGGATGCTGTTGCAAGTATGCAAGCAAAATTTAAAAAATATTTCTTTCCAATTCCTCCTGTTTACTTAATTGGTGCAGTTTTAAATCCTTCAATTAAAATGTCTGATTGTCAACAATTAATGAATGCTTTATACAATTATATGGAGATTGGGCCCACTGAAAGCCCAAATTTGTATGAATCTATGAACCAACTAAATGAACATTTACAATATCTATATACTTATTATGCAACTCAATGTGATAATGCTCGTGCTTCAACTGCTGCAAATCCCACTATGCAATGTAGCACTTCTAATGTAGTCGGAGATGATGATGAAGGCTTTGATAGTTTTAATATTTTTTCAACTTTTTCTAACACTCAAAGTAGTAGTAGGAATATAGATGAACTGCAATTTTACTTGCAGAAGCAAAAGGAGCCTCGCACCAAGGAATTTTCACCGTTAGGCTGGTGGCAGGAAAATTCAAAGCAATTTCCCGTTCTTTACGCTATGGCGCGGGATGTCCTGAATGTCCCAATTTCCACTGTTGCATCCGAGAGTGCATTTAGCCAAGCAAGACAACAACTTGGAGACACGCGGCACTCATTGGGAAGCAATGCTTTGGAAGTCTTAGTGTGTCTAAGAGATTGGATAAGATCTGAACGAAGAAATCAAGGAAAGGAAGATCTTGATAGCCCGGAAGACGAAGAACTTGGAGATATATTAACGCACGGAAACCCATCCGAATTTAACACTCCAGAAGAAGGTCCAGAGGTTCATATTAATATGGAAGAACTTGCTATTGCAATGCAAGCCATTTGATGTAAATTGTAAACTAATTATGATACATTTTAGTTTTTCAGTTTGAAATTTTGAATTTAAGAAATAAAGTAGCACTTGCAATAAGTGCAATTTTTTCCCAATCTTTTGTTGTGTTCATTCAATTATTACAAAGTATTAATATAACTTAATATTTATACTATACGTAATTCAAAAAAAAAAAAAAAAAATAAACCCGGCCCGGCCCGGCCCGGACCGGATCAACCCAGCCCAATTGCAACCCGCCCCCAATTGAACCCGGACCGGACCGGCCCGGACCCGGACGGGTCATAAAATTTGGACCCGGACCCGGCCCGGCCCACCCGTTGGTCACCTCTACTCTCAATTCATTCTTAACTTCAGTATATGTGCGTCATATGTAAAAGAAAACATAACTAATGTGTATAGAGTTAGTAGGATTATGATTAACTAAAAACCTGATGCTTTTACTTTTCCTTGGTGGAGGAGTTCTGGTTAAGTTCAACTTCTAACTTTTTCCTTATCTTAGATAGAGTTCTCTTCAAGTAAGGACTCATGCTCCTTATCAGTTATGCAATCTTTTCGTTCAGGGATTATCAGAAATAACCATGTACACTTATCCCTTGCGCATGCATGCCTTTTGCTTGATTCTGATTGCAACATGTGTACAGTCTTCATCTGGTTCATGCATGTGTTCCTTATGTCAATCATCAATTAATTAATATTTTAGTTATTTTTACACATATTAAGAAATTTACCTTTTAGCATTAATGAACAATGAAATTGACCATATTAATATTAAGTTGTTCATTGGAAATACAATAAATACTTCAAAGTTCTTTATTCCAAGGACAAGTTTCAAAAAGAAGAAAAAATTAATTTATTTTTGATATACAAAAATATTAAGTATTATGGACCACAAATAAAAGGCTAAAAAATCGATTAAAATGCACCGGATAGAGTATATAATTTGATCTTATTAAAATACTTAATCTTGACAAATTAATATGGCTTCACGCTAGTAAATTTTTATCGATCTCTACTAATATAAGTACACTCAATAACCTAGGTGCAGCGAGCATTAAACAAATTTCCACTATCCACACACTCTCATTCTGCACACATATACACGCGAAAACACACGTTCTCAGACCCCGACGTCGGATCCTAACTCGTTTACCCCTTTCTTTTCGAGACTAATCTTGATTAGGCTTTTTTATCTCTTCAAGCATGGGTTTGAACATGCATGTTGGCGGGAAACCAGGTTAAAAAATAGAGTAATTAATGACCACTAGAAGCTTGATTACGTGTATTTACTTTTTACCCTAAACTTCATGTATAGAATATCAACTAATCCCAAGAGATTTGACTACACAAAGAGATCTTAATCACCGCCCTAATAAAATTGGCAAGCCTAATCTAGGATCTACAAGAGGCTAGATGGCCAATTTAGGATGTGTACACGACTCTGTTTTGTGGAAAAAAAAAATTGAAATGCCTAGAGGTTGATGCATGTCCTCCATGCATAATTAATATTAACGTCAAAGTCTTGAATGTCTGTTTTCCTTGGACGATATTTATATTGAAGAGTTTAGCTCCTATATTTATATAGATAAAGTAAAAGCTTGTTTGAAAAATCACCTAGAAATTGAATTTAAGTGTAATTATGTGTAATTATATAGTTGATATGTTTCTTTGGTAAAATAATTGCTTGGTTGGTATAGAGTTGGGTGTAATTGGAGAAGTATAATTGTACTCTTCAATTTTGAAAGAGGTAGGTGCGAATTGGTTATAATCACTATGCAATTACAAAGTTACTTTGTTATTTCTTCTTTTTTATTTTATTTTAATTTAATTTTTTACACCTTTTTATTTCTATTATTTTAATATCATTTTTTTTTAATTTTTAATTTTATTTTAATTAATTAATTATTTTTATTTTAAAATATATTTTCTTTGTACATTATTTATCTTTTACTTCTCTACCTTTACTTTTTGTGATTTCAGTATTTGCTCGTATATTTTATTTTCTTCATTTAGCGTAATTATGTTATTAAGTTTTGTTTTTGAACTACACGTCTTATTAGAAATAATGACCTGTTAACAACTTGGCATATAATGAGTAATGTTATTAAAGTAGAATTTTATTGTTGAATGACGCGGGATACATATTGCCCAAATGGAACCTAAAAGATGGGATGGGTGACCCATAAGATCATTTGGCGAGGTTCATCCCTCAGCGTGGGGATCTTTCTGGAAATAAAAACTTGTTTTGTTGAGGCAATTTCCCTCGTCGCTTACCCGAATTTCTCTTGGTATACCCACCTTGTGTGCCTCCTAATTGCGTGAAGTCCTTGGAGCATGTGCGATTTATTCAGGATCCTTGTCAAAAAAGAATAAATTTATTATTTTTTCTAATCTTAAATTGTACGGGAAGTTATTTTATTATGTTGGAATTTGACATATATTAAACCATTTATTTATTTTTTAGATTTTAAAATTATATTATATTTATGTTTTCAATTTACTTATTTTAGTGGTATTGACGTGTTATTTCACATTATATGTTGTTCATTTTTTATTAAAATAGATAGATTAATTTTTTCAAATAATTTGAATACTGTTATAATATTACATTTATAAATATTAATATATTTTACCAAACATTCTACGATGTTTTTACAAAACATATTTTTAGTTTTTATAATGAATTAAGCTAAATGTTATTAACTAAAAATATGTATCCATTATTTTTACAATATTGGTTATAAATATATAATTACTAATTAATATATATTCAAGAAAAAATATACATCTTTAACATAAAAAATCGACCGGTCGTATTGAACAGTAGTGTGTCGTTCGACGATTTGAGAACATGAGTAGCTTCACTTCAGATATTAGCACTAATATGTGTGGTCGGAATTGAATTTCGGGAAGTTCAGAGTTAATTTGAAAAGAAAATTCTCATTCAGAAGCATTAAGTTGGAAAATTGACTAAGATGTGATTTTTAAGTAAACAGCCTCGGAATCAGGATTTAAAGGTTTCAACAGGTTTGGATGATGATTTCAAACTTAGGTGTATTTTCGAATCGAGTTTTGGATGACCCAAGAGTGTTTCGGCACCTATGTGGAAGTTAATATTTTGGAAGAGTTTCATAAATTTGGGTTAAAGTGCATTTCAATATTATCAATGTTCGTTTTGGATTCCGAGTTATGAAATAGCTCCGTATGGTAATTTTAGTACTAGGAACGCGCCCGAATATGTATTTGGAGGTTTGTAGGTTATTTCAGGGTCATATGGCAAAAGTTAGAATTTGAAGATTTTTGAGAAGTTTGATCATGAGTGGACTTTTTGATATCAGGGTCGAATTCCAATACGGAAGTTTGAGTAGGTCTGTAATGTCGAATATGATATGTGTGCAAAAATTTGAGGTCCATCAGACGTGATTTGATAGGTTCGGCATCGCATGTAGAAGTTTGAGGTTCTAATGTTCATTAAGCTCGAATTGAGGCGTGATGTATTATTTTTGCATTGTTTGATGTGATTTGATTCCTTGAACAAGTGCGTGTCACATTTTGGAATGCGTTAATGGTTGAGGTCCCTAGGGCCTCGGGTGGATCTCGGATGGATAAAGGGTTGATTTTTGGACTTAAGAATTTCTCAAGCTTAAGGCATCTCGTGTAATCGCACCTGCATGAATTTAGCTGCATGTGAGAGACCGCATATGCGGCGTGTTGGTTGCAGAAACAAAAATCGGCTGGAGCTGGTAGGGGCACAGCAGATTTAACACAAAAGCAAGATCGCAGGAGCAATTAGGACCCCGCAGAAGCGAGACCATAGGTGCGGATTTTGTCTGCAGATGCGGACCTAACTGAGTTTTGTTGGAACTGCACCTGCGATAGGAATTTTCGCAGGTGCGGAGCCACAGAAGCGGCTACTGTTCCGCAGGTGCAGAAATGACATTGGGAAGATTGTTTTAAAGATAGGACTTGACCCATTTTTCTTCCATTTTTCACTTGGTAGAGGCGATTTTAAAGAGCTTCAGGGAGGGATTTTTTATCGAGCAACACAAGGTAAGTGATTTTCACCTATTGCAAGTTAAATACATGAATTCAATAAGGACTTGAGAATGGAAGTTTTTGTAGAAATCGTGAGATTTTTGGTAGAAAATCTAAATTTGGTATTTTTGGTGCATGACCACGAAATTGGGCATGGAATTGGAAATAAGTTATATATTTGAGTTCGTGGTGTTATGGGTAAAGTTTATCTTCATAAGTTTTCGAAATCCAAGAACGTAGGGTCGAGGGTGAGTTCTATCGTCTTTACAAATGGAGTTGAAGATTATTGTAAATAGGATTATAATGAGTATTAGAGCATAGAATTATTGATTTGCTCATTTAACGACAAGTTTTTGAGCGTTGAGCATCAATTTGAATCGTTTGAATGGCTTGGGAGCCGGCTATGGAACTTTGGATCAAGGTAAGTCTCCTTTCTAACATTGTAAGAGGGAATTAACCTCATAAGTGAACTAAACTAATACATACTTCTATTTATGGGGGTACGTAAGCACGAGGTGACAAGAGTCCGTACGTAGCTACTAGTTATAGATATCTTCGGGTATTTCTAGGTTTATACCATGATTTGCTGATATACGTATTTGGTCTTGCTATTACTTGTCCTGAAAGAAATTTAGATCAAGTATGCTTATAGAATGCCTTGAAAAGAGTTGAAATTGAGAATTTGAGAACTTCATATTTTCATTTGGATTTCGTATGTTGAAAAGTATTAAATAATATTACAATTAGTTGAGAAATTTTATGTGCAACAACGTCACAAATATATTTTTACGAGCAAGATAAATTTTTACTACTCTCATGGGAGTGGATCGTTCGCCTCGACAAGTTAAATAGATGCATTTATGGTTCATGCCGTTTGAACCTAGGCAATGCACATTTTATATTTATATGTTGGATCGAGTCGTACGATCTTGATATAACTTGCATATGATAAAATTGATTACTTTGGAATTTGAAATAAATGATATTGCCTCATGGGCCTGAGATAAATTGTTAAATGATGAGGAATAAATTTGAAGATTTTTTAATTATAAAAGAATTGCTTACTTCATAATAATGATCTTACAAGCGTTTTATATAACTCATGTTTAAATCATCATTGATATTTTATTTATAGCCCATAGTAAGTGTCGGAGTCAATCCATCATCACTACTTCTTTGAGGCTAGACGAGATACTTACTGGTTACTCGTTGTTTTCGTTCTCATACTACATATGCAGTAAATTTTGTTGTACATGTATATGTATGTCTAGTGGCCTTGCGGCCGCAGCAACGTGGTTGATATAGAGACTTAGATGAGCTGCATCTTATGTTACGATCTGCAACCACCAAAGTCTACTTAAGAGTAATTATATTTCTATCTCTCCTGTCCAAGTTATATTATGGATATATGATGTATTTTATTATATTTTTTCTAGTTGATACACATACACTTGTAATACCGGGTTCTGGGACGATTACGAGTTTTCGGTATTGAGATTGTGAAAATTTTTATTATTAACTATGAGTGTCCACCTTCTACTATTTAATTAATGTAATACTATGATTTCAACAATATTAAAAAGAGACCCAATTTAAGTATTTAACTATGGGCTTTCTTTGCAGTTGTGTCAGATGCCATCTCGACCTTTAATAGATTTTGGGTCGTGACATTAAATACCAAATCTAATATCATTTGTACTTATAAAAAATTATTTATAGGAATATTTTTTTCTATTGACTTTTAAGTTTCTATAATTACTTCATCTAAAATTTAACTGTATAATTAGATAAGTGCGTAACCAAATACTACGCTTGTAATTATAATGTAATTATATTATGAAAAATAAACGGATCATCGTAATTATTATATTGTGTAATTACTAGACTATATAATTTCACCAATTTCAATTATCATGTGGCTTTCCAAACAGATCCTAAAAGATATTTACACTATTATATTCTCTCTCTTTTTTTCTGTTGTAATAAGTGTTTTATCTTATATTCAAGATTATGATACTTACCTTTTACGTAAAGCATGTGAATAAGAATTCCTTTACACCATTGATATAAAGTTAAACTCTAATTTAGATTACCTAATTTTAATTTTACACACTGAATATCTAAAGTTTTTACAAAACATAATTACAAGTAATAACTTATAACTATAATAGGATTCACATCCTCAAAAAAATAAAAAGTTAATTCTTATAATGTTTTCGAAATAACCAATAGAATAGAAATTGTTTACACGGTAAGTCAGAGGACGTAGTTAAGATTTGAATTTTATGCGTTCTGAAATTCATCGGCAACATAGCTCGTCTAAAAGGTTATTGAATTTGCACTTAAATATGAATATATATATATATATATATATATATATATATATATATATATATATATATATATATATATAGATATATATATATATATAATAATTTTTTAAATAGAAATATAGAGTTAAAGAAAAAAATTATTTGGTTCGTCCGAACCTTCAATTAATTGTAATGATTCGACCGGCCGATTTGAGTATTTTAGCCCCATTCCCCTAGTTATTGTCCCCTCTAAGTTATAATATGGTTATGTGACTTGCCTGGGAATTTGGTTTTGCTTCGGGTGAGTTTTAGAGTGAAATAGGATACTTAGTATCAAAGTTGGAGGTTTAAGTTAAAAAAGTTGACTGTAATTTGAATTTTGTGTAGACGAGAGGGGATTTCACCTAACACTTTGAGGTAAGTAACTTCTACACAATGTATGTTAAAAACATAATTTATGGGTAGATTATACATGTAAATTAATGAAAATCATGGGGTTAGGTGATAATTTAGATTTTTGATAAAAATGAGATTTAACGATGAAATTTATTATGAATTTTAGTAAAGATCATATATTTGAGTTCATGAGGTTCTGAGCAACAACTTTCTTTGGAAATTTTCGTAACCCGAGCATGTGGGCCTGGGGTGAATTTTAGGGATTTTCAAATAGGCTTGTGAAATCACTTGGTAGCTAGGAAATGAACTTTTGAACGTGTATTAATTATTTTATATGACGTTTGACTAGTTTCGAGTTTGTTTTGCACAAATTGGGGGGTTTGAACACAACCTTGAACCGAAATGGGGGGTTTGAACACAACCTTGAACCGAAATGTGGGATTTGAGGTGAGGTATGTCTCTTTTCTAAGCTTGTAATAAGGAATTTACCACATAGGTGAACTTAGTTAATAAGTATTATTACTTGTGGGGGGTATGTACACACGAAGTGACAATAGTCCATACTTTGAGGTGAAGTAAGCCTCTGGGTAGTTTTAGGCTTACACCATGCTTTGTTGACATTGTTATCTGATTTTATTTGTTAATTGTATTGAATAGGGCTAAGTTAATTATTTTTTAGATTTTAAAGGTTTCAAGTTGAATTTCTTTATTTTTGAAAAGATTGAGGGATGTTATGATTAACTTGATAAATTATATTTAACTGCATCACAAGTACATTTCTCAAGCGGGGTGACCTTTTCACTACTCTTATGGGAGTGGGCCGTTCACCTTGGTAGGTTAATAGATGCATTTATGATTCATGCCGTTCGACCCTTGACAGTGAATAGTTTATATTTATGTTGGATCGGGCCGTACGTCCTTAGCAGAATTCGTCCATTATAATAGAACTGGAAGTCCCTTTTATAATTTATAGTATTTTAATGGTTGTAGAGACCATTTGTTTTAAATGAAGGAAAAGATTCGGTTCTTGAATATGGTGAAAGGATTGTTCTTTATTTCTTATTCTGAGTTTTATTGTCATCTCTCTATGTATCATGTTTAGCTAAAATCTCATATTATATTGTTGGCCCTTAGTAAGTGTCGGAATCGATCCTCTTTCACTCCATATTCGAAGTTAGCCTAGATACGTACTAGGTACATATTATTTATGTACTGACGCTACACTTTGGCACTTGAATGTATAGGGTCTGAGGCGGTGCATTTGGAAATCATTCAGGCTCACATACTTGACTTTCACATCGAGACATCATGGTGAGCTGCCATGTGAGCCATTCTGCTGCAGCTAGGATCTTTATTATATTATATTTTATATCTATTTCCTTTCAAATAGTAGACTAGTACTCTTTTGTATATTCTACTAGAATGCACTCACATATACTTGTGACACCAGTTCTTGACACACACTAGTAGACTTATGATTTTTGGATTTATATTTTTTTTATCACGATTTGTACTCGTTTTCTTTCATTTAATTATTTTACATATGTAAATTTTCTCAATCTTTTTAAAATGAGGAAAACATTATTCACTTATTAAATTTATTTAAATCAAAAAACCACTAAATTGATTAGTGTTGCCTTGCCTAACAACAGTGCTGGGTGCCGTAATATCCTATAATGGGATTGGGTTGATAACATACTATTAGAGCACTAAGTTCACGTAGGTCTCAGAAGTTATGGGCAGACTTTGGATCGGTACAGAGACCTCTGTACTTATCTTCAAGAGGCTATAGAGTGTTAGGAAAATACTCTTTATTCATCTCCTATCATGCAGTTGATTGTATACTTAGTTCTTTCTCATATTCTCTAACAAATGATGAGAACGCGTGCAATAGATGTTCTGTACTCGGGAGGAGCCCCCCCTCTAGAGATCGAGGTAGATGCCCTGGGAGGGCACTGGCCTGAGGTAGGGGATGAGGATGTCCAAGAGTTTACCCAGTTGTGCCACCAGAGGATCTACTAACAGATCCTATTATTGAGGAGCAGGGCAACATACATGCAGCAAAGCCAGCCTCGGTAGATTTCATGTATGCACCGATCTTTCAGGAGGTCATTAGCTGTAAGCTGCGATTCATGGATTCTATAACCCATGCTGGTTTATTTCCAGCAAACCCAACCATATCTCGGGAGGGAGGTGGACTATAGACCTATATTGCTTAGACTCCTCGACATGCAACCGTTGTATATCAGATCTTGGGTACACTACCTATGAGCGGGCCCAGCCGATTGCACTGGCTATACCTAAGCAAAGACCAATTGCGACTGGTAATGCACATAAGCTTTAGGGTAGATGGACTAGGCTACACCCTCTTGTCTTCAGATGCGAACGCCATGAGGACCCCCATGACTTTATTGATAGATGCAGCAACAAACTACACAATATGAGGATATTATAGTCTCATAGGGTGAATTTTACTACTTTCTTGTTGGAGGGCAGGGCCCGTTAGTAGTGGCAGTCTTAAATTCTCGGTAGAGTAGTGGGTTCTCCTCCCATGACTTAGGACTAGTTAATACAGTTTTTTTTATATGTATATTCCACCTTCCTAAAAAGAAGAGTTGTGATGCCAGTTTGAGCAGCACGACCATTGTCAGATGTCAGTGACCGACTATGAGGTAAGATTTTCTAACTTGTGTCGCCATGCACTTATGATACTTCCTACTGACATAGAGAGAGCGCGGAGGTTTGTTGCGGGGTTTCACTCTGGTATTTGGGCTAGTATGGCCTAGAAGGTTTATATGGGGACTTCTTATCAGCTTATAATGGAGATTGCTTGGAAAATTGAGGGCTATAACTAGAAGGGTAGAGAGAAGATGCAGCAAGACAAGAGGTCCCATTTCTCTAAAAGTTAAGAGGTGCCCTGTCTAGGGGCAGACGTTAGTTTGCGAGGGTTTGGCCTTGCAGGGCCACATCTCCAGCACCACTTCTACCTCCTTGGGGTGTTCCAATGTGAACCTATTTTAGTGCCATGCCAAAGTGTTCTTACTGCCCACTAGTTGTTCAGGGTTCTTCCAGTGGGTACTCGTGTCATCAAGGTTCTTCTAGCGCCTACTTGTGTGCCATGCCAGAGATCTCATACCGTCCACCAGCCATCCACCGTTCTTCTAGTGGGTATACAGGCCACCATGGTCAGACTTCGAGGTAGCAACTTATGATACCAAGAAGTTGTTATGAGTGTGGAAATCTGGGTCACATGAAGAGATTTTGGCCTAGATTTGGAGCAAGGTTGTAAACCACTAGTTGTCCCACTGCCCAAAGGTGAAGGTTAGGCAGGTAGGGGTCGTCCTATAGATGGAGCCCAGATTGGGGGAGTGGGGGTCAGCCTGCTACTATTCATTCAAGAGGAGGCCACTCAGAGCTCCAACTAGATTCTATTCTTTTCTGACCAGACCAGATGCAGTGGCCTCAAATGCCGCGATCACAAGTATAATTTCTATTTGCAGTAGGTATGCTTTGTACTATTTGATCTAGGTTTTACCTATTCATATATATATATATCTCTATTTTCTCATTTTTCGGATATTCCTAATGAGTCTTTGGGTACTCCGATTTAAGTGTCCACTCCTATAGGCGATTATGTGGTTGTAGATCGAATCTATCGATCATGTGTGGTTACATTATGTGGCGACGAGACTATAGTAGATCTTCTGTTACTTGATATGACTGATTTTAATGTCATCCTAGGCATGGAATGGTTATCCTTATATCACCCCATCCTTGATTGGCATGCCAAGACTGTTACTTTTGCGATGCTGGAGTTACCAATATTAGAGTTGAAGGGTTCATCTGTTAACACATCTAGTCGAGTCATCTTTTCTGAAGGCTTGACATAAGGTTGACATGTGTTGTTTGGCTTATATAGCTCATGTTCGGGATACTACCGCAGAGACTCTAGCAATTGATTCAGCTCCACTAGTCCGGGAGTTCACCGATGTGTTTCCTTCTAATTTTCCAGGCATGCCACCAGATCATGATATTGATTTCTTTATTGACATGGCTCCAAGTACCTAGTCTGTATCTAACCCACCGTACTGTATGGCTCCGATAGAGTTGAAAGAGTTGAAGGAACATCTTGAGGAGTTGTTAGAAAAGGAGTTCATCAGACAAAATATATCACCTTGGGATGCACCATTGTTATTTGTGAAGAATAAATATGGGACTATGCAGATGCGCATTGATTACCGCTAGTTGAACAAATTTACCATCAAGAACAACTACCTGTTGTAGGGTCCTAGGGTGTTCTCTAAGATCGACTTGAGATCAGGGTATCATCAATTGAAGATATGAGACTATGATGTTCTGAAGACTGCATTCCATTCTAGATATGGCCATTATGAGTTTCTGGTGATGTTTTTCGGCTTGACTAATGCCCAATGACGTTTGTGGATTTGATGAAAAGGTTGTTCAGGCTTTATATTGATTTATTTTGTCATTGTCTTCATTGATGAAATTTTGATATACTGGCGTAGCCTAGGGGAGCACGAGCTATATTGAGAGTGGTGCTTCAGACATTGCAAGAATAAAAGCTATACGCTAAGTTCTCCAAGTGTGATTTTATTAGATTCTGTGGCATTTTTGGGGCATGTTGTATCAGGCGAGGGTATTAAGGTGGATCCCAAGAAGATTGAGACAGTTCAGAGTTAGCCTAGTCCCACTTTGGCAACTGAGATAAAGAGTTTCTTAGGGTAACCAGGTTATTTCTGCCGGTTTGTTGAGGGTTTCTCAACCACTATAGCACCTTTGACTAGATTGACTCAGAAGGGTTCTCCATTCTGTTAGTCCGATTATTGTGAGGCGAGCTTTTAGAAGCTCAAGACAACTTTGACTACAACACCGGTTCTAGTGTTGCCTTCTGGTTCAGGGATGTATATGTGTATTGCAACGATTTATTTGTCAATTTGGAATGTGTATTGATGTAGGAGGGGCGAGTTATTATATATGCTTCATGTCAACTAAATATCCATAAGAAGAACCACTTGTGCACGATCTAGAGTTAATCGCAATTGTTCTTTCTCTTAAGATCTGGAAGCATTATCTTTATGTTGTGTCATGTGAGGTTTACACTTATCATAATATTTGTGGAGCAAAGGGATCTAACTTTGAGGCAGTGTAGATGGCTTGAGTTACTGAAGGATTATGACATCACAATTCTTTATCATCTTGGCAAGGCAAATGTAGTCACAGATGGGTTGAGCATAATGAAATAGAGTATGGGTAGCTTGGCATTCATTTCAAAAGAGGAGAGGCCACTAGCTTTGGACACTCAGTCCTTAGCTAATAAACTTGTGAGGCTGGATATTTTAGCGCCACACTGAATTTTTGCATGAGTTCTTGCTCACTCTTCACTATTGGAGAAGATCAAGGCTCGATAGTTTGATTATCCGCATTTGATGGTTCTAAAAGAGATGCTACTACAAGGTGGTGCCAAGGAGGTTTCTATCGGTGATGATGGTTTTCTGCAATTCCATGGTCATCTACGTGTTCCTAATGTCAATGGATTGAGAGAGATGATTCTAGAGGAGGCACACAGTTCTTGGTATTCCATTCATCCAGGTACTACAAATATGTATCGTGACCTAAGGCCGCATTATTTGTGGGAGGATAAACAAAGACATAGTCAAGTATGTGTCTAGATGCTTAAATTTCCAGCAAGTGAAGTATGAGCATCTGAGGCTAGATGGACTAGTCCAGCAGATGATTATACTAGAGTGAAAATGGAAGCACGTTACTATGCACTTGATAGTTGGGTTGCTACTGACCTTGCGAAAGTTTGATGCAGTTTAGGTCATTGTCGATAGATTAACACAGTCGGCACTTCATTTTGGTTGTGACTATGTATATTTAGAGTGGTTGGCCCAAATTTATAGTTAGGAGACAATTTGGTTGGATGGTGTACCTATTTCCATCATATCAGATACAGGCCCTCAGTTTACTTCACATTTTTGCATAGCCGTACAGAGTGAGTTGGGGACCCGTGTAGATCTCAGCACAACTCTTCATCCATAGAACGGCGGGCAATCAGAGCGTGCCGTTCAGATCCGGAAGGACATGCTTAGGGCATGTGTGATTAACTTTGGAGGGCAGTGGGATCGATTTTTACCTTTGGCCGTGTTTGCTTACAATAATAGTTATCAGTCCAGCATCGAGATGGATCCAATTAAGGCTTTATATTATTGGCGAAGTCGTACTCCCATCGGGTAGATTCAGCTCGGCGAGGCTTAGTTTTATGGTACATATTTGATGAAGGATTCCTGGAAAAAGGTAAAGTTGATTTAGGAGCCACTTTGTACAGCACAATTTAGATAGAAGAGTTATGCGTATCAGAAGGTGTTTGATGTATCATTTATTGTTGACAAGAAGGTTCTCTTGAAAGTCTCGCCGATGAAGGGTATTATGAGATTCAGGAAGACGGGCATGCTGAGCCCAAGGTTTATAGGCCAATTTGAGGTGTTGAGGAAAGTTGGGCAGGTCGCTTATGAGCTTGTTTCACCTCCTAGCCCATTAGGGGTTATCCAATTTTTCACGTGTCTATGCTTCGGAGGTATCACGCCGATTTATCACATATGGTAGACTCCAGCGCTATTCATCTAGATAAGAGCCTTGGATATGAGGAGCCAATCGCCATTGTTGCTAGACATGATCGCCAATAGAGATTCAGGAGGATTTACATGGTAAAGGTTCAATGGAGGGGCTAACCAGCACAGGAGGTGACCTGGGAGTCTGAGTAGGACATGGAGAGTAGATCCACTCTAATTCAGCATATTAAGTATGAATTTAATCCCATTCGAGGACGAACGCTTATTTAAGAGGCAGAGAATGTAACGACCCGACTGGTCGTTTTTCTTCAAAAAAAACCCGTCCCCTAAATAAGACTTTTTGTAAGTTCTTTTACTATTTTATGACTTGCAAGGACGGTTAATTTGGGGATTTGGAAGGGGTTTGGGTTGAAATCGGAACATTTGGTTCCTTAAGATTTGCTAAAAAGGCCAAGTTTGACTTCAGTCAACATTTTGAGTAAATGACCTCGAAGTTGGGATTGGCGGTTCCAATAGGTTTGCATGATGATTTCATATTACAACCCATATCCACATGTGTTAGTTCATACCATATATTATTTAACATAAATCCAAGAAGGAATTATCCTTGAGATGATAAGAAGTTAATCCTATTGGTCTTAAGTGATACAAGGGTGTATAAGGGTGATTAATAAGTATTATAAGTTAAATAAATCAAGGATATTGTAATTCATATTTCAGGTAAATATAGCGGTTCTTAATACACTCAAGAGGTCACATATTAAGGTATTTGGATCATATGATATCCGTATTATAAGTCTTGAAGTCAAATGAGTTATGAAACAAAAGTCGACAAAAGTTGTCGCAACTTAGGTTCATACTTTTACTTAAATATTAAGTCATATATTTTTAAGCTTTTCTCCCGGTTTACGAAGAATTACGAGGTGATCTGCCAACCAAATTAAAGATCTTTGAGTCTAGTTTGCAACACATTAAACCGTTTGTCAATACGATCTCGGAGTATAGAGATATTCATATTTTTGCAAGCCTGCGCAAATTGGTAAATGACAAGTAGGTGCATCACCTACTTGCCAAAATGATAGGCCAACATTAAAAGACCTAAGTTTGCCAAGAGAAGAATTTAAGGGGTTATGAACTCAGTTATTTCACCCATATTTCAAACCCTCAAAACAAAATTTAACCCCTGAAACTCCTACCAAATAATCCCACACAAACCCTAATCGATTTTCCCTCTCTTTCAGGTTCTATTTTAAGGTAAAAGTTAGAGTTTGAAGAACCAAAGGAAGGGCTGAGTTATCCAACAAGTAGGGTAAGTTACTCCCATCTTTCATACATTATTCTCTGCTGTGAATTCATGGTAATTCGTTCTGTACATGTAAGAACTCACGGGATGGTGATCTGAAGCGTGAGTTCGAGTTATTCACTTGTAGCAGGCTGTTTTGTGGACTATTTTGTGTTGCTGTTGGGCTGCGTGTTTTACTACTATTTTGTGGAGTTTTGGAGGTGTAAGGGTGTGGAGAAACACCATATATATGTAGGGTTGTGGCCGTCGTATGTATGATGTAATTAGGTTGTGCGTGGACTATTTTGGGAGGCTCAATATGTTTATTATTGATGTTGTTTGGGCTGTTTGGTGATTGCTTTTTATTGTGTGAAGTCATATATATATGGGAGGTGTTGTCTGTTTCATCGTAAAATAGGTTGTGATCGATACATAATAGTTATGATGCTTAAATGATAACGATAGTATCGTTTCTCTTATTGCAGACTAAGGAGTTGTAACAATTGCAGAGCTTGAGATTGGGGTAGCATATACAAGGTATGTGAGGCTATTCCTTCACTTCTTTTGCACTACTCCGATTGTACACAATGTAATGAACGAACTTCTAAAGATACTCCACTCTTAGAAACTAGCAGCACTCACATTGTATTCCCTCTTACGGAACGATTGATGTTACTGTTGCTTCTCTTATTCTAATGTTATCAATGTTATTGGTACTTCCTGATTCTTATAAGGTTCATAGTGAAGAGTTAGTCCTAATAATGTGTGCAGAGGATACCGACCTTAGGTCACTCCAAAAGGTTTAGAACGTGATTCCATGAGTCAAGCATGCATATATATATATATATATATATATATATATATATATATATATATATATATATATATATATATATATATATATATATATATATATATATATTACTCTACCAAGCCGCATTATAGTCGGCCGTGTACGACACTTATTATGCAACCACTAATCAGTTGGGTTTTACCGAGCACCACATGGTCGGGTACGATTACACCGAGCCTTATGATGGCTGGGTACATTTTATTACCGAGCCTATTACGGCCGGGTATGATATGATGATTATGATGCCCACAGAGGGGTATGCTTTATAAGTTTATGTATTTATACATATGTATCATGCATTTCATGTCAGTAGCCCTCAGAGGTACTCAGATATTACAGATTTTATATTCTCTATCCCTTCTTACATTACTATTTGTATTTATGGTTTCCTACTTTACATACTGAGTACTTTATTCGTACTGATGTCCTTTTATTTGTGGACGCTGCATGTCGTGCTGCAGGTCGTGATAGACAGGAAAGTGCGACTCCCCCACCACAGTAGGCTGTCCAGTTCAGCGTGATTGGCGAGATCCCTTATCCGTACTTGCCGTGGTCTTGGTATGAATTTTTGTTAAAGATATTAGGGGTATGTCGGGGCCCTGTTTCGGCTATGTTGCATCTCTTATGTTCCTTTGAAGGCTCATAGATAGGTGTCGACTCAGGTATAGTTTGGTATGCCCTGTCGACTCATTTTTGTTGTATAGTCTTTCATGATAGCGTTGTAGCTCATATCATATATATATAGTTTCTTGATTGTTTGGCCATCCCATGTTATGTATGTACATGCCATCATACTTTGTTTTTCGTTGTCCATGATCTATGTCTACCATTTATATTGATCTCGTCAGCCCTAAAAGATAATAAAGAAGGTTAGATGAAATGTACGTTGGTGCTCGGCAAGTATGGTCGGGTGCTAGTCATGGCCATCCAGTTTGGGTCTTGACATTTCAGACTTTGGCATATGTTTGGATCAGGTTTTTGATAGCTCAGGAGCATTTTGGCGCCTAATAGTAAAAGTTGGTTCTTGAAGGTTTTAGAGGTTCTTTTAATTTTGTATGGAGCGGGTTTTGGTGCCATCAAGGTCCAAATAAAATTCCTAGACTGAGAATAGTCCCATAATGTCATTTAAGACTTGCATGCAAAATTTTGTGTAGTTTAAGGAAGTTTTGGCGCATTGGAAGTAAATTGAAGGACTTGAAGTTCATAACTCTAATTCAATTAGTTTTGGGGTGTGATTCCTAGTTTAATGTTGTTTCGGTCCTTCTGAGAGTTCAAGCGAGTTCGTCTTAGGATTCCAAACTGTTAGTATGTTCAGATGGGGTCCGGGGCCCCCGAGTGTCAATCGGATAATGCTCACACCAAGTTTGGACTTGATAGAAACATCCGAAGCAATAGATTTCTATTATAATCGCACTTGCTCTTGACCAGGTGCAGGTGCGAGCTCGCAGAAGTGAGCCAAAGGGCACAGAGGTAGCCCAGCATGGGCTCCCCTGTCATCGCAGATGCGGAAGAAGAATCGCACCTCGAGGGCAGATCGGGTCCAAGCCTACACTACTATTGAGTAGTGAGGTTGGTCGATACAGTTTTAACCCAACAAGGTCGGGACTGAATCCGTATGAAGATAATAATTAGAGTTAGATTTATATCTAAGCTACATACAGGGTTTAAATCTAATTATACTTCCACAAATGTTTGGTTTGATTTCATGTTCTAACTCTATTATAATGCATGCAATATCTGAAACTAAGTGCAATGTTTTTGTTATTAATTTTCAAGGGTTTAAAGGGACTAGGATAATGACTTCCACCTGGGTGGATATCTAACGGGTAGCAAGAATCTAGGTCAATCGTGTGATTAGTTGGGGATGCAATATAGTTATCACACCCGAGTACTCACTTTATACCTCTCGGTAGATTGAGTAATTTTGCTCAATTTGGCTTTTTCATGGGTATTCGTGCAATTGAGCGATTTTATCTCAAGTCAAGTGTTATTATCTCTAGGTTTAACTATATAAATTGGGGCTATTAATGTTTTGAGATCACTCAAATTCCTTGTTAGCCTAGATTTCCTAGACTTAGTCCATTTTTATCAAGCAGGGACTAAGTCATAAAGGCTTGAATCAGTGTTTGCAATCACTAATTCTACAGTTTTAGCAATAACTAAGCTAAATATCCCTAACCCAAATACATTCAAGCCCTAATATTCAATACACATCAAATACCCACACTAGGGTTGGGTCACAACCCTAGATATGGGTTTAGCTACTCATGGAACTAACATAAATTAATGTAGAAATGAAGATAAAATTCATAATACTAGATTAAAAGATGAAAACTTAATGTTGAGAGATAATTGTAGTACAATATTTTCCAAAATGGAAAGTGCAGTCATCTCACATACTTAGCTAAAACATAACATGACTTAAAAATGTCAAAAAGATCTATTTATACTATGCTAAATTTTCGAACAAAAATATCCATGCAGAGGTTGTGTGGCCGCATATTTCTTGAGCGCGGTTTTGGCTATCGTGGCAGCGTAATTCTGACCGCGGTTCGTGTTCCTCAAATCTGAATCTGGGTTGAGATGAGTTTCGAGGGACGCATAATTTTAACCGCAGCCATGTAGTGGACTTCTGCGGCTGTGTAATTCTGACGCGGACCATACTTCCTTTATTTGCTCAAGTTGTGAGCTCTCTAAACTTCATGCACCACAGTCTGTATAATTTTCTTTTGTGGGCGCGGTGAGACTTTCACGGTCGCATATTTCTGGCATGGACCTCGCTTATCGTTTGGCCTGAAAAATTTAATCTATGAATCTCCATTTCATGGACTTCGTATTTCTGACTGCGGCTGCTTTGTTGCTTTTGCGGCAACACAACAGTTGTACGGTTTGCGTTTCAGATCTCTTGGTCCAATCTTTGTTTTGGTTCATCGTTTTGGCTCATTTTGAACAAATCCTGCAATCAAACATATTACATTAGTTTTTGGGAATACTTTTATGCATTTTTGGCCTAAAACACAAGTAAAAGAGAGAAAATAATAGGTTAAAATCCCTACTTATGAACTCCCTCAAAACATAAGTGTTCGTTTGTCCTCAAGCAAATAAGGCAATTCCCACCTCCGTTAAAATAGAAGGATATTTTAGCTGCTCAATTGTGAACCAATCAAACATCAACTGGGACTAACAATTACCCTCAACTCAAATGAATTATCAATAACACCATGCTTTGACATTTTGAGTACCATAGCTCTAATGTAACACTATATCAAGAGTTGACTTAACTCATCAAGGAAGCTCACTCTATTATGCAGGTTATTGTGGATCTCTACTCTCCACAAGCAAATCTCACACTAGAATTGTAACACTCAAAAACAAGGATTGTAAAGAAGTACGCCCATCTCTCTCAAAATAATGACACAACTCCGACTATAAGTACCATAATATTGCCCCTTATGTAAGTCACCACTAATGTAAGCTCACTCAACTAGAAATCATATAGGGATTTGTGGGAATATAATGAAGGTTTTTGGGTCAAGGTAGAACTTATCGGCATATGATGGTTCCATATTTCCTTAAGCACTCCATTTTCTTATTTCAGCTCATACTTTCTTGACTCTTTGAGTCATTTTCTTCTTCCTTATGGGAACTAGATACAATCTATCACTCTTTTTTTTTTCTCATGACAATCATTTTTCTCCTTTTCTAATCACTCCATGCCATTTATCATTGCTTTTTTTGAATCCCTTCACTTTTCTATGCTATTCACATTCCTTTTGGATTTTCTTTCTTTTCTTTTGCCTTCCTTTTTCTTCATTTATTTTTGTTCTTTGCTCCATTTATCACTTTCACATTCCTAGTTTTTCCTCCAAACTTATGCTTTTTCCACTTGTTTATCAAGAATGCCAAGGAAAGATCAGGTGCCAAAAGAGGGTCATTATAGAACGGATAAAGGCTTTTAATGTGGTTATTGAAAGAAAAAGGGCTTCGACTCAAAAGGATTGACTAGGGATATCAAATTGGTAGGCTACGGACGCTCATTTTTCAAATTGGATCAAGGAGAGCCTACATAATTTGTCAAGTCAAGCTACACTTAGAATTATTCCTCGACAAACATTTAGGGAAAGTTCTAGACTTATTGGCATGGAACTACACTTGCAATTCAATGCCTCACCTCACATGTTGTTGGATTTTTAAAAAGAACAAAGTTGAGGATCCACAAAAACCCTATCTGAGATTGAACATCAGAAATGGATCAACTAAACCACTCAATGATTATTTTAGTCAACACAAGAGTCTATAGGTCACAATTAGAACTATTCTTTGCCAATCAACTTGTTTCTAACCATTAGGTCGAAGGTAAATGTATTAGTACGAAGTGAACCCTACGTGAGACACATTTATTAATTACTACTGTTTACACCTAAACATAAATAAAATTGACCCAATCCCATAGGAAGGTTGTCACGCCATCCATAGTTGGGAAGAGCCACCTGGTTCACACAACCTCCACCATTGAAAAGATCTGTGGCATTAGAAAAACCAAAAGCTTATTGTTCACATAAAACGTAAAAAAGAATCTAACAACTATTAAAGAAGCTATTAAAGGAAATAAGAATCTGTGCTACTAAGGTAAAACAACGAAAGAAGTTATGACTTAAACTATGGAAATTAAACTGAATATATGCAAACTTGAAGTAAAGCGAACATATACATAAATAGAAATGAATACATATGTCAAATGGTAAAAATATATGCATAACAAATGTCAGAATAACGAATATATACATACCAAAAGTAAAAATAAAGGTATGTAAAGATAAAGAAAAATAGTGTACTAGTTACATACCAAATGTCATAAATCAAAATGGACCACACTCCCAAATGAAAGGTAGTATTGTCCTCAATGTTAGCAATCAAATAAGAACATAGGAAAAGGGGTAGAGTGTAAAGAAAACGCCCTATATAGCCTTTGTTAACATTGAGTCCTCAACCTGAATAGTGTCCTCAGCATCCTCTAACTGTATCTCCTCACCCTCTGATTGGGGGAATACGGGGTTGCTGAGCCTCCGAATCAGTTCCTCAACAGTGTGTAATGTTATAGGTGGCTCCTTCGACTGGACGACTGTTGCCCCTGGTGCCTTAAGCTCTATTTCATGTGTTGCTGGTACTGTACCATTCATGATAAGGTCAATAAGAAAATCTCCCACATGTGCCATATTTTCCACCTCCTTAGACAACTTCCCGACTGAATCCTTTTGATACTTTTTCAGCTTCCACACCTACTTCCCCAAATCCTTGATCACCTATAAAATATTTCTGGTGGTTGAGAATCTTCTCCAATGAGCCCACCACTGATGAAGGCACCTGAAGCTCTTCTGAGACTGAAGATTGTGCTGCCACTGCACTAGATATGGCAGACATCTTTGTGCTAGCTGCCTGCCTCCAGTTTTTGAGATTTGACAATGCTTGGGAAACACTTAGTGCAGTCTGTGGGTAAGTGGAAGATGAAGCCACTAACAGTGGAATTGAAGATATAGGAGTCAAGGATGCTACTCTGGCAGAAGCACTGGTGGATGTAGAGGGACTTGCAACAGATCTTATGGCTAGTACCCCTGGCTCTTCAGACGGGCCAGTGGAGGTAGTGTCTTTACCCTTGAATTTGGGCTTTTTTGTCACTGGAGGTGATACCATGAGAAAGGATATTTAGCCTTCACCTCCACATCAAAGTCTGTCGGCTCAACCCCTTGGCCTTTGAAGTAATTACTCAAGAAGTTGGGGTAGGAGTAAGACCTTTCTCTTTTCGGCACTGTGTTGGAGATATTGTAGGACATCAAGTTTCCTGCATTGATAGGATATCCTTCTATGATATAAGCTACCAACAGTGCTCGGGAAAGTGGAAAGACATAGTCATACGGTAATGGGTCAAGACGGTTGGACATGAATGTTTGCCACCCTTTTGCTTCAAAGTTAAGGGTGTTTCTGAGGATTGGCACTCCTGTTGTGAGCCATAAAAGTGTCGACCCTGGAATAGCAAGTAACTCAACTAGCCATGGGTGAACTGCCTGACCAAAAGCTTACTTTTCCAGGCATTGTACTGACTCAACCTCCTCCAACCCTGGATATTTGTTCAGTACTTGGCAATCAAACCGGATTTTCATGTTTCGGATCTTTTTCACTTTTGTACCCTTTTTAATGTGGGCAACATCGGTATAAAACTCCTTGACGAGGTATTCATTTGCATCATGCGGACGGCTTGAGAACCACTTCCAACCTTTTATCTTTGAGAACTTCTTTAGGACATTTGGATTGTGTTGGCTTAGATCACTTATTATTAATTGAGATTAAGGGTGAGCGACCTTTTGGACCACCATTCCAAAAATTTCGAATATGCCTTCTCAGCAAAAAATCTATCATCCCACACCTCCAGTTTCGTGATCTATCCAGACCTCCTACTATTTTATCACCCCCTCTTCCATCGTCTAGGACTTCATCATCATCTTCATCTACATTAATTGGAGCTGGGGGAACATATGCAGAAGAGTGTTTAGAATCTTCACTACCCTCTTCCGAGCACTTGGATGAACCTTCGGATGATCCATTAGAGGATGAGGGCTCGTCAACCAAATAAAACTTCCCCAGGAATAGTATGGAGATCTTTGCTGGCACGAAGTCTCCTTCAAAGCTTCCCAGGATAGGGCATACTCAATGGTCTTTGAATGGTTCGAGGCTCTATCCGCAGCTTTAATAGAGGCTCTTAATTTGCCGATAGACTTTTGAATTACTAGATGTAGCTTGCTTTTGTCTTACCTCTACATTGGGAGGGTTCTGCCCTCCCTTTGGAAGTATCACCTGTATCTCAAGAATATACCGTTGACTACAATATAAAAGCATTGAAATTCATTTTGAATTGGTGTTCAACATAAGTTAATAAATTACAAAGAAAATGAAATACAATGCTTCTCAGAACATGGCACTGAGGACCGTACAAAAGTGAGTGCGGCTGTGAACTACCCATCACGGTTCGCATAAAAGGGAATGCAGACCACGAAGAGACCTGGCCCAAACTACTGGCTCTTTGAAGTTGATCAATGCGGACCGCGTAAAAGTGAACGCGGTCGCAAAAGACCCATCGCAGACCGCACAATTTTAGGTGTGGCTGCAAAAGCAACTCAGTAACTCTGTGAAGTTTAGATGCGTGTACCGCATAAGATTGAGTGCGACTATGAAAGACTCATCGCTGACCGCACAATAGTTACTGCGGCCACAATATTTATAAAATGTCAGTGCCTCTAAACAACGGTATCGCAGACCGCAAAATTTTGTATGAGGCCACATACCCTATCGCGTACCACACAAACATTTGTGTGGCCACGAAGTTCAACCCCTTCGGCACTTATAAACACCTGATACTAGGGTTTTTAAAACTTAACACAAATTTATGGAATTTAACCAAGAAAAGTTTCTAACCTTAGCCCTCGTTATGCATTTTACAACTACCCACATGCTTTCAAAAAAGAATTTAGCATCAATTTGATATTTAGGAATGAATCTAACCCTAACTAAAAAGTAAAAGTAAAACAAAGAAAAAAAAAGATAAACTAAATTATATCATTGAAATGAACATATCATTTGTGAAAAGTCGTAAGAAATGAATAATTGATGAAAACGAAATGAGATAGCAAGCAAAAAAGATGCACAGTGCTTTAGGTGAGTGGCAGAGGTTGAGTGGCAGAGGTTGTAAAATGTGCAAAGTTCTAAGAATTCATATTTATACTCAGAACCCAGTGACCCCCACTTACTCACTTGAGTGCGGCCGCGAAATTTTATCGTGGTCCGCACTCTTTACCTGTTTTGTAACTAAGTTGGACGCGCTCCGTGAATAAGTGGCAGTGGTTGCACAAACTATGCGGTCTGTAGAATTATGAACGCGGCCACGAAGTCTTAAGGAGTTTCAACAGGCCAACTTCATAGAGTTGGCAATTTCTATCATTCAGTTGTGAGGTTGTGCGGCCGCAAAATGGTTGCACAGTCTGCATAATTTTGAGCACGGTCCACAAAATTTCATCACTTAGCTAAATTTTTCCTTGTCAATTTCCTGCACTACACAACCAATTCTTACACATACTTCACAACCTATTAGTCCAAAACAATGCCTAATCTAAGAAGAAAATCAAAAGAAGTAAAAACACATGGGTTGTCTCCTAAGAAGCGCCTGATTTAATATCAGTCAAACGCTTGTTAACATTATTCACTTGAAATGGACCAATGCTACAATGTGGCCATCATCAACCTTAATAAGGTAGTGCTTCACTTACTGCCCTTTAACTCTAAAGATTTCACTATTCTTGTTTTTCAAATCTAGAGCACCAAAAGAAGTCACATGCACCATTTCAAAGGGACCACTCCATTTTGACTTTAGCTTTCTTGGAAACATTTGTAATAGAGAGTTGTATAGGAGAACAAGGTCACCTTCTTTGAATTCTTTGTTCCAGATATACGTATAATGTAGGTACTTCATCTTGTCATTATACAAGGACGAACTAGAGTAATCATGGAATTGGATTTCATCAAGTTTATTTAATTGCTCCACCCAAAGATTGGCAGCTACATCCCACTCTAGGTTCAACTTCTTCAACGTCCACATGGCTTTATGCTCTAATTCCACCTGGAGGTGACCTGTTTTCCCAAAAACCAACCGATACGATGACATACCAATTGGAGTCTACTGAGTTGTTCAATAGGGCCATAAAGCATCTTCAAGTTTCATTGATAATCAGTCTGGTTTGCATTGACAGTCTTGAATAGATTACTCCTGATCTCCCTATTGGAAACATAAACTAATCCATTTTGCTGGGGGTGATAGGGGATTGACACCTAGTGAGTGATACCATACTTGGAAAAGTGTCAAAGGACTTGTTCAAAAAATGAGAACCCCCATCACTAAAGATGGCCTTTGGGGTGTCGAACTTTGTGAATATGTTTTTTTCAAGAAAAAGCCACTACACTTCGTGCTTCATTGTTGGGAAAGGCCACAGCTTCAAGCCTTTGGAAACATAATCCACAACAATAAGAATATAGAGGTTCCCACACCCGATAAAATCAATTCCCCATACATAAAAAAATGTCAATCTCAAGGATAGTAGTGAGAGACATCTCATTCTTCCAGGAAATCCCACTGGCCCTTTGACAATCATCACATTGCTTAACAAGCTCGCTAGCATCTTTGTACAAGGTATGCCAATAGTATCAACAACTTTGGAACATTGTAGATTCTCTCGTCCCACACATGGTGACCACCATACTGTGAAGAATGATAAGCTTCAAATACCCAATTTCTCTTCTTCTAGAACACATCTACGGATAATACCATCGGTGTAAATTTTGAAAAGATATGGCTCGTCCCAATAATAATCCAAGCAGTCCCGTTTGAGTTTCTTTCTTTATTTTGAAGAGAACACATTTGGGACAATTCTTCTCACAAGAAAGTTAGACACATCGGCAAACCAAGGTCCCGAAATGAATTATTAATATCAAGGCCATCATGGGGCCTCCGTCCTCTTCCAAACAGGACTGGTGGTTCTCCACTTGATTCTCGGTCACTTTTCGGTCTAAGATTTCAAGATAAAACTCTTGCAGAAGAAGTACCCACCTCATCAATATGGCTTTTGAGTACTTCTTACCCATTAAATAATTAAGTGGCACATGATCAGTGTAAAAAATTACTTTGGTACCCATGAGGTATGGGCAGTAGCAAAGATAATATCTAAGAGATCTTTCTTGCTTACCGTATAGTTGAGTTGGTCATTATATATGGTCTTACTAGCATAGTAGACTGGATGGAATACCTTGTTGATTTACTGCCCCAATACCGCTCATACCGCTATTTTGCTAGCACCACACATGACCTTAAATTGTAACCTCTAATTTGGTGAAGTAATGATGGGATCGGTAGTCAACCTATACTTTTGAGTAGATTAAAAGCTTTTAGACAATCATCATTGAACACAAATTTAGCATCTTTTTCTAACAACATGCATAAGGGGTTCACCACATTTGAAATATCCTTGATGAACCTATGATAGAACCCTGCATGACCTAGAAAGCTCCTCGCTTTTGTGATGAAAGTAGGAGGAGGGAGTTTTGATATCATTTCAATTTTTGATTTATCCACTTCCATACCATTATTGGAGATCTTATGCCCGAGGACAATGCATTCTTCAATCATACAGTGACACTTCTCACAATTAAGATCCAAGTTGGTCTCTTTACAATGTGCCAATGCTTTATACAGATTATCCAAACACATTCCAAAATATTCCCCACAATAAAGAAATCATCCCCTAAAATCTCGAGGAAGTCCTCTACCACATTTGTGAATGTTGTCGTCAAACACCGTTAAAAAGTAGCTGGTGCATTACATAAACCAAATGGCATACTTGAGAATAAAAATGTTACATATGTACAAGTGAAGGTGGTCTTCTCTTGGTCTTCAGGTGCACTAATAGTCTGGTTATATCCAAAATACCAATCCAAAAAGCAACAATAAGCACGTCCGGCTAGCCTATCCAATATTTGATCAAGAAATAAAAGTGGAAAATTATCTTTTCGAGTCACTTTGTTGATCTTCCTATAATCCATGCATACTCTTCAAAAGGTGACAGTTCTTGTTGGAATAACCTCATTTTTGTCATCTGTAATCACAGTGATGCCCCCTTTCGTTTGGACACATTGTACCTGTGAAGTCGATGAACTATCAGAAATGGGGTAGATAACCCCAACATCCAACCATTTGATGTCCTCTTTATTGAAGACCTCTTACATGGCCTCATTCAAACTTCATTGATGTTCCATGGATGGTTTGGCAACCTCCTCCAATATGATTTTGTGCATGCAAAAGGTGAGGTTTATACCCCAAATTGCCAATGTCCAACCTATTTCCTTCTAGCTCCTTTGGAGCACCGAAAGGGTGCTATCTACCTGCATGTTAGTTAATCACGAGAAAATAATAACAGGTAAAGTGGGAAAAGGGCCTAATAACTCATACCTGAGATGTGAAGTCAAAGGCTTCAACTCCAATATGAAAGGCTCCTTGATTGAGGGCTTTGTTGGTGGAGTCTTCCGGTTCTAAAGATCCAAGGAAAGTTTCTGGGGCTCATATGTATATGAACTCATTCCTTGCAAGGCATTGGCATATTCCACCAAGACTTCCTTCTCATCCACATCACAATCAGCAGTACAGTTTCCAATGGGTATTCCTCTTTAACCAAAGCATTTGTGTCTTCAACAATCACTTCGGTCACAAGATTCACAAACAAACACACTTTGTTGCTATTAGGTTGCCTCATTGACTTGCAAACATAGAACATAACTTTTTCATCGCCCACACGGAAGGTGAGCTCCCCTACTTCCACATCAACTAAGGCCTTCCCTGTAGCTAGAAAAGTTTCCCAAATATGATTGGCACTTCATAGTTAGCCTCACAGTCAAGTATCACAAAATATATGGGATGTATTAACTTATAGACCCGAATTAGCACATCATTAATTATCCCATATGGCCCTTCATTGTCTTGTCTGCCATTTGCAACCATATGGATGTGGGTCTTGGTTGCCCAATCCTTAATGTCTTGAACACAGAATATGGCATCAAGTTAATGCTTGCCTCCAAGTCACACAAAGCTTGCCAAAATCAACACTACCCGGTATTTGCTCTAGAGCTTTGTCAGGACCCAAATCGAAGGGCCGCGACGGGCACCCGGTGCCTTACTCGACCGAGTACCAACGTAACATATATTTCTTATCATACTATAATATGTTAGTGAGCCATAGAACCCATCATGAGATAACAAGAACAAAACATAAGGGAATGCTTAACATATGACGACTCAACATGATATGCTAACATATATATGTGATATACGGGCGTACAAGCCCGACATGACCATTTGTAAACTAAAAACGTAGGCCAACAAGTCCATAAGTGTATCCATACACCAGACATCTGTCTACAAGCCTCTAAGAGTACATAAAATCATAAAGGTTGGGACAGGTCCCCGATATACCAATCAATACATATCCAGAGCATACTAATCAAATAGGCAACTTCGGAGCAAGTGGAGTGCACCAACACCTTTCGCTGAGCTTATAGCCTACTTGAAGAAATGCCAACCTGTCTATCAAGACCTGCGGGCATGAAGCGCAGCATCCCCAAGCAAAAAGGACGTCAGTACGAATAAAGTACTCAGTATGTAAGGCAGGAAAGCATAAATAAGAGCAGTAGTGTAAAGAGAGATAGATGTGATACAACCTGTAACATCTGAGTGCTTCTGGGGGCTACTGATATGAAATGCATAATACATATATATACATAAACTTTACAACATTTGCCTCTGTGGGCATTATCATCATCATATCGTACCTGGCCTCACGGAGGACTCGAAAAAAATGTACACGGCTATCATAAGGCTCGGTAGAATTGTACCCGGCCATATGGAGCTCGGTAAAACCCAAGTGAGCAGTGGTTGCACAGTAGGTGCCGTACCTGGCCGGATATAGCACGGCTCAAAAGATACATATATATAATGCATTCTCGACTCATGGAATTACCTTCTGAACCTTTTGGAGTGTCTTAAGAACCTTATGGACATCTATACCCTCAATATGAACCTTAGTAAGATTAAAGGATCATACACATTTGCGTAGAATAATTTTATAAGTAAAGAACAACATGGAGAACCTTATTTTCAAGGAGTAGATCCGTTATGAAGTAGCATATTCATTTCTCTTTAGATCATGCCGACAGAATGAAGGAAATTCCATAAAATACCTTAGACATGTTGAGTCCTTAATTCCTTCCAAGTGACTCTTCAAACAAGTCAACTCGATCTATCATAGCATCAGGAGATTCAAAATTAGTGTTGAGCAAAGGCCAAGTCTATAACATAAGCTAGTAGATCGTTTTACTTAAATTTGGGCAGCATCTCCTTTGTAACAAAGGCCTCCACCAATACCATATACCAACAACAACAACCAGAGAAATCCATCAACGTATAAATGTCTATAAAAAGACACCACATAACAATAATAAGTCACAACTACTTCACGACGAGGCGGCAAGCTCCAATTGGAATCCGTATAACACATCTACCCCTTATAGACTTTTTATATTAAATTACAAGAATCATTATCATGATAATGAAGTCATTCATCAATGATTCCTTCCTTATACCATATATTTATAACAAAGGAAACAACCCACAACTCTAACTACCTTCTATTAGTAACTTCATTCACTAGTTCATGTCTACTCCATCCAATTAACTTAATCAACATCAATATAACCTTAGGCACATGCAAGAACACAATATACCTACCTAGTACAGTAACTTCAAGTCAAAATCCAAGTTATATTCAGCTTACAATAACCCTCAATGGCAATACAACACCATAAAAGTGACTTAAGCTAATTCAAGTATTATTTTGTAGTTTATCATCCTAACAACTTAACCAACATACAAGATATCTTAATCACAATTATTAGGCTGTTATACTCACCTTAGAAAGCAGAAAAAACATGGAATTTCATCAAAATACAGCCCACAACAATCCTCAGTAACAACACAACCTCAAAGAGGTGTTGTTCTTCACTAGAACTAGGTCTTGATGTTGAAATATGGTGTAATCCATTTGAAAGACATGAAATAATCTAGGGTTGATATATAAAAACCATGAGAGAGTATTTTACAGAATATAAAATACTTAAATTAACCTCCCATATGAGCTGAAACTACCCAAAAATCAGCAACAACAAGAAGAACAAGAAACTTACTAGCGCCACGGGATTACCGTCACTTGATTTGCGTTGTTTGCCCTTTGATTGGGTCTTGGATCATGAGAGAACTTTGAGAGAGTGTTTATAGGGTTCTAAGTTCTGAATATACTGAAAAGAATGACTTAATACGGTGTTTAGGCATCTTATATATATACATATGTCTTAAACCGCCTATGGGGGCCCCATAGAGAGCTGCTTAGCGCAGTCTTGCAAAAACGCAAATATCTCTCTACTCCAATGTTGTATGGATGAATGCTTTAATCCATTTGAAACTAGACTCGTATATCTTCAATTTAATATATAGATCATTCCTTGATTCTAAGTATATTGGGACAAAAGTGCATCTACATTTGAACTAAGTTTCTGTAAATTTATGAATGTAACTTGTAATGACCTTTGCCAACTCTTTTTCCACAGCTTTCTTGCCTTCAAAATGTAGAAAATGAATATCATACGACTAAAATAACTCATAGAATAACCTACTTATCCTGTTAAGAACCCTAGTATCACCCCAAAGTACATGTTATAAAATTCCAAATTTGTCGACTTTCAACGAAACTTATTTTCTTATGTTCGTTAAGCGTCTAAGATTTCAAACCCTTTTGGTACTTGTTATTCATGATCTTAAAGACTTGTAACCTCCAAGATAACAAGATGAAACTTACATTATGTACTTTGAAAAATGATCTCATTTGTGAGCCTATATTAATTGGCTTACGACGTACTCTCACTTACGAAAACGTGGAATGTAACATCATTCCCCCCTTGGAACATTCGTCCTCGAATGTTGACTAATGCGCTTATCAGTTTCATAAACAATAGCTCTTACGAATACTTTAATGCTCACTTTGCCTTATAAGCACTGTTTTGTGAATAAATCCTAACGCTTAGGCGTTCTCCCCTTTTGGCCTCTTTCTCATGCCATAACATGTGGTTGGAATTCTTCCAATATCGTAACATTTGTTAGTTTATGTCATGCAACATGTACAACTGTATCCTTGTATGAGCGCCTAGAAACTATTCTTCCATGTTTCCTCCATTTTTTAGCCAATCTCTAAGCCTCACTTTATGAAAATATACAGACTTATGATAAGTTGTCTCTCTAGTCATCTATAGGTGTAATGATGTCTTTCGCTTGGTACTTTATTGAACATAAGACTATTATTATCTCTTGTTTCATAGCCTTGTGTATCTATCCTTATGAATTCACTACATCTAGGTAGGTTATACTATGCCATAAAACTTACTTTGATTAATTATTACCGAGGTTTGCTACCCAACTCCAGATTACTCTCTCGCTGCTTATCCTATATGTATAAATCTAAGCCCTTTGGTGCTTCCTCATTACTATTCATCTTAAGAATAACAAACAAATCTCACCTCGTACTTTGGAACTTGTACCCATCTATTGTTTATTCATCTTTATATTGATCCATAATCTATCACCGATAACTTGCAACCGCTTACATAATGCACTATCACTAGGACTCAAATCTCCTCGGGGAACACCTGAAGTGGTTTTTCCTGATCAACCTAGGGATAATACTATGCTTCCAATAACCATATTTCATTGCATCTCAATGCAATTCATCTTATGGGGGTAATCTAATCCCGCGCAAATATTGAAATCCCTTTCTCGTTAAATCGTTACTCAATCAAATGCCTAAGCGTCATCCTCTTATCTGTCACAATTTCACCCTTATTCTACTGCCAGGACAGCATTCCGTCTCTTTTAATTGCACCTAGTCTTAGACTCATATGAGTTCGTTCAGGTTGTACCGAGCTTTCAGTAACTTACGGATGCCATCAACTCTCTTGTTTCGATGGGTTTAATCCCGAGGACGTACATATTCTCGTCACCTTCTCACTCATCTTTTCATATCCTTACTCCCATCTACCTAAAACTTTTTTGCTCTACAATACTTTACATTACGACATATACCTATCTATCTACACTACTCACAACCTTCCTTTAACTTGCTAGTACCATACATTTACTTTAATGCCTTCTTTGTTGTCCTTAAATGTAAGCAATTACTTTTCCTCGTTGTTCTATAACTTGTTGCATGAATACTTGGATTGTCTTATTGTCCACGAATACTATAATTTCCAGTACCTGATATGATGTCAAACTTCACCTTTGATGACTTTTTTTCTTTCCATTCATTAGCTATTATATGTGGCACTTTCTTATGGAGCGTATACAATATTATAGTGACACTGTTGTTACGAGATCATTTACTCTTTAGCTCACTATGTTTTGGTGGAAACCTTCTTCCTTATTTCCTTAGCTAGTCTTTCGTTGTAGTACTTAAGGAGACCTTCTGGCTCTTATTAAGTTGCGAACTTGTTATATCGTACATTCAATGGAAATTTTCGTTATTCTTACTCATCTATTAAAATCCTTAGTTACATAACTTTGTGCCTTTGTGCTCATAGGGTTACTTCTAAGCTCAAATTTTTAGTTCTCCTTAGTGGCACTCACTTTTATTTTCTTAATGCTTAAAAATGGTACTTTTAACTGCCTCAAATACTATCTGAATTTTTTTTCTGATGATTGTGGTCTCGTATCTACGAGATTGAATTCACTATGTTGTGGTTCATTACATTTATCTTGCATGATCAATTGATTTATTTGTGACTTCTTGTCTATATCCATAATTGGGCTCTTCTTGAATCAACTACTAATTAATCGTTAGTTCCTTCTGCATAATCTCTCTTGGGATATATTCTTTGGCTTAACTTATCTCTCGCCACTAGCTCCTGATGTATCAAGTTTCTACTCACACTTATTTATCAATAACATCCTGGCCGAAAACTTTTACTGCCTCTCCCTACTTTCGTGCTTGTCTAATGTTGTGGAGTCGAAACACATCTAAAGGAACTGAATAATGCAAAATTATCCCTTTCTCTATTTAAGCACATTCTTCCTTTACCATTTCATAGTTAGCTGAACTGCTTAACTCCGACTTAATACCATATCACACTATATTCCCCCCTTTAGGGGAGTATTAAGATTTTGTACTACGATGATCTACCTATAGTTGTTTTACCTCTGGATCTTTGGCGTCTTTTCACATTATAAATGAACCCTAATCACCTTATGGTAACCTTCTGTACCAGGTATAACTAAATTTCTTACGCACGAAGGTGACACTTACTGTATCTGGCACACTTAGTCCCATAAGATTAACTCTACCCAGCGTGCTTGCTTTAGGTAAGCAACTTCGTAAATGGCCTTTAAAGGTTATTCGTTTGTCACATATTTTATTATTATTGGAGCACGATCTTTGATTCTCACAATGTCGACAATTATCAAATCCTCCAATCCGTAATTCATGTTAGGTTTTATCTTGTTCACCAGCCCATACTGATTTTTGTTACTCTGGGGTCTAACCTTTCCTCTGGGTTTGTTCTATTATTGCCTCAAGGCTTGTCACCTCTTGTATTTTCCTTCACTTGACTATAAACTCTGTCATCGTGTCATATTTTGATTTACTGTTATCACCCATATATCACATCTTACTCATGATTCTTCATTTACTTTCTTCTTATTCTTCGACTAATACTTATATCTATCACTTTATTCTAAAAACTTCAACAAAACGTCCTTTCACTATTAGCTCCTTTTGATTCATCTCACTAGCTCTTCGGGATGTCTAACTTTCTCTTTCTCTCTATCTAGGTGGGAGTCATACTAAGGTAATATTTTATCCCTTTTAGGATTCCGCTGCCTATCTTTTGAAATTGCTTAATATTCTAGTATTCATATCTGATTGCACTATTCTAGAGATCACCATCTGGGTGCTTTACAAGGAGATCTATTACCACATTTGCAGTACCCTTCAAAAATGTAAGCTAATGATAACAATCCATCCACAAATTTTTGTTACTCTAACCCCAGCTTTATCCTGATATTACATCATTCTCTTAAACTATATTTGTCAATTCCCTTAGGAAATAATTAAGATGGGTGTGGTCAATTGTATAAAACTTTGTTACTGTTGAAAGTAAATCAGAATGCTTATATATTTCTCTACCTGAATTGCAAATACTGATAATCTTCATTGTCTAGGTACTTCATACTTCTCTTTTTTTTTTCTCATGTTATTTCTTTCTCTTATTGAAACTTATATCCACCTCCAAATTCTCTCGTTGCTCTTTACAATGTGGGTGGATAGAAATTCCTGCCTTGGTTCTCTTTATCAAGAGGCTCACATATCTTAGTATACACATGATTTGCTGAAGACCTAACATTTATGCATCATAAGCATGATACAAAATAGAGTTCTCTGATAAACTCTTCCACGTCCACATTCAATCTCATACCAACTGTCTTTTTGGATATAGGCATCATCGTATCATGAACAAGATAGAGTTTAGGAAATTTAGTTCTTATGACTGATCTCTACCACACGATCTAGAGTAAGACGAAAGAGTGACAGCCCTAAGTGCCCTGTAGCCTCCTGCTTATAAGTGTGGTGCACTACACACCCATAAACAAGACTCTACTAGACACGGCTTGTAGACTCCCTAGGACAGAACTGCTCTGACACCACATTTGTCACGACCCAAATCGATGGGCCGCGACGGGCACCCGATGCCTTACTCGACCGAGTACAAATGTAACATATCTTTATTATCATACTATAATGGGTAAGTGAGCCAGAGAACCCATCATGAGATAACAAGAATAAAACATAAGGGAATGCTTAACATATGACGACCCAACATAATATGCAAACTTATATATGTGATATACGGGCCTACATGGCCGACATGACCATTTGTAAACTCAAAACTTAGGCCAACAAGGCCATTAATGTATCCATACACCAGACATCTGTCTACTATCCTCTAAGAGTACATAAAATCATAAAGGTCGGGACAGGGCCCCGCCATACCAATCAACACATAACCAGAGCATACTGATATAATAGGCAACTTCGGAGAAAGTGGAGTGCACCAACACCTTTTGCTGAGCTTATAGCCTACTTGGAGATATGCCAACCTATCTATCAGGACCTGCGGGCGTAAAGCGCAACATCCCCAAGCAAAAGGGACGTCAGTACTAATAAGGAACTGAGTATGTAAGGTAGGAAAGCATAAATAAGAGCAGTAATGTAAAGAAAGATAGATGAGATACAACCTGTAACATCTTAGTGGCTCTGGGGTCTAGTGATATGAAATGAATAATACATATATATACATAAACTTTTAAAATATTTTCCTATGTGGGCATCATCATCATCATCATCATATCGTACCCGGCCCCATAGAGGACTCGATAAAATTATACCCGGCCACGTGGAGCTCGGTAAAACGAAACTGATCAGTGGTTGCAGAGTAGGTGACGTACCCCTCTGAATATAGCGCGGCTCAATAGATACATATATATAATGCATGTTTGACTCATGGAATCACCTTCTAAACCTTTTGGTATAATGATTTCTTCCTTATACCATATATTTATAACAAAGGAAACAACCCACAACTCTAACTACCTTCTATTAGTAACTTCATTCACTAGTTCATGTCTACTCCATCCATTTAACTTAATCAACATCAATATAACCTTAGGCACATGCAAGAACACAATGTACCTACCTCCTACAGTAACTTCAACTCAAAATCCATGTTAGATTCAGCTCACAATAATCCTCAATGGCAACACAACACCATAGAAGTGACTTAAGCTAATCCAAATATTATTTTGTAGTTTATCATCCTAACAACTTAACCAATATACAAGAAATCTTAAGCACAATTATTAGGTTGTTATACTCACCTTAGACAGCAGAAAAAACTTGGAATTTCATCCAAATACAGCCCACAACAATCATCAGTAACAACACAACCTCAAAGAGGTGTTGTTCTTCACTAGGACTAGGTTTTGATGTTGAAATATGGTGTAATCCATTTGAAAGACATAAAATAATCAAGGGTTGATATAAAAACCTTGAGAGAGTATTGTACAGAATATAAAATACTTAAAATAAGCTCCCATTCGAGCTGAAACCACCCAAAAATTAGCAACAACAAGAAGAACAAAAAACTTACTAGCGCCACAGGATTCCTTACACTTGATTTGTGTTGTTTGCCCTTTTTTTTGGGTCTTAGATCATGAGAGAACTTTGAGAGAGTGTTTAGGCATCTTATATATATCCATATGTCTTAAACCGCCTATGTGGCCCCATAGAGAGCTGCGTGGCGCGGTCTTGCGAAAACGAATATCTCTCTACTGCGATGTTGTAGGGATGGACGGTTTAATGCATTGGAAACTAAACTCATATATATTCAATTTCATATATAGATAATTCCTTGATTCTAAGTATATTGGGAGAAAATTGCATCTACATTGGACCTGAATTTCAGCAAATTTATGAATGTAACTTGTGATGACCTTTGCCAACTCTTGTTCCACAGCTTGCTTTCCTTCAAAATATAGAAAATGAATATCATACGACTAAAGTAACTCTTAGAATAACCTACTTATGCTGTTAATAACGCTAGTCTCATCCCAAAGTACATGTTTTAAAATTCCAAATTTGTCGACTTTCAACGAAACTTATTTCCTTTTGTTTTTTTAGCGTCTAAGCTTTCGAACACTTTTGGTACTTATTATTCATGATCTTAAAGACTTGTAACCTCAAAGATAACAAGAAGAACTTGACATTATGTACTTTCAAAAATGATCTCATTTCCGAGCTTATATTAATTGGCTTACGACGTACTCTCATGTACGAAAACATGGAATGTAACAAGCTTCAACCAAAGACACATTTTTTGAGAAGCGTTTCATCATACCAATGAATTTCTTGAACTGATTCTCATCTTTTTTCTTTGCAAGCCTTTGAGGATATGATGGAGAAGGCCTTGGCAAAGGATGTTTGGCTTTGTGCACTACCATTTCTGGTATGTCTATAGCATGTTCCTTAGAAGAGTTCACATCATTTTGTGTCTTCTCCACATTTCCATCAATGTCTATCAGCACTTCATCATTCAATTGCACATCATTGCTTGGGTCATCATCATCTTGCACCAATACATCATCACTCATAATATTTGTTTTTGTTTTAGAGGTACTAGCAACTTCACCTCTACCACTTCTTGTAGTCACCGCCATAGCATGGCCCATATTGTTCCCGCCCTTCGAGTTTACTATGTATCACTTAGTAGTGCCCCCTTAGGGTGAGTATTCAAATCTTAAGAAATTTTGAAGTTGAACTTTCAAGTTGAGTAGAAGTGTTGTGGGAGGCTAATTGGGCAGCAAAGTTGGCATTTTTCTTCTTCATTTGCTCAACATTGTATCAATCCGTCCCATCTCATTGTTGGAAGAGCTGGGACCTTGATATGGATATGGAGGTGAGTTTTTTGGTTGTTGATACATCTGAGGCCTTTGAAAGACCGACCCCCAATTCCCTTGATTATTGTTGTTCCAGCTCCCTTGGTTGCTATTGCCTCCCAAATTACTATTACTATTTCCACCCCAATTGCCTTGGTTTCCTTGAATACCCCAATTTTGATAGTTGTTGTTCCCCCAAGTGCCTTGGTTGTTGTTGTTGCCACTATTCCAATTTTCTTATTGACCTTGATTTCCCCAATTTCCTTGTGATATCCAGTATTGTTGATTTAGGGTATTGCCCCATTGACCCTGATAATTGTGCACATATTGAACCGCTTCACTTTGATCATCATATGAATCATCTTGACTGTACCCACTACCACTTTTCTCAAACTGGTTCGAATTGTTTTGAACTTGTTGACCTTGTTGCCTTCTCTTGTTGATCATCATAATCACTCATTCTATGGAATTCACTTGATTTGTCCCTTGAACTTGTTCTAACTGAGCTTTGGCCAATTGGTTCATGGTATTAGTCAACTCGGCTATAGCTTCGTCGTGATTATGGAGCACTTTGTGTAGGTAAATAATATTAGGATCACCTTGTGACACGTTAGCTAGACTTTTCCATGCCGAAGAGGTATCCACCATCTGATAAAGTATTTCACATGCTTCGGCATATGGCGTGCTCATGAAGTTCTCCCCAGCGAGTTGGTTAACTAAGCATTGGTTTGTAGTGTTGATCCCCCAATAGAAGGTCTGTTGGATCAAGTCCTGAGTTATATTGTTGTTTTGGCACTCATTTACAATTGTCCACTACCTCTGCTAATCTCGTGTAATGGTTCATTTGGATCTTGTTTAAAATCAAGAATCTCATCCCTTAGTGTAGCCATATGTCCTGGAGAAAACAACTTTGCGATGAACTTCTCAGCTAACTCATCCCAACTGGTGATGGAATGGTTGGCAAACCTTTATAGCCAATCTAATGTTTACCCCTTAGAGAAAGTGGGAAAAGCCTTAACCTCAATGCATCCTCGGAGATGTTAGTTTGCTTTCTCCCCTAACATGTATCAACAAAGCCGTTGAGATACTTGTAGGCATTTTAGTGTTGAGCTTCGGTGAAGAAACCCCTATCTTCCAAGAGTGTAAGCATGACATTAGTTATTTGAAAGTTGCTCGCCTTAATCCGAGGCGGGTCTATTGCACTTTCATAGCCTTCATTGAGGAACACCCATTGTGCTGCCCTTGGAGGAGGTGGGGGAGGGATTGGGATATTATCATTAGGCGGTCGTGCTCTCCTTTGTACTTGAGGTTCGGGTTGAATCTCATCCATGTGATCATCATCTACCTCCTCCCCCAATAACATATTTCTGAGCGCTTCATTGTTAAGAGCCATTTGGTACATCAAAGAAATTCACACAAAAAATAGAAAAACGGAAGAAAATACAAACAAGACATACAAATACTAATATATATAGCTAAAACCGTCTAACTCCTCGGCAACGGCACCAAACATTGATTGGGTCCAAGCCTACACTACAATTGAGTAGAGAGGATGGGCAATGTAGTATTAACCCAACTAAACCTAGATGGAATCCACGGAAAATTAATAATTGAAATTAGGTTTATATCTAAAGTAGGTGCAAGTTTTGAATCTAATTACGCTTCTACAAATATTTGGTTTTATTTCTACTTCCAACTCTATTCTATTGCATGTAATATTTGAAGTTAAGTACAATATTTTTGTTATTGATTTTCAAGGGTTTAAAGGGACTATGGTAGTGACTTCTACCTATGTGAATATCTAATAGGTAGGAAGAATCTAGGGCAATCATGTTATTAATTGGGGTCGCAGTATAGCTATCATACCCAAGTACTCACTCTATACCTCTCGATAGTTTGAGTGATTTTATCCAATTTGGCTTTCTCATGGGTATTCATGTACTTTAGTGATTTTACCTCAAGTTGGGTATTACTCTCTCTAGGTTTAACCCTTTAATTGGGGCCATCAACTTCTTGAGTTCACCCCAATTCCTTGTTATCCTAGCTTTCCTAGACATAGTCCCTCTTTATCAAGTAGAGACTAAGTCATGAAGGCATGAATCAGTGTTTGCAATCACTAATTCTATAGTTTCAGCAAAAACTAATCTAAATATGACTAACCCATTCACATTCAAGTCCTAAAATTCAATAAACCATACTAGGTTTGGGTCACAACACTAGATATGGGTTTAGCTACTCATGGAAATAACTGGAATTAAAGAAGAAATGAAGATGAAATTTACAATACTAGATTAAAAGATAAAAATCTATCATTGATAGATAATTCTAGTACAAAATTTCGCGAAATGTGCAGCAATCTCACAAACTCATCTAAAACATAACATGAGCTAAAATTGTCAATATGATCTATTTATACTAAGTTGAATTTCACCGCATTCTTGCTATCGCTGATGCGTAATTTATGATCGAGATCCGCATTCTTCAAATCTGGATCTAGGTTGACATGAGTTGCGCATGCCATATAATTTCAACTACGACCGCATAATAGACTTCTGCGGCCGCATAATTCTGACGCGGACCACACTTCCTTATTTTGCTCATGTTGTAAGCTCTCCAAACTTCATGCACCGCGGTCCGCATAATTTCTATCGCAGCTGTACATTTCTAGCACAGACCTCTCTTATAATTTGGCCTGAAAATGAAACTCTCTGAACCTCCCTTTCCTGCATTGTGTATTTTCTATCGCGGTCGCATTATGGCTTTCACAATCGTATATTAGTTGTGCGGTTCACATTTTAGATCTCTTCACCTAGTCTTGTTTTTTGGTCCAAGTTTTGACTCCTTTATGAGTTGATTATGATTCCTTTCGCTCATTTTGAACAAATCCTGCAAACAAACATGTTACATTAGTTTTCGAGAATAACTTTACGCATTCTTGGCGTAAAACGCAAGTAAAAGAGAGTAAATAATAGGTTAAATCCCAACTTATCAAGGTGGCACAGGTGCGATGGCAGTGATCACAGAAGCAGGTTGAGCCACAGGAGCAAGCATATTGGCCATAAAAAGCAGGACCCTGCTCGTAAAAGTGAAATTAGCTACCCTTAGGCTCGTTCGCAGAAGTAAACTTTTTACCGCAGGAGCGGAAGTCCATCCACAGGTACGAAATCGCAGAAGACAAGACCTTCATTTAATACGGGACTTAGGCATTTTTGACTCATTTATTTCATTGTTAGGCGATTTTTGGAGCTCTTTGACAGGGGATTCCACCTAGCACTTTGAGGTAAGTAACGTCTGTACAATATGTATTAAATACATAGTTTATGAGTAGATTATAATATGTAAATTGGTGAAAATCATGGGTTTAGGTAAAACCTTAGTTTTTTTTATAAAAATGAGATTCAACCACAAAAGTTGCTATGGATTTTAGTAAAGATTATATATTTGACTTCATGAGGATATGGGCAACAACTTTCTTCAAAAAAGTTTGGAATCCGGGCATGTGGACTCGTGGGTGAATTTTAGGGATTCTTCAAAAAGGCTTGGGAAATCACTTGGGTATCTAGGACATGAAATTATGAATGTGTATTAATTATTTTATATGCCATTTGACTAGTTTAAAGTCATTTGCCGCTGAATTAGGGGTTTGAATATAATCTTGGACTGAAAGTAGGCCTTGAGGCGTGGTAAGTCTATTTTCTAACTTTGTAAGAGGGAATTTACCCTCTAGGTGAACTTAATTAATATGTGTTGTTACTTGTGGACGCTATGTAAATACGAAGTGACGACAGTCCGCATGTAGCTACTACACATGTTTATGTCAGGGTAGTTTTAGGATTACACCATGCTTTGTGGACATTTTTATCTGATTTTATTTGTTAATTGTAGCGAATGGGGCTAAGTTAAGGATATTTGAGTTTTCAAAGGTTTGAAGTTGAATTTTTTTATTTTGAATAGAATTGAGGGATGTTATGATTAACTTGATAAATTATATTTAACCACATCACAAGTATATTCTGCGAGCGGGGTGATTTTTTCACTATTCTTATAGGAGCGGATTGTTCACCTCGGCAAGTTAATAGATGCATCTATGGTTTGTACCGTTTGACCCTCGACAGTTCATAGGTAGGCTAAAATGCGAATAGCTACTTGAAGACACACGGTATGATAAGGTGTGGTGAAATACAGGTAGCTATTTCAGAAAAATGATTTTCAAAACTAAATATGAGACTCCAACAATGATTTAAGGGAAGATTGTGATTTCATTTGTGAAATGAGATTACCAGACAGTACTTCTGTAGTAATTCTTGTTGATACCTTTTAATTACTTCCTTGTGTTTGTTTTCACTTTCCTTGATATTATTATTCTTTATTTTCTTCCATGATGTCTTTATTGCCTCATTTTAATGTAGCTATTCTTGTTATATTTTTTCATCGTTTCATTTTCATTATTTTCATTATCATACTGTCATATACCTGTTCAACTTCCTTATTTATTTCAGTAGGGTCTTGAACTGGCCTCGTCACAAATCTACCGAGGTCAGACTTGATACTTACTAGGTACTGTTGTGGTGTACACATGATATGTTTTTGTCATCTTTTTGTGTATATTTAGGTAATTCATACCAGCCCAAGCACCAGTGAGTCGAGTTTGGATCGGAGACTTCAAGGTATACTTGCGACATCCACATGCTTTAGAGTCACCCTCTATCTAGTTATATTTCATTTTTTTATAGATATTGTTGTATAGGGATGTTCAGTATACTCTTGTAAAGCTTGTGACTCGATATTACCGAATTTGGGAGTTTTGTTCAGTTGAGTTGCGAGTTGGCCTTAGTCTACTAGTGGTTATTGTTGTGTTCACACTCGATATTACTATTTTGTTATTGCATTTTAACTATTTTCTGGTTCTTATGATGTTGTTATTATTTTTTTGGTTTCTGTTTGATGGTACTAATATATGGTCCATTCACTTCCTTCCTATTCTTGTCTTTTTCGTTTTCTTGAGCCGAGGGTCTTTCGGAAACAAACTCACTACTCTTTTAAGGTAGGGTAAGGTCTGTACACATACTTCCTTTCTCATATCTCACTTGTTAAATTTTACTGGGTCATTTTTATTGTTGTTATTGAGTTGAGTTGCAGAATCCTTTCCTTTCATGATAGTTATTGGTTAAATTGGAAGTTTTATCACTATTCAGATAAACTATACATGTGTGTTTTAGCCTTAAAGGCAAGATATTATCATGATATTCTACGGAGAAACTAATGTTGTCTCTTCGCCTGCAACTAATGCTCTCTCTTCGTCCCTGTTGTAAATAGAGTCATTTGTTAAATTTGGATTTGACGTGTAGGTTCATGCTCCATGCACGTCCGTCCAGGCGGCAGCTTCGAAAGAAGAAAAAAGGGGCATGTGGTGTGGTGAGCAGTGCAAATTGGTTTTACAATATCCAAAACTTCTTTTTGGTGTTTGCACTTTTAGATTTTTGGTCATTCGTTATACTCCTATTTGCTCTAATTTATTTAAGGAATTTTTTTTGGAGTTGTTATATTCACAAGAATTATGGTAGTTTAGCCGTTTAAGTTACACACGAACTTTTAGGTTTAAGCCACTTGGAATTCCCGGTGAATTCTCCACTAAGTATGGCTACTTCTTTCAAGATCTCCTTCTGTATCATGTTCTTTTTACTCAAAGAAAACACACTTATTAAATAATTATTAATTATTATTTCTTTCAGTCCAAAATAAGTAATTTTTTGAATATTTTTATATAAATTAACAAATTTATTTTTAGCATTAATTAGCAATAGAATTGATCATATTAACCTTTTACTATTTGACATAAACAGTCCTAATACATATTTCAGTACTATTTACTCCAAGGACGGTGTAGGAAAAAGTGATTAAATTATTCTTGAAATCTGAAAAAAAAATTACTTATTTTGAACCACAAAAAAATTACTTATTTTGGACCAGAAGAAGTAATTAATAAGTAGTATTCCTTTCGATCTGTTAAAAATTTTTAGCTAAAAGTAATAATATACCAAGAAAATAGATAAAAATATAGGTAGCAAGAGATGAGAGATTCTTATTTCTTTCATATATTCAAGTGTGTTATAAAATGACTTCTGATCCTCCATTTATAATACTACATAGAGATATACCAACAGAATTTCATAAATATGCGATTAAGCATTTGAAATCATGGTGGAAGATCGTGCGGGATATATGGGAGTTACAACCATAACTCCATAAATATTAAAGTAGTGGGAATTATGGAGATAATGGAAAAGAGTAGTGATTGCCGATTTGGTGGTTATGTACATTCACTATAATTATATTTTATAACACGATCTATTTTAATTAGGTTTTTGGCTTTTTTTTGCAGTCCACAATATCTAGTTTTTCAGATATCAAGAAGAAATAAACTTTTTTTAAAGTGGCCCTTAAAATTAAGAGTCTATGAATATTTGTTATATTTTCAATAAAAAATATAAAGTTAATATTGTCAGTTTTATTATTAATTAATGCTAGAAAGTAATTTTTCTAATATGTGCGAAAATAACAAAAAACTAATTAAAGTGGACTGAAGAAAATATAAATCCTAAAAGATACTTTCATTAAATTAGTCTTATTCACACCTTAAATAGATAATTAATCACTATATCTTCTTGGAATTATAGGGGCAAGGGTAAAGTCTACATACATTTGCTTTGTTGCTTTTCTAAACTAATAAATATTTCGAACATATTTTTTTTTAAAAGTGTCAGATAAAACGAATGGAGGGAATAAGGTTTATCAATATCCATTAGAAAAGATATATAATATTCTTAGCCATAAGGTATCTGTCTAATTATGTTTCATGGCTTCTTAAGTATCATAATACTCCATTCACTAGAACTGCAAGTATAAATTTGGGGAAAAAATTAAAAAGGAAATTATTTTATCATTTATTGGCAAATTTATTCCTTACGATTTCTGAATTTGCTATTTCCTCTTTTACCCCTTGTAGGGTTGGGACGAGGCTTCTTCGCAATCAACTTAATTTAAAATTCTTAGGCCCTGTTTGGCCATGAGTTTTACCAAAATAAATTTGGTATTTATTTTCAAAACTCATGTTTGGCCATAAATTTTGCTCATATTCTGGCAAAATCTCAAACCCCAATTTCAAAATCACCCCAATTGTTGATTTTGGGACAAAATCCCAAAACTTGGGAATTATATACATGTTTTTTCAAAATAAATTTGGAAAATATATTTTGCAAATGTATGTTCAACACATTTTCATCTTCAAATCAAACTTCACTCAAATAAAATTTTCAAAACAAATTTAGAATGTATGACCAAACGCTAACTTAGATGGATGTCTCAATGTCTTTTACAACTCGACTCTAAACGAAAAATTAAACAACTTAAGAAAAAAGTGTTAAGAATAGAATTCTATTTAGAGTGAATGTCTATCTTGTAGAGAGTTTTACTTTGAGGCTAAGTCATTTTTCCTCCGATAAATAGAAGGGTCTTACCCCATTGTAAATCACCCCAAAATATCAATAAGAATTTTCTCTCTCTTTCTCTGCAATATTGCTCTTGTTCTTTTATTGTTTCATAACATGTTATCAGCACAAACTCTAACCAACAGAGCTAATGTCCGTAGAAAAGTTGCTCTAAATGTAGGAATCTGTAGTTGAAATCTATCATCTAATTTCTCTCTCAGCATTTATCACGGCCATCAGTTTTGGCTTTTCGACTTTTGCACTCTTTATGTCCCCACTCCCCTATGAAACATCTGCGTCTTCTTTACACTGCGAAAAGAGTGTGATCACCACCTTCTATTTTCCTTATTAAGCTACTGAAGATGAATGAGCAACCAGATTCTGTGCTAGAATTACCTTTATCATGCTAGAATCAGCCGCGTTTTGCTCGTCCTCTATCGGTTGTTTGGGATGGAGGATTTTCGGCGGGAGTGACTTGGCTGTGAATTATGGCTTGGAATGTCAGTATTAAATTTAGGAGGACGTTCATGAAGAATATTACGCTTATCTCCATAAAAGGGGGCTCACGCAAATCTTCAAAACTATGGCTTTGGATACATGAGCGATGCTCAATTTTTATATAATATTGAGCATAACGGTTGTTAATCGTTCTATGAACTTCCTTCAAGATTAACTATGGATTTAAGGTAAGTATTTAACTTTTTTCTTTCAAATTCTTGATATTCTATAATTTGATTTTTAATACAAGCAAAGACGATATATTTTGTTTGCAACTCTATTGGAGTTTGTAAGAAATTATAACCACGTGAAGTGGTAAAATTTCTATGCCTTGCCATGATCAAATTTATGTATGATTGGGGGCAAAGAATTAAAAATCCGTCCCATTGAATTTGCTCCATTCTCATTCCCTATAGAGAATGTGATAGCAGAATGTGATAAGTCTGAAAGAAGACAAAATTATTACCGTGAATGTATCAATTGATGTGGACGTGGCAATAGACGAAATTATAATCGTCATCATTGTGATAATGAGAATAATAAAGATTCTCAAAATAATCTTTCACTTTATGAAAGTAATATTTGACATTAGATTTTATAGAGCACATATAGATAATTATGGTCCATTCATGATTTGAATGTGACAACATCTGACTTATGAATACATATTCATTCTTGGAAGAATATGAACGTGCTAGTGGTAGTGAATATACCACACTCGCCTCTAGAAGGAGGTTTGAGATGATATAAGAAAATAATGTCATTATTATGGCATGAATGGTCATTGATCACGTACCTATTGTACGCCAAAATATTTTGGTAATGTGATTATTAAAGAACAATAATAATGCAAGAAACATATCTTGCATATAATTTTGACCATGACCATAATGGTATAACTTTCTCTTTGAAAAAGATATTCACCATATGGATATTGATGAATATGTGGTACTACCAAATTAGTTGAGAACTCTGCAAGAGTCAATTATACTATTTTGAAGAAACACAATTGATTACCAATAAGGTATTGTGTTGTAGTAAGTCTTAAAGAAACTTATTCAGTTTCCAAAGTATATGCGAAAGCGATTATTATATTGAGACTATAAATAAAGAAAAGATTCGATATCTTCTATTACTACAACTTGTAGCGGGATAATATGTATGTGAAAAGCTACCCGCTTTATTCTCCAGTTTGTACTACGCAAACAAAAGAATACCACAATAAAGTGGATGTTTATTGATATAAAAACCCATATCATAATAAACATGGAGTTTATTGAGAAATGCACATGTCATGGTGTAAACATGAACTTATCAATATTGATAATTTATTCATTTGGCATAATCATTTTAGCCATATCAATTTAAAGTGTGATGTGCAAAAATAAACGAGAATCTATATGGGTAAATATTAACGAACTAGAAAGTTCTTTACGAATTCTCTTATATTGCTTATTCTCATTAATTAATAAATCAACTAATGTTGGGATTGAATCCCATAAATTCTGGAAATATCAAAGGTGAATATGGGCCCATTCACCTGCCATGTATACCACATAAGATGCATCTATGAGATGGTTACATGTGCGATTATTATTAACCCGCAACATGGTGTTTTGCGAGGTAACATGCTCAACAATTCAATTTAGAGCACAATTTTCATATTTTCTTTTCAAGATAGTTCATCTTGATAAGTTGGTTTACATCATAGTTGGTTTAGCAAAATTCCACTTAATAGCTAAACTATTGCTTATGAGAACAAAGGTACCTATATCATTATGATATACGATAGTATATCATATTCTCCCCTCACAAGTGGTTCAGGGTCATGAACCAAATAACTCCATCTTATTATTATTGATGTGCGCTGTATATTTTCATTAACACCATAATGCACAAAGATGGATCCTCAAAGTTGACGAAATAAGTTAGTTTTTCTAACATGAGGGGAAGACATGATAAACAATTGAGAAAAAGTTACGTGGAATGAATTATCATTTGTATATATAGATCCTCGAATATCATAATATGAACTTGAAGTTCATAAAAAGATAATTCAATTGCAACATACTGCAAAGCATGCCATACGCATTTGCTGACCCAAAGAAAGTAACTATATTCTCACTGCAAATGCTCATATTAAGTCCTAGAAGGACAAAGTCTTTGATACGCTTAAAGCGTATAGACAAATCGGTTTCAAAAAGAACTTCTTAATAAAGAAGATGAGCAAATGATCAAAGTGATCATAATAAGGAGGCAAGTGATCTAGAAGATCACATGACATAACACTTCATAAAATCTCATGAGAGATTCAGGTACATGAATATATGAATGAAGAGATCTCCATGTTATGTCTTTATGAAAATTTACTGGAACCGATACAAAATGTTCGTCGACGACATCTATGATAACGCTAAATATCGATGAGGATCTTAAGTTTCTCGAATACAAACAAAATATTGGCCAAATGGAAGAGATACAATTCAAGTAGAATTGATTCCATATGAAAGACATATAATTTTGGACATGTAGTTCAAATACTTAAAAGTATAAAGTTAATGGTATGTGCAATCAGGTTTCGATATCTTATTTGTCTAGCATGACATGAAAACTTGATATGCATCTAAAGTCTATAATATGGCTTATATGACTTAACTTATATGACAATCCATGAAGGATTTAAGTTGCTAAAAGCATCTACAATTCTTGATCTTGAGGTACCACTTCCTCAGTGCAATTTATGCACAAATGTATCTTGCTATAACTATAAGCATGATAATAAGATAGCGATGATACATTTATGGAGATATTGAAAATCCATTCCACGATATTTGTGAAGACATTATATATCTACCACGAGTTATGATTTCAAGGTGCAAATATTCATTATAGTTAATGTGACTGATTTATTTACCAAATCTCTACAAAAGATCGTTTTGAAGATGGTGCACAAGATTGGAATGCAAATGCTTAAATATGTGAATTGATGCTCTCATTAGGGGGAGTTAATGCGTGTGCACTCTTTTTCCCTTACAAGATTTTGTCCCACTGGGTTTTCCTTGCAAGGTTTTTAACGAGGCAACCAAAAGGCGTACTATTAAATATGTGTACTCTTTTTCCTTTTCTAGAATTTTTTTCCCATTGGGTTTTGTTTTAGTTAAGGTTTTAACGAGGCACATTACTTATTGAGTAGACATTCAAGGGGGAGTGTTAAGAATAGAATTCTATTTAGAGTGAATGTCTATCTTGTAGAGAGTTTTACTTTGAGGCTAAGTCATTTTTCCTCCTATAAATAGAGGGGTCTTACCCCATTGTAAATCACTCCAAAATTCAATAAGAATTTTCTCTCTCTTTCTCTGTAATATTGCTCTTGTTCTTTTATTGTTTCATAACAAAAAGAAAATTTAATGGGTTTTTCTTTATATTCTTATATTTCATATGTGTATTAAAAGGGGACATTTATTTCCTCTATTTTGAAAGTCCAATAATTTTTCTTTGATTGCTATTTTTAAAAATATTTTATAAACAATGGTAATTGAAGTACTAAAGGAGAAAAACTACCCTTGTCTCCAAATGAAAAAAAGGAAAAAAAAAATATGTAAGTGATACTACCAATTAATTGAGATTAGTTAGGCTTTAGTCATGTACATTCCAGTATTGTACTTCCATATTCGCTAATTAAAAATGTAGAGAGCTTTCAGTGGTAGAGAAATTAGTGATTTATAATATTGAAATGAGATTACTTAAAGGGATAAGGAGATAAGACTGAGAATGTACACAGAGTCAAAGAAAGTATTGAGGAATAGTCATTTTGGGGCATTTGCATTCACCCAATTTTTGTATCACATTTTAATTTGTGTTTGTTTTGCAAAAGAAAATTATAAACTTACCCACTTTTTTCGTATAACTTCGGCATACGAGCTGAAATAGTAAATGCAATCACACAAAATTTCAGTATTTTAGTAGACGAGCCTGAAATAGCAAGTGTACTGAATCAAGTGTGCTGAAGTTTTTTATTTGTAATTGTTAAACTTAATCATGGTAGCTGAAGTTTAAGTTTTGTAACTGATAAACTTCAGCTCTAGAGCTGAAGTTTTTATTTTTGTAATTGGCGAACTTCAGCTCTAGAGCTGAAGCTTTTTGTTTTGTAACTGGCTAGAGCTGAAGTTTTTGTTTTTTGTAACTAGACAACTTCAGCTTAGAGCTGAAGTTTTTATTTTTTAACTGGCGAACTCCGGCTCTAGTGCTAAAATTTTATTTTTTAACTGTCGAACTTCAGCTCTAGAGCTGAAGTCAGTTAGTTCATTTGTAAAAACTTCAGCACTATATAAGCTGAAGTTTTTAAAAAAAAACTTTCTAACATATTAGATAAATAATCAGATTGCCAACAGTATCTAAATCATAAATTTTGAAAACAAAAACGTGAAAAGAACAGAATTATCATTGTCTATTAACCTACGTACGTGGAAATATTTATAAATTATTGTCTACTAACTAACGTAATTATTTATAATTTATTTTTAAATAATCTGATAAAAATATTATAGCAATCATCTTATGAATTGAAGTTCCAAAGCATCGCCAACGGGAGCGGAATAACGAAGAAGAAGAAGAAAACAAAGGAAGAGAAGAAGGAGGAGAAAGAAGACTGAAGTTATTTAAACGATGAATACAAATTAAGAAATTATATATAAATTAAATGAGGGCGAGCAAATAAAACATCCCATATGTTATGAAATAATATAAGAACAAGAACAATAATACAAGAACAAGAGCAATAGAGAGAGAAGTAGAGAGAGGAGTATTCTTATTGATACTTAGGGGTGATTTACAATAGAATAGAACCCCTATATTTATAGGGAGGTGGTGACTTAGCCACCAAGTAGTAAACCCTAGAATCTCTCTAATTATGGACATTCACCTTAAATAGAACTCTATTTATAACACTCCCCCTTGAATGTCTATTCAATAATGTGCCTCGTTAAAACCTTAAAACCAAAATCCAATGGGAAAAATTAAAGAGAAGGAAAAAGAGTACACATGTTTGAATATGCGCCTATTGGTTGCCTCGTTAAAAACCTTGCAAGGAAAACCCAGTTGGGACAAAACCTTGTAAGGGAAAAAGAGTGCAACGCGCATTAACTCCCCCTGATAAGAACATCAATTTATATTCTTGAGCATTTGCATTCCAATCTTGTGCACCATCTTCAAAACAATCTTTGGTAGATGTTTGATAAATAAATCAACCATATTGACTTGAATAAATATTCCGCACCTTGAAATCATCATTCTTGATAGATATGAACATCTTCATATAATGTCGTGGAATAACTCTTCAATATCTCCATAGATGTATTCTCAATGCCATCATGCTTATAGTTATAGCAAGATACATATGTACACAAATTGTACTTAGGATGTGGTACTTCAGGACCAAGAATTGTGTATACTTTAAGCAACTTAAATCTTTCAAGTTAAGTCATATAAGCCATATAATAGACTTTAGATGCATATCAAGTTTTCACGTCACGCTAAACAAATAAGATATTGAAAACTGATTATACATACCTTTGACTTTATACTTTCAAGTATTTGAACTATATGTCCAAATCTACATGTCTTTCATATGGAATCAAGTATTTGTCTATACGCTTTAAGCGTATCAAAGACTTTGTCCTTCTGGGACTTAATATGAGCATTTGTAGTGAGAATATAGTTACTTTCTTTGGGTCAACAAATGTGTATAGCATGCTTTGCAATATGTTGCAATTGAATTATTTATTTTATGAACTTCAGGTTCATATCATGATATTCGAGGATTTACATATACAAATGATAATTCATCCCATGTAACCTTTTCTCAAGTGTTTATCATGCCCCCCCCCTTATGTTAGAAAAGCTAACTTGTTTCCTCAACTTTGGGAAATCATCTTTGTGCATTATCATGTCAATATACACAGCACATTAATAATAAGATGAAATTATTTGATTCCTGACCCTGAACCACTCGTGAGGGGAGAATATACTCTCGTATACAACGTATATCAAACTGATATATATAACTTTGTTCTCATAAGAAACACTTTAGCTATTAAGTGGAGGCACTCAATAATTATCTTGCTAAACCAACTTTGATATAAACCAACTTATCAAGATGAACTATCTTGAGTAGAAAATCTGGAAATTATGCTCGAAGTTATATTACTGAGCAATTTACCTCGCAAGAACCGGCCAGGCTGCGGGTTAATAACAATTGCGCATGTAACCATATCATAGATGCATCATATGTGGTATACATGGCAGGTGAATGGGCCCATATTCACCTTTGATATTTCCAGAATTTATGGGCTTCAACCCGAATTCTTTAGTTGGTCAGTTCATTAATGAGAACAAGTGATACAAGAGAATTCGTAAAGAACTTTCTAGTTCTTTAATATTCACCCATGTGAATTCTCTATTATTGCACATCATACTTAAAATGAGATGGCTAACCCGAATGCCAACTGAATAAATTATCAATATTGGTAAACTTCAAATTTACACCATGACATGTGCACTTATCAATAAACTTCAGGTTTATTATGACATGGGTTTTTATACCAATAGATATCCACTTTATTGTGGCATTCTTTTGTTTGTGTAGTATAAACTGGAGAATAAAGCGGGTAGTTTTTCATATACAAATTATCCCGCTACAAGTTGTAGTGATAGAAGATATCAAATCTTTCCTTTATTTATAGTCTCAATATAATCAGCGCTTTTGCGTGTACTTTGGAAACTGAATAAGTTTCTTTGAGACTCACTACAGCACAATACTCAATTGTATTTCTCCAACATAGTAATAATTGGCTCTTCTAGAGCTCTCAATTAATTTTGTACTACCACAAATTCATCAACATCCATGTGGTGAATATCTTTCTTAAAGAGAAAGTTATACCGTTATGGTCATGTCAAACTTATATGTAAGATAGGTTTCTTGCATTATCGTTGTCCTTTAATAGTCATATTTCCAAAATACTTTGGCATACAATAGGTACGTGACCAACGATCATTCATGCCATATATCATCTCAAACCTCCTTCTAGGGGTGAGTGTGGTATTATCTCAAACCTCCTTCTAGGGTTGAGTGTGGTATATTCAATACCAATTTCATGTTCATATTCTTCCAATAATGAATATGTATTCGTGAATCAGATGTTGTCACAATCACTGCGGGGATATGTGATTTTGTTATCCTTTTCAAATCTGTAAATGCGTCTGGCATTAGATTTGCTATTCTTTGCAAATTGATAATATTTTGCGTCTCTTTTTCACAAATAGAGGTATGTGGATCAAGATGAGATAATGATGCATTTTTCCACAAAATTTCCCGTTTGGCTTCACCAACTTCTCCCCCTAATTTTGGGAAAAGTGTCTCATAAAATTGACAGTCTGCAAATCGTGCAGTGTACAAATCCCCTGTCAATGTTTCGAGGTAGCGAATAATGGAGGACGATTCAAACTCAACATATATTCCTAACCTTCTTTGCGGACCCATTTTGGTGCGGGATAGCGGTGCTATAGGCACATATACTGCGCATCGAAAGATTCTTAAATGGGATATATTAGGTTCATGACCCAAAACCAATTGCAACGGGGAATATTTGTGTCAATTCGTCAGTCAGAGACGAACTAGCATTGCTGCATGCAAAATGGCGTGACCCCAAACCGAAGTGGGTAGCCTCGTTTTCATGAGTAAATGAGGTATTCAAGATTATACTCATGTATTGTCTCAATCTGATATCCATTTTGAATGATATCTTTAAAACTCAACAAGTTCCTTTTAGACTTGGAGGAGAACAGTTTGACTGATATCATTAAAACTCAACAACTTCTTCTTAGACTTGGAGGAGAACATTGCATTCTCTAAAATATCGTTCCTTTAGGCAGAGTTATAGTTGCTCTTCAAGAGCCTTCAATCAATTTAATTCCCATGGTTTGCCATACAAAAGAAAATATACGAACATGAGAATAAACAAATTCAATCCGTTTGTTTCATACTTAAACAATATTTTCGAAATCTGCTGAGGTTATTCGACTAACTAAATCAGATAGTCGATTATATGTTTTCCATAATCGATTACTTTGCAGTTTGAAAATTTCAGTTTAAGCATTTTCTTAAACAATCGATTGTTAAACATACACAATCGATTGTTGAACATTCACAATCGATTGTTAAACATGCACAATCGATTATTTGCTATTTTGAAAAACTTCAGATCACTGTCTTAAGACAATCGATTGTTAAACATACACAATCGATTGTTGAACATTTTGAAAAACTTCCATCACACTGTCTTAAGACAATCGATTGTTAAACATAGACAATCGATTGATGAACACTGACAATCGATTGTTAAACATACACAATCGATTATTAGCTATTTTGAAAAATTTATCAGTCTTAAGACAATCGATTGTTAAACATAGACAATCGATTGTTGAGCATTGACAATCGATTGTTAAACATACACAATCGATTGTTTTGCAGTTTTAATGCGAAATATTAGATAATCGACTAACTGTTAGGTTAGTCGATTACCTCTACTGAAGAATAAAAATATTATTGAAATTTGAGCATATTGAAACATTCTAAAGAACTAGTACTAACATTATATCATAAACTAACTAATACGAGCTGATACTAATGACGATTAGTTTATTCACTAACTATTACAAATAAGTGAAACAAAATCAAACAACTCCATATTCTTTCATCACAGATCCATCACCGATTAGGTGGTCTATTTTCCCATCGGGTTGCTCAAAGAAATCTGCCACATCCAAGTGGGTGATGTCAAAATTGTCGTCAGAGACAAAATTTGTTTCAGGGTCTTTACTCTTTCGAGATGCTTGATAAAGGTCAACCAAATGTCTTGGTATACGGCAAGCTTTTGACCAGTGCCCTTTTCCACGGCAATGATAATATATAGTTTATGAACTATTTGCTTTTGGATTCTCATCGTATCGTGCTTGTGGCAGAGTGATCAACTTCAGGTTGTCATATCTCTTCTTTAAGCCATTCCACAAGATAGGTGGATCTTTGACTGTGATATATTCAATTTTCAAACCTTCATCAAGGTGATGGCGCAAGAAAATCAAGGCCTTAGCACAGTTTCAAACCTTCATTAAGGTGATGGCGCAAGAAAATCAGGGCCTTAACATAGTCTTGGGTGGATGCATTATTTCTGGCTTTAATGGCGTCTCCAAGACCCATAGCATCTAAGTGGATTTCAGCATCCAACACCCATGTCATATAGTTCTTGCCCGAAATTTCAAGGGCAACGAACTTTGTTTTCATAATGTCAGACATAAGATACAATTACATCAAGAGCGTGTTCATACTTACAGGCTTTATTACAATTATCACATTCACTTCAAGGAATGGATCATAATGACGATTATAATTCCGTCTATTGCCACGTCCACATTCATTGATACCATCATGGTAATAATTTTGTCTTCTTTCAGACTTATCACATACTGCTACCACATTCTCTAAAGGGAATGGAGCAAATTCATTTGGACGGAATTTTAATTCTTTGCCACGTCCACATTCATTGATACCTTCATGGTAATAATTTTGTCTTCTTTCAGACTTATCACATACTGCTACCACATTCTCTAAAGGGAATGGAGCAAATTCAATGGGACATATTTTCAATTCTTTGCCCACAATCATACATGAATTTGATCATGGCAAGGCACAGAAATTTTACCACTTCATGTGAGTGTAATTTCTTACGAACTCCATTAGAGTTATAATCAAACTTTGTTGTCTTTGTTTGTATATAAAATCAAATCGTAGAATTTCAAGAATTTGAAAGGGAAAAGTAAATTACTTACCTTTAAGGTATACCAATAAATGTTGTGACATCAAATATACCTCTTGAGTTTCCTTCCCGTTGCATTACTTTATGATGATACCATCTCTTCTATTTTTCCGTATAGAAATTAGAAAAAGGCGGCGATTGAGTTGAGAAAGCCGAATCGGCTATGAAGCAAAACCCTACACAAATAAAAGTTAAAATAATCGAAAATTTCAATTGGTTAGAGACTCGTGCTGATAACGTGTTATGAAATAATATAAGAACAAGAACAATAATACAAGAACAAGAACAATAGAGAGAGGAGTATTCTTATTGATACTTAGGGGTGATTTACAATAGAATAGAACCCCTATATTTATAGGGAGGTGGTGACTTAGCCACCAAGTAGTAAACCCTAGAATCTCTCTAATTATGGACATGCACCTTAAATAAAACTCTATTTATAACACCATATAATATTTACTGTCATTATTAGGGCTGTCGCAGTCTTTTTTAAAACAATTTCAAAATACTCTTTGACATAAAAACTACAATTTGCTGTAATTACGTAAATTTTCTTATAAAATATAAGAAACAACTATTTCAATTCACACAAAAATTAAATACGTTGACCTTTAACCTAGATGATTAAAAGAAAATGCCATAGTGGTGTACTTTTCCCGTTTTCACACGGAAGACATCTTCTTCTAGTAAAATATTTGATATTCCAAGAAAGTACTCACTCTCTCATCCATAATGAGTATTAATTTGCTTTAGATACGCTTATTAAAAAAATATTAAATTTTATATAAAAATATTTATTATAATTAAATTACTTTTAGTTAAATATTTAATGTGAAGAGTAAACAAATAAAAATATGAATATAGAAGAAATTTTATATAAATAAATTAAATTTTTTCTTGATTATATAAATAAATCTATATTTAAATAAAATTAAAAAAAATAATCATTTATTATGGACCATATATTATAATAATTTAGAATATCTTAAAAAGCACATCGAATTGGGTGGATATAAATAAGCATTTCAAGGTAGCTTCAAACTTTATTGTGTAAAGAGCTGCACAATATCCTACCAAAGGATATTGTAGTATTCTATTAGTACTCTCTCTACTCTATGTTATACTTCTTTCAATGTGAAATGATCTTACTCTCTCTGTTTAAATTCAGATGTTACCGTTTGATTTTGCACAAAGATAATTGAAGAAAAAGATTTTTAGATGTGTAATTTTAAAAATTTAAGGGGCAAACTTTTTACTGGATCATTGATATTTATATAACCATAAAAACTTCTCATCAAGTAATACAGTGGACAAAATAAAAAGTTTAAAAGTTACATTTTTTCCAAATATTAAAAAGCGTTATTCTTTCTCTTAGCGAACTACTAGGAAATTGTATCATTTAAATTAAAACAGTGGAAGTTGTAAAATATTTTAAACATTTTCATTCATATATAATTTTAATAACTTAATTTTTAATTGTAATGCTTTCTTAGTTAACTACATAATTTCAGCTATTACTTTAATAAGTCTTTCTCCAATATATAGTCTTTAATACAAAATGTAAATTAACACCAATATATAAGACCAATCTGCAGTACGTAAAGGTTTGATAAAACCCAGAAGTGGCAGATTATTCTCACGTTTGGGCTGTTTCAATTTAGTCTCACGTGCTGTTTGGCAGTTTTTTGAAAGAAGAATTAAGGCTACATAGTTTTCCCATTCACCTTACATTCAAATCTTTATTATATATATATATATATATATATATATATATATATATATATAAACTTTTTAAATATATGTCAATTACACATTACTTTTGACCAACCTCTAAAACTTGTGAAACACTATCGATGCGGCACGTGAAAAGTTATTTTCTACCTCACATGACAAATTACAATGGCTAATTATTGAAATTGAGCCCATTTTCCTAAATCAAAAAGATTGAACAACCTAAAATGAGAATAGAAATTTGAAAAATGACGAAAGTAACAACAACAAATATCAGACGTATTCCCGTCAGAGTCTCCTTCAAAGGTTAGGGTTGAAAAATATTTTGGCAAAAATGGAATTATGTTTGTTAATTTGGTCGAGGAGCTGTTTTTAATCAACCGGTCGGATCTTTTTTGGGTCGGGTTGTCTATTTTAATTAAAAAATCGTTTATTTTTTAATATAAATAAGCGCGTATATACACAACATTGAATATTAACTAGGCTGGTCAAAAGTAGTGTGTAATTCACACATATTTGAAAGGTTTAGTGTGTAAAGTTATATTCGTGATCAACACATGTGTAACAGATATTTGAGTGTAAGGTGAATGGGTAACTATGTATTTCGCTAAGAATTAACTTAAACAAAGGTCTAGCCAGTGAATTAAATTAAAAAATAGATGGCAGATGTATCATATACCATAATTTTCAAATATGTCGTTTTTCTTTCAAAATTTTTGAAAAAGCTATAACCGAATTGTTACGACTCGAAATTTCTACCATCGAGATTGTGATGGCGCCTAGTATTTCACTTGCTAGTTGTTAGACAAGCCAAAATTAGAATAATCTTAAGCTATTTTTAAACAAATCAAAATTTAATGGATGTCCATTACTGAATTTAACTGCAACGAAACTGAAATAAAGTGCGAAAAACAATAACAACTGAAATATCTAAATACATATCCGAATCTCTTTTCACAAGTGCACGAACTACTAGAATATTACAGATAAAGGTGTGAATAAAAGTAAAGTTGTCAGAAAGAACACACACAACTAAGATGAAGTAGAAGTGGATTTCAGAGCTGTGAATGGTAGGCAGTTGTACCTCAAGCCTTCGTCTAATAGTCAACCCAAGCAATTTACTGACAACCATTGGGATAAACTCTAAAATTTGTACAAGAAGTGCAGAGTGCAGTATGAGTATGACCGATCCATGTACTCCGTAAGTGTCGAATCTAACCTTGAAAAAGTAATGATGAGGCTATGACAAGATACATATGTAAACAACTTGTGCAAGTATATACGTATGCAAAGCAATAATGGACATAGTGATTAACAATATACATTTTGGGAAAGAACATGCAAAAGGGGAAAGCTAAAAAACTCATAGCAGGAAAAATGTCATATAGCAGCCAAATAATTCATCAACAATGAAGACAGGTAGTTGGTATATAAGTATCATGAATTGTCACGTTATTAACCTTCATCCTTTAACTCTCATTGCCATAATATGATGAATAAATGATATGAATAACACAACATTACCTTTCGTGCTTAAACTCTCCTTCTCATTATATAAATTAACAAATAATAATATAAAAATGACACGACATTATCATTCATGCCTTTACACTATTCCTTACCATAAGCAATGATAATATATATATTCCAAAGGGTAACTTAATTGCAAGGATTATACTTATCATTTAATATGATACCAGGGTACTGACCTTATCTTCCAAAATAGTCAAAAAGAACTAAATGAGCGATAATTACAGAAATAATGATCAAATAAGTAATAACCTAATTCAAGCATAGATATTCTAATTAAATAGACAATAATTCACAAAAAATAAGTTCTACCCACATGCTTTTACTCAATCATAACACATAAGTACTCGTCACTTATGTACATTGTATCCACACATCTAATTACATAGCAAATAGACAAACAAGTTTTATTCTCTCAAGTCAAGGTTAAAACGACACTTACCTTACTTTGTGACTCGAGCAATTACTCGACCATGACCTTTTCTTTCGAACAAGCCTTCGAACCAACTAAGTCCAAAAAATTATTGGCCAACAATTCAAATTAAACTTTAGAAACTCTTCACAATTTGAAAGAGATTCAAATTAAATTAATTTTAAAAAAAAAGTCAATAGAAGTCAATGCAGGGCCTGCACCTCGGAGTTTGGAAAAAATTTACATAATCTGAATAACAATTCCGATGCGAGTCCAACTCTACAAAAATTATTAGATTCCGACACCAAATCGCATTTCAAATCCTTATTTTTTATTTTTGGAAGATTTTATAAAAATCTAATTTTCTTCCATTTAGTTCATTAATTAACATTGTAAATAGGTATGAAATCACGAAATTTAACTAACTTCGGATAAAGAACAGTTGCCTACCTCACACTTGCGAAGAATTCCTCTAAAATCTCCTAAAACCGAGGTCCAAAACTCTGATAATGAAAAAAATGCCGGACTCCCAAACTTGAGCATTATGGCTGGCCCTTTCGCACATGCGAAATGGAATTGCGCATCTGTGCTTCCGCATTTGAAATTTCGCACACGCAACCTTCACTTTCTAGCGCAAGGACCGCGCTTGCAAAAAATCGTTTGCTTCTGCACCGTCACAAGTGTGATTTTATCGCGCATCCACATAAAAGCCCGCACTTGTTGCGGTGGCCTCGCTTCTGCGCGCAAGCAGGTGCCCTTCTTTCTCCATTTCTATGACCAAACGCCAAGCTTTCCAAAGTCTGCTTCTGCATCTTCTCCTTCCCACCTGCGACCTTCGCACATGTGCCCAGTAGTCCCCAAGTGCAACCACACTAGAACTAAGTCAAATAGCCTTTGATGTTCCAAACGTCAATACCACCCAAAAAGGGGGGTGGGGTAATTTATGTGGTACTCAATTTTTGATCCAGAACAGCCTGGTTCTTCTAAGTGTTCTAGCTACTACAATTTGCGGAATTAAAAATATAAAAAATAAAGAACATAGAGATTTTTACGTGGAAAATACCTGGCTCAAAAGGTGAAAAATTATGACCTACTACTCTGTAGGATTTTCCCAAACATCCACTAAAATCACTGAGCCAAACAACATTTACAAAAACTCTTTGTAAATCTAAGGATTAACTATAATCCTAGTGTAGCACACAAGCTCAACTGTTGCGACACCTTCAGGTTAACTCTAACTTGAATACTCAAAGTACCTAATACAACTGCTTCTATAAAGCTGGAATGGTACAACTTTAAACCACCTACTACAATTGAACTAGAATAAAAGAAAGACATAATGAAGTTGGTTCTTCTATCATGTCAAGTAGCATCAAGAATGCACACTCAAATCTCACATAAATTGCTTGCAAAATTACCTTTCTTTTTGCCCTCAATTTAGTTTCACTTCTACGTTTGTGCAATACCTCTAAAAGAGAACAATCACTGTTATTTAATGAGTTAGTAATCAGAGATTGATTGGGACTTAATTTCTAATCCTCTATCGAGTCCTTGAATAATACCAACTCCAACCGTATCCTCTATCCGGATTGTGTTCTCTTCCCATAAGGATGCTTTCTCTTCTCATCCAGTATGCAACCTTTTCGATCGGCTCAGGAGATATTGGAGCTTGATTACTGAGACTTATCTCTTTCACGTGCATCTCACATGCCTAGGTTGATAAGTACTGTGCCTCACATGATAGACCTGGTCCATGACTGAGTTTATTTGTCATTCTTCAAAACTTCACCTGAACTTGGGCCAAGAAATTCTCCCTTTTTGATGATGACAAACTCTGTGCTTTTATGGATAAAAAAATAGATTAGACATTCGTAAGAACTCAGCTTAACCATCAACACTTAACTTAGAGTTTTAACTTATCATCAAGGGACCAGGTATAATTAGTTTATAAATATCACTTTATTCAAAATAAATATTAAGGCATAATATCTCTTCCCCCTTTTAGAATCATCGAAAAGTTTCATACATTTTGAATTTCACATATTAGTAATTACTCAACGCCACTTGGGCAACTGCAAGTGAAAACATGGATTAATCATCAATAATCAACAAACACGTTCAAACTATTAAGAACAAAATCTTCATTGAACAAGAGAAGAGGAAGTTGTCATTGATAAGATATTTTTCCACCAATAAACCAAAAAAAGAAAGAAAAACTTTCAAAACATGAGCAAAAAAACATAAAAAAGTCCCTAATCTTGGTCACTGCGGGTATTAGACTGGTTCAGAAGACAACAATGGAGAACCTAAAGCTTGGAGGAACTAGAGACATAGGTTTGGAGAAGGTTGGACATATTCTGAAGCATCCCATCACTTTTCTCCTTTTCTTTTGTTAGCTCAGCTCTAAGGCCATCTCTTTCAGTTTCCAATTATGCAACTCGAGCTTGAAGCCTAGAAATTTCAGCATCCTTAGTTCCACTCTCTTGAACAAACCCCTAACTTTGTTATTCACAGGTGTCTTCAGAGATGAACCAGGTTCAACTGGGATGGCATTTACAAGATAGTCACAAGCCAATAAGGTCTTAACACCAAAATGCTCCTTGCTTGAGGCCATCTCCCATTTCTTCAAAGGCACCCTTAGCCTGTCCAACACAGTAGTAAGTAAGAACCCATATGGAGTTGCATGTGCCTTGGAGCCATTAACGACCCTGTCTAGTAATTTCACAATGAAAGCATGCCAATTTATTTGCATTCCTCTCAAAAGGAACTCCATAAGAGCTAGGTCCATGTAGTTGGCAGTTTGTCTCATCTCCTTTATGGGCAATAGGCACTTGTTAACAAATTCAAATAAGACCTTGTGCTCAGGTCTCATCTCACTTTTTTGCACAAACTTGGCTTCAGGTACATTTCAGCAGTTGCAGCATCACAAAAGTTCCTAGTGATTTCAATAGCAGTAGAGAGAGAGTCTAGACATGGCCACCTTTACCTTGTATAATCATCATACCCTTCACTACATATGTCCAAAATCTCACCCAGTTTGATTGCATCAAACTGGACTTTTACACCCTTTACCAGGCTGGAGTCTACACCATTTTTCACAGTGGCATTGGCCATTAACTTAATCAATTCATTCCTAGACAGCCTCCCATCCTTCTATAGGATCAAGTCCTTCCAACCTTATGCAGCCAGGGTATCCATCAATCTTCTCATACCTGGCTCATCCAGGTCTTTCAATAGTCTTCCTTTAAAAAAATTCCTTCTACTAAAGATGGCAAACATATATTGTTCCTTTTCAGATACTTCTTCTTCTTTACCACTCCACTCTTTATCTTCTTCAACAATTTTCTTTTGTTTACCCTTCACAGCATACCTAATTCTTTTTGCTAATGAAGATTCAGCAGGTACATGTATAGGGGAAGACTTCTTGGGAGAAGTCTTAGAAGTTTTTTGTTTGGGTGTTGGAACCTCTTCAATTGTTCCTAGTTCTTGATGGACCAGTTCCATCTCATCTTCTTCTTCTACAGCCTTAGAACTTTCTACAACCTTTGCTTTTACCTTCTCTTTCTTCTTCTTCTTGCTTTCTTCTAGGGCTTTGTGTAATTGTACTTCACTTTGTTTGATCTTACTCCTAGTAGCTCTCTCGTTAGCCACTAAAGGGACAATAGGTTTTCGGGATGAAGTTTTGCTTTTCTTGGTTGGCTTTAAAGTAGTTGGAGCCTTTTGTGATGAAGCCTTGCACTTTCTTAGATCATAGCTTGCCCCAACTTTTTTCAGAAGATCAGCCAGAGTTTCCTCAGCTGATGAAACATGTTCTTCTTGTTGCCTTCCTAGATGGACAAGTCCCTCAGCCGCTTCCCCAGAACCACTTCCCCCTGACTTGAAACCACTCTCTTCAACCCTCCCACAGATAGCAAGAACCTCTTCTTTCCCATTGCCCCTCTCATTACCACTTGCTCCCTCTCTCTCTCTCTTTTCCTTTCTTTTTACCTCCACTCCTACTTGATTTATCCACATTTACATCTTTAATAGGACCAACTAGAATAAACCTATTTTCAGTGCTTTCAACAATAGTAGAAAATACTATACAAGAAATTACCTCACCATGAGTTTCATTAATTTTCTCAGTGTCAGAAGACCCATGTTCTTCACCTTCATTGGCAGAAATAAAATCTTTAGACTTAGAGGTGGAGTCAGATTCGTGTACAGGGCTTTTTCTTTTGGCTAGCCTTCAATATCCCATTTAGAGCTTTCCTTAGGGCTCCAGATGCTACAGTTTTTCTAGCTAACATTTTCTACGTACGAACCTTAGGTTTTATGGGTTCAATAGTAGGAGCAGATAAGGGTGTGTTTTTGAGGGAGATGCTGGTGGGGGACTACCAAGGTTATCTTTGGGGGGGGGGGGTTAGACATGGCTCTTCGACTATGGAAGAGTTTTGAGAATTTCTAAGAAGAAAGAGGATTTGGTATTTCTGAAGAAGAAAAGGGCGATCAGAACTGGAGTAATGTTTGATGGTTATGGACTAATAAAGAAAAGGTGTGGTATGTACTTAAAGATGAATAGAGATAAATGCAATAACGACAGCTTTTCAGGGGTCAATTAAAAGTCTAATCAAGATATAATTCCGATCTCTTAGTGATTACTAGGCATCGCTAGATTTAGGTAAAAATCCTGATTTTTAGAGTTCTAGGAGAACGAAACTGGATCAATGCTCAACGGATAAAATTTCTTGGAACTTAACAAATGTAGGACTTCTGCTCATGATTGGAAAATTAATCTTTCTCATTGTTAAGAGTATTGAAAACATACCTGAGCTTTCATATGAACACATACTGATGAACCAGGTTCTTCATATACAACTATCTTAAACATGCCCCAAATGCAAAAATAGAAGAAACTTTGTAAGAAATTAGTAAATCCTATATATACACATGTCACAGGAGTATACTAATTAAAGTACGAGACTGAGTAAGAATTGATCGAGATATTTACACAAAGTTAGAGCTCCTAACCAATTTTTTTTTCATTGTGCATTCTGAACTGTACCTATTAGGTGATCTTAATGATATCTAATTCCAACATGTTCCTCTCAAAGTTTTCTCTACTCAGTGCTTTAGTGAAAATGACAGCCATTTGTTTATCACACAAAATTCTACTGAAATCAACCCTTTCTCATAGTTATATCATAAGAAGTGGTGTCTAATATCTATTTGCTTAGTCCTCTTACGATGAACAAGGTTCTTTGTCATACTTATAGAACAAGTGTTATCACAAAATATTGGAATACATCCCACTTCAATTCCAAGATCTACCAGTTGTTGTTTGATCCACAGCAATTGAGAACAACAAGAAGCAACAACAACATACTCTGCTTCATCGGTAGATAAGGCCACAGAATTTTGATTTTTTGTAGACCATGACACAAGGCATGAACCAAGGAATTGTGACATACCTGAGGTGCTTTTCCTGTCCACTAAGAAACCTTCATAATCAGCATCGACATATCCTACTAGATCAAAATTACTACCCTTAGGATACCAAAGGCATAGATCAGTGGTGCCTTTAAGATATCTCAGTATCCTCTTGACAACAATCAAGTGGGATTCTTCTGGATTTTCCTGAAAATGAGCACAAAGACCTAAAGTGAAAACAATGTCACGTCTAATTGCAGTAAGATACAAGAGTGAACCAATCATACCCTTATACAACTTTTGGTCCTCAGATCAACCAGGTTCATCAATATCTAATTTAGTAGCTGTTTCAATGGGTGTGTCTATTTCCTTTGATTCTTCCATTTTAAACTTTTTGATAAGTTCCTTTGCATACTTCTGCTGGTGGATCATAGTTCCATTTGGACATTGTTTGATTTGTATGCATAAAAACAAGTTAATCTCACCCATCATGCTCATTTCAGACTCTATCCCCATTAATCTTACAAAGTCCTAACTTAGCTTATCAGTAGTGGCCCCAACTATTATGTCATCAACATATATTTGTACAATACGGAGATCCTTACCGTTTTCATTTAAGAATAAGGTACTATCAATTTTACCTCTCTTGTAACCATGCTCCAGCAAGAATTTTGACAATCCTTCATACCATGCTCTTGGAGCCTGCTCGAGTCCATAGAGGGCCTTGTCTAACTTGTACACATGCTCAGGATAATCCCCGCTCTTAACCCCTTATGGTTGTTTCACAAACATTTACTCTTTCAGGTAGCCATTTAGGGAGGCACTTTTGACATCCATTTGATGCAGAGTGAATTCCATGTGTGCTGCAAAAGCTATAAGAAGTCTTATTGCCTCTAGTCTTGCAACAGGAGCAAAAGTCTCATCATGTCCATGCCCTTCTCTTGGTTGTAACCTTGGACCACTAGTCTTGCAATGTTTCTTGTAACTGATCTATCTTCATCAAGTTTGTTATTGAAGACCCATTTTGTACCAACGACTGATCTGTCCTTGGGTATCGGAACTAGATGCCAACTTGACTTCTTTCAAACGTATTGAGTTCATCTTGCATATCAATCACCCAATCTGCATCCTGCAAACCTTCAACAATATTTTTAGGTTCAATAAGAGACACAAAGGCATCAACAACACACTGATTCTTTAATTTTGATCTAGGTTTAACTCCAGATGTTGGTGTGAGCACGTGATTTTTGCCGCGCTTAAATTACTCCTATAGAATTCATCAAAATTAGGATTTTTCTTTTATTATTTGAATTTGTAGGAATTAATTGCATAATTTTGTGTTTTGCTTGCATTTTGTGTGCATTTTTAGGCATCATAAATAATGAAAATTATAAAACAACATATTTACATGTAGGACCTAATTTTATATTTTGGATTAATTGAGCATCATTGAAAATGAGGAAAAATAACAAAATTAGCTCTTTTGCATTATTACTTTTAATTATTAGCTTTTGTCATAGTTTTCCTTCAAAATTAGGATCTAATCAATTTTTGAGGAAATGATTAGAATAATTTTAGGTTTAAATTGCGTTTTAATTAATTCATCATTTTAAATTATAAAAAAAGAGAGGAATTTAATTATAAAAGGAAAAAAAAGTTTTAAATTGGTCCCCTTAATAAAAGACCCATGTTTTGGGCCAATTTTGAATAGTAGCCTAAGCCAAACCCGTCTATACCCACTATAAACTGGCCCAAACCTGTCCCAAACCCAGCCTCTCATCAGAGACGCCCCAAAACGGCGTCGTTTAAGGCATGTTAATCACGACCGTTGATCCTAGTAGATCGAACGGTCCGCATCTTCCTAGGTTTAGGATATAAAATGGTCGGACCCCCCCAACCCTCCAATCCCTCATCTCTACCCCTACAATTATCAGAAGCGTAACGCCACTATTCCCCAACGTCCGCCGCCGGTCGAAAATCGCCTCCGCCGCCGATCTGTCTCTGAACCCACCCAAATTTGCACCCCTGAATCCTCTCCTCTTCCTCTTTCCAATGCCCAAACATCAGCCTTCGAATCCTACTCCAACCGTTCGAATATTCGAAACCATGGACGCCACCTCCATCGCCCACAGCTGCGCCATCCAAATGACCCCAATTTTACACGCTAGCCCCGTATTCACCTCCCCAACCCATATTCAACCTTATCCTCCTTCAAATCTGAGCCAGTGCTTTTGAATTTCAAATCGAAATTTCGACCAAAACACAAACTCACCCCAAATCCGACCAAATTTACACCACACAGTCTCCTTATCTCTCCTTCATGAATCCATAGCCTGTAGCCCTCAAACATTACCATACCACCTCGAATTTCAGATAGAAGTCTGACCCAGAACCCTAATTTGCCCTAACCTGAATTTAGGTTTTCCAAAATCTCAACACAATGCATGAAGGACCCATGTTCGAAATCCAAGGTTCAAAATAAAACCTATAAGCTAAGTATCCTGTTTTTTTTTTCTCTATTTCACATCATTTATGTATATTTGGTTGTTGGTTTTGACTTTTGGTTTTAGGTTAGTTTTCTTTTATTTTTGTGTTAATTAAGTATAGTAGTTGTTGTTTTTAATTAGGCTTTTATATTGGGTCGAAAGTTCATAAGTTGAATAATTTGTCAGTTTTCTTAGTTTGAAATTGAGTTTCATGAGTTGGTCTTGTTATTGATATGAATCCCACCTTATACTTGAATTCCAACTAGTTCGAATTAATTTTCCTTCATGGTCAACTAGTTGAACCCGTATTTATTGCCTGCATATTTCCTTAAGGGTTTAGGCTTGAAAGTACTAATTGTAGCTTGTTCTATTTTGCTTAGTTGATTTTATTTTCTTTTATGCTTGATTGATGGTCCATAGTAGTAGCTGCAATTTGGGTTCAAAGTCAATTGGGTTGTATTTGAGTTAATTCAGCCAATGGTCATACCATTTGGGCCATTGGTGAACTTTAGTAGTTTGGAAGTCTTGAGGGTAGTTTAGGAATTGTAGCTTAAAGAATCTAGTGCAACTAATCTAGAAGCTTCTAGGCCAAGGTTTGAACATTAATTTTTAATTCTTGGTTACTATTCCTTGGGTAACAAGTTAAAAATTGAGGGACTGATTGGCTAACATGGAAAAATTGAAAGGACTAAATGTAAAATAAGAGCTGAATCTTTGCCCTAGTTCAATTGCCTATAAAGGCATAGGTTTCTTGGATAAAAACACAAGAAGACCTTCTAGAGAAATCCCTTCTGAATTAGTCACAAATACAAGAGAAAGAAAATCAAAATAACAGATCTGATCCTAGGGAAAACTTCTGAAAATTTGAAAAAACAAAAAAATAGGCAGAAATACTATTTTATTAGCATCAACTATCCTTTGAAAATTGTCCAGTTTAGTCCCGGTTTTCAAAAAGTGCGAAAATAATTTAAGATGGAATCATTTTAATCCATTTTTAAGGCTGTTTGAATCCTGCTCTACATGATAAAAAAAACTCCTTATTTGCTTTTGGGTTTCGAGTTTGGTTTCATTGCTGCATTTGTTGAGATGAATTTGTTGCTATTATTGTTTCCTACGTATATTACTCATAGGTATTCCTTTGCTATAATTCCAGGTACCTATCCTGAGTTCCTTCGACGTACATCACCGTTGGAAGATGAATAAACACGATGCTCGATTTTGCTATAGTTTTAGGCTGTTTTTTTATATTAGTTTATTGTAAATAATATGGATTGTGATTGGACTTTATGAGCTGTAATTAATTGGGACTGTTAAACTCTTTTAGTTTATTTCCTTTAAGCTAAGTTCAGTGTTCATCATTAGTTGAAGATTATGAGTCCTTGAAGTCAATTATGAGCGTGGTGTTGGACCTGATTCAGTTTACATGTTAAGTCATAAATTTGGAAGTAGTAGTTTAACTTGAAAGCTGGAACCATAAGATCTCTCCCTGATTTAATAAATTGTTTAGCTTAATGACAGTGTGCCCGTGAAAACTGTTAGTTTAAGAAGTTTGCATGCGTAAAACGTTTTAACCTTGCTTATGTGTGAAAGTATGCTCATTGATAGATATATATTCCCAAGCCCATGGAGTATATTTTTTTTACTTTTGTTGAGATATACGAGTTATATAGTCTTGTGACGATTGGATTCAAGGATAAGTGATAAGAATTAATATATGAAACCAAAACCAGTCTTCCATTCAATTAACTTGGACTAAAAGAAATAGTTAGAAATTATTTTAGAATTCAATGGTTGATTGTTTGGGAGAAGTGATACGAGGGAGTAAGGGTGATTAACAAGTATTAGAAGTTAAACGAATCAAGGATGTTGTAACTCGTATTTTCATGTAAACCTAGAGATGCTTAATACACTCAAGAGGTTATGTATTAAGTTATTTGAATCATATAATATCCATATCATAAGTCTTGAAGTGAAATAAGTTATGAAACAAAAGTCGTCAAAATTTGTCGCAACTTAGGTTCATAATTTTACTTAAACATTATGTCAAATGTTTCTAAGATTTTCTCCCAATTTACTATGAATTATGGGGTGGTATACATACCAAATTAAATATCTATCAGTCTGATTTCTAACACATTAAACCGTTTGTCAATACGATCTTGGAGTATAGAGATATTCATATTTTTGCAAGCCTGCGCGGATTGGTAGATGACAAGTTGGTGCATCCCCTACTTGCCAAAATGATAGGACAAAATTAAAGGACCTAATATGGCCAAGAGAGGACTTTTAAGGGATTATAATCTCATTTATTTCAACCATATTTCAGACCTTCAAAACCAAAGTTAACGCCTGCAACTCCTCCCCAAAAATCCCACACAAACCCTAATTGATTTTTCCTCTCTTTCAAGTTCTTATTGGGGGTAAAACCTAGAGTTTGAAGAACCAAGGGAAGGGCTGAATTATCCAACAAGTAAGGTAAGTTTACTGCCCTCTTTCACACATTTTCTGCTGTGAATTCATGGTAATTCCTTCTATACATGTAAGAACTCACGGGACGATGCTCGAAAGTCGTGAGTTCGAGTTATTCACTTGTAGAGGACTGTTTTGTGGACTGTTTTTGGACTGTGTATTTTACTACTTTTTTGTGGATTATTTTAGGAGGAAAGTTGTGGAGAAACACCGAATAGATTTAGGATAGTGGGCTGATAGTTATTCGTAACATTTTTGGCTCGTTTGACACGACTGCGGTGGTCGTCGTATGTATGAAGTGATTAGGTTGTGCATGGACTATTTTGGGAGGCTCAATATGTTAATTATTGATGGTGTTTGGGATGTTTGGTGATTTATTTTAATGGTGTGAAGTCATATATATTTATGGGAGGTGTTGTCCATTGTATCGTAAAATAGTTTGGGATCGATGCATAATAGTTATGACGCTTAAAATATTACCAAAGTATCGTTTCTCTTATTGTAGACTAAGGAGTAGTGACAATTGAATATCTTGAGATTAGGGAAGTATATACAAGGTATGTGAGACTATTCGTTTCTTTCTTGTGCATGACTCCGATTGTACACAATGTAATAAACGAACTTCCAAAGATACTCTACTCTTAGAAGCTAGTAGTACTTACATCGTTTCCTCTCTTATGGAAAGATTGATGTTAATGTTGCTTCTCTTATTCTTATGTTATCAATTTTGTTGGTACTTCCTGATTTTTATAAGGTTCATAGTGAAGAGTTAGTCCTGATAACGTGTACAGATGATACCGACCTTATGTCACTCCGAAAGGTTTGGAACATGATTACATGAGTTGAGCATGCATTATATATATGTATCTATTTTACTCTACCGAGCCGCACTATAGTCGTCCGGGTACGACACCTATTGTGCAACCACTGATCAGTTGGGTTTTCCCGAGCTCCACGTGGTAGGGTAAAATTTTACCGAGCCTTATGATGGCCGGGTATATTTTTAACGAGCCAATTACGGTCGGGTACGATTTGATGATGATGATGCCCACAGAGGCGTATTTTTTAAAAGTTTATGTATGTATATATATATATATATATATATATATATATATTTCATGTCATTAGCCCTCAGTGGTACTCACATGTTACAGGTTGTATATTCTCTATCCCTGCTTATAATATTGTTCGTATTTATGGTTCCCTGTCTTACATAATCAATAATTTATTCGTTCTGACATCCTTTTTGTGTATGCTACATGTCGTGCTATAGGTCATAATAGATAGGTAGGTGAAACTCCCCCACCATAGTAGGTTGTCCAGTTCAGCAGTGATTGGCAAGATCCCTTCTCCCGACTTGCCCTGGTCTTGGTATGAATTTTTTTTGCCGACATTATAGATATGTCAGGGCCCTGTTCCGGTTATGTTGCAGCACTTATGTTCCTTTAGAGGCTCATAGACAAGTGTCAACTCATGTATAGTATGGAATGCCTTGTCAGCTGGTTTTGTTGTATATTCTTTCATGGTAGCGTGGTAGATCATACCTTATATATAGTTTCTTGATTTTCTAGTCATCCCATGTTATGTATGCTCGTGCCATCATATCTTATTGTTGGTTTTCCATGATCCATATCTACAATTTATATTGATCTCATCAGCCCTAAAAGATAATAAAGAAGGCTAGATAAAATGTACGTTGGTGCTCGACAAGTATGGTCGGGTACTACTCATGGCCCTCCAATTTGGTTCGTGACATGAAAATGCTAAGTTTACTGAATTTTGTGATGAGCATGGCATAGATCATAACTTCTCTGCCCCTAGGACCTCTCAACAAAAGGGAGTAGTTGAAATAAAGAACAGGACTCTTAAAGATATGGCTAGGACTATGCTTCTTTCTAGTAAACTGCCCCACAGCTTCTGGGTAGAGCCTGTAAACACTACATGTTACATCATCAATAGGTGCATGACTAGACCTCTCGTAGAGAAGACTCCCTATGAGTTACTTAAAGGAAGAAAGCCAAATATATCCCATCTTAGGGAATTTGGATATAAGTGCTTAGCCAAATATGGAGGCATGGCTTAGCCTCATACAAGATTTGAGACAGGGCTTACTCTAATACAAAGAGGAGGCAATGCTTACCCTTGTGCAAATATGGAGACAGAGCTTAGCCTCATGCAAGATTTGAGACAGGGCTTAGCCTCATGCAAAAAGAAGGCACTACTTAGCCTTATGCAGCGAACAAGTACAAATAAGAGTAGAATATTTCTTAGTTGGAGATATAATTGCATTTGTTGGCTTGATTGTTAGGACATTGGTATGTGTATATTTGCGAATACTTATTCTATGTTCACGGTGCCTGCGTCCAAAGAAAAATTGTAAGTCTTTAAGGGGAGGTTGGTTTGTGCCTTTATATGCTGACTTTACATTGGTCCGTTCTGGAGGCCTTGTTTGAGTTGCCCTGGGTAATTTCTGGCTATCACAGAAATAGAGTTTTCAAAAATATGCATTTATTGATAAAAATTGAGTTACATTTTTAGAATACATAGTGAAATATTGAGTGATTGTAGATGAACCAATGACTGTAACACATTTTATTGACGTTGCAGCTTTCCCCCTAAAAATTATGCCCCAGTTTGAGAAATGAACATTCGGTTGCTTTGCGTGTGACAAATCTTATTGAACCTTCTATGGAATTTTGGGAATCCTTCTCAAAATTCTGCCCCAGTTTCTAAATTTCTGGTACATGATGGCGTTGGCTGGACTTGCTCCGAAATTTTTAGGGTCCTCCTCAAAATTCAGCCCTAGTTTCTTGTGTTGGGGGGAAAATAATAATTTTATTAAGATATGACCGATCCCATAGGGCTGTCTACGTATCCCCTATTAAACATGAATCGAGTCAAGCATAGTTCAATTACATCATATGAAGGAATTTAAATGATCTAAACGTAGTATCTCATGACTATGTCTCAACTGATTGGTTTGATTGGTTTCGGCCAAACTTCTACACCATTTCTGCAAGTATGAGTGATCCTCTAGTTAGCAACCGGTGAACCGTGTAAGGACCTTGCCAGTTGGGTGAGAATTTTCCTTTAGATACATCTTGATACGCGAAAATCTTCTTCAACACCAACTATCTCGGTGCGAATTGTCTTGGTTTGTCTTATTATTGAAAGCTCTGTACATTCTGTTCTGATAAAGCTAACCGTGACATACTGTGTTTATTTTTTTCTATCTATGAGGGTTTATTTCTCATAGAGGCTCCTTATCCATTCTGCATCACTGGGTTTGGCTTCCTATATGATCCTTAAAGAAGAAATTTCTACCTCGGCTCGAATGACAGCTTTGGTACCATTAAACAGTAAATAGGGGGTTACACCAGTTGATGTGCGGACCATAGTGCGGTACCCCAATAGGGAAAAGGTTAACTTCCCGTGCCATTGTTTGTGGTTGTCTACCATCTTCCTTAGTATCTTCTTGATATTCTTATTTGCATCTTCTACAACTCTATTCATTTGTGGTATGTACGTTGTAGAGTTTCTATGCTTGATTTATAAGGTTAAACACACGGATTTCATCAGATCACTGCTAATATTAGTGGCGTTATCAGTGATAATGGACTCAGAAACTACGAATCGGCAAATAATATAATGCTTGACAAAGTATGCGATGACTTTCTTGGTTATAGTTTTGTAGGATGCAGCCTCTATCCATTTTGTGATGTAGTCATTGTCCACCTAAAATGAACCTGTGCTTATTTGAAGTAGTGCGCTCGATCGGACCGATAACATCCATTCCCCAGGCAACAAAAGGCCAAGGTGCACTTGTTTCTTTGAGCTCATTGGGTGGTACCGTTATCATGTCTGCATGTACCTAACATTGGTGGCATTTCTGTATGTACCAGATGCAATACATCTCCATGGTCATCAAAAAATATCTAGCTCTAAGTATTTTCTTGGCTAGAACAAAACCATTCATATATGGCCTACAACTTCTGGCGTGTATTTCTTTGAGCAATCTAGAAGCCTATTTTGTGCCAACACACCTTAACAACGCTAGATCATGAGTTCTTCTATGTAGGCCCCTCCTCTTTGGAATATGTGATTGGATAGCCTCCGCAGTGTGCATTTCTAAGTATGGTTTGCCTGCTCTAGATATTTTCCTCTTTCCAAATATTCTTTGATGTCATGGAACCAAGGTTTTCCATCTATTTCCTCTTTAACATGAGCATAGTAAGTCGGTTTATTGTGGATCCTCACCAGGACGTGATTAATGAAATTCTTGTCTGAATGTTGTATCATTGATGCCAAAGTGTTCAGTACGTCTGCAAACTCATTTTTACTTTTGGGTACATGTTTGAATTCTACCTTTGTGAATCTTTTCATCAGTTCCAGCACATGATGCAAATATAGTAGTATTTTGGTGTTTTTTGTAGCCCATTCTCCTTGAACCTGATGTACTAGAAGATCCGAACTGCCAATTATGAGCAGCTCCTATATATTCATATCGATGACCCAACTAAGCCACATGATGCAAGCCTTGTATTCTTCTATGTTGTTGGTGTATGGAAACATAATCTTTGCAGATACCGGGTAATGTTGGCCTGTTTGTAATACCAAAATTTCTCCAATGCACACTCATTTAAAGTTTGCATATCCATCAAAGAACATTCTCTAACCGTAATAGGCTTCAGCAATGTCTTCTCGTACGAACCATTCTTCTTCATTGTGAAAATACATTTTTAAGGGTTTGTATTCTCCTCCCACAGAATTTGCAGCAAGGTGGTCTACCAATGCTTGTCCTTTGACCATCTTCTGAGTTACATAGACGATATCGAACTCACTTAACAATATCTACCACTTGGCTAACTTCCCGGTTGGCATGGGCTTTTGAAAGATGTAGTTCAGAGGGTCCATCCTGGATATGAGGTATGCAGTATAGGCACAGAAGTAATGCCTCAATTTCCAAGCTATCCAGCTCAAAGCACAACAAGTGCGTTCCAGTAGAGAGTATCGTGCTTATTAAGGTTTAAACTTCTTACTCAAGTAGTATATTGCTTGATCCTTTCTTCATGTCTCGTCATGTTGTACCAAAACACATCCAAAAGCCTTATCTAATACAGATAGATTGACTAGCAAAGGTCTCCTAGGTTCTGGAGGGACTAGGACTGGCGGTGTAGACTGGTATTCATTGATTTTGTCGAAAGCCCTCTGACAATCTTCGGTCCAACTTGTTTCAGCATGTTTCCTCAACATTTTGAAGATAAGTTCACATATGACTCTGGACTATGATATGAAGAAACTAATGTAATTGAGATGTCCTAGGAAGCTCATCACGTCCGTTTTGCTCTTTGGTAGTGGTAACCCCTAGATAGTCTTAACTTTGGACCAGTCCAACTAGATTCCTCAATGGTTGATATAGAATCCTATTTTCCTGCGAGAACCCTATATACACATTTTGTGGGGTTCATTTTTATATTGTACCTCCTTAGCCTGTCAAAGAACTTACTCAAGTGTGCTATGTGATTTGGGGCCCTCTTGGACTTGATGATGATGTCATCGACATATACCTATATTTCCTTATGTATCATATCATGGAAAATGATCATTGTAACTCTCATATAAGTAGCCACGACATTCTTCAGACCGAACGTCATCATCTTGTAGCAGTATAATAAAATCTATTGTCTCTACATTTTCTTCGTCCATCCAAATCTGGTGATAACCAATGAAGCAATCTAGAAAGAATTGGAGTTCATGTTTGGCGCAATTATCGATCAGGATGTGTATATTTGGCAGTACAAAATCATCCTTGGGACTTGCTCTATTTAAATTCTGATAGTCAACACACACCCTGACTTTCCCATCTTTCTTCAGAACTGGTACAATATTGGCTAACCAGATTGGGTACTCAACTACCCTGACAACTTTGGCTTCGATATGCTTAGTGACCTCATCATTGATATTCAGGCTCTTGTCTAGTTTGAATTTGCTGAGTTTCTGCTTCACTAGCGGACACATTACATTGGTAGGAAATTTGTGAGCCACTATGGATGTGCCCAGACCAGTCATGTAATCATATGACCATGCAAAGATATCCTCATATTCCTTCAGGAAACGGATGTACTCTTCCTTCTCTGGCGATGATAAGTGAATGCTTATGCGCATATCCTTGATGGTTTCGATGTCTCCCAAATTGAATGCTTCAGTTTCATCCAGGTTGGACTTAGGTTTTTCTCAAAGCTCTCAAGTTCCCTAATGATTTCCTCAGGTATTTCATCCTCTTCTTCTTAGTCACTATCCTTATATAGTGTTGTCTCATTACATGTCACAATCATCGGTTCATCACGAAAAGTAATAATAATGATGTAGAAAGAAAAACGTGAAAGGTAAGAATGAATAATAAATAACAATGCATTGATGAAAGATTGCACATATCTAAAACAAGAATGGCTTGATAAATCGTGCAATTAGTTTGATACAAAATGCGTATTTAAAACAAAATGACTGAAAATATCTAAAATGCCTAGCATGGCTATAGAAATAGATTAGACTAAATGGCAAGCTACCCAGGGACTCGACAGGCCTGGGATGGTGTGGTAGTCCAATTCCTGAGAATAACTACCCTCTCAACCGTTCGAATGGTGAGGACTTCTTCCTCCTCCTCCTCAATTATCGCGCTACAATCTATATCCTCATTCTCTAGGAACAAATTCCTCAGCCCAGCTAAAGCTTCTTCTTCTGTCATTCCCCATATTGTAGCGGCCTAGTGAAAGTCTGACCCAGATGTGGCACTAGTTGCTCAAGATGGTAATAAAGACCATGCCATGGTGGCGACCAATCATCATATTCTTGCCATGTATACTGATATTCAAGCCCAAAAGTTGTGTCATGACGTTTTAGATAGATCGGTTTAGTAATGCTCTGGAGATCCTTTCCCAGTTCTTCGCGGGGTTCATACCCAGACCATGCTAGTATGCTTTGTATCTTGTTACTCCAATATTTATCCTTCTCATATGCATTGACACGTTCAATGTGGTGATAGGTTTCCCCTCTAACCTTCTTCTATTCTCGATAACCGGAATGGTTTGACTGGTGTAAATAGGATTACTTCCATCTCTATAAATGATCACTTCCAGATGGTTCCATTCGAACTTCACCGCCCGGTGTACTGTGGAAGCCAGAGCCCCTAGGGAATGTATCCAAGGTTTGACCCAATAGAAGATTGTATGTAGCTGATATGTCAAGCACTTGGAATTCAACATCGAACAAAGTTGGCCCCATCTACAGGCAAAGATTAATCTCCTCAATTGTAGCCCTTTGAGACCCATCATAAGCTTTCATGTTCATATTTCCTCCCATATATCATGAAAACCTTTGCCTAATTTTTTCAGAGTCTTAATGGTTAAATGTTGATGCTTGAAACTCAATCTATCAAGACCCTGGCAATGAACTCGTCTTCAAATTGTACCGTGATATGCATTGCCCAGTTGTGATTCAACCCTTCAGGCAGTAATTTATCCCCATGGAACATGATCTTAGGACTTTCCAGCACTTGCCCTACCATGTTGCCCATTTCTCTGCAGGTGATATTGTTCGGCATATAAGCTTCATTCAACACCTTCATCAAAGCATTCTTGTGTGCCTCTAAATTTTGCAAAAGTGTTAAGATGTATATATGGGCGGGGGTTCAACTTATCAATAATAGAGTATTCCCTTGCATGTACTTTCCTCCAAAGATCATTCAATATGGTTTCAATAATATGTTTCCTAGTAGGAGCCTCCTTGCTCGATCCTCCCAAATGTTCGGTGTATAGATCCTTCCTATTCTGGCCATTCCTTGTGCAACATCAAATTCTTCCATTTTTGATTTTCCCTTTCGTCTAGCTTCAGCTACGTACACCCAAGGTATGGCCTTGGAATGGAGAGGATGTGTAGTTGCTACTGTCACTATGAAAGGTTTGCTCAGGTGTGCCCACTTCTACCTCCAACGGAATAGTTGTGACTGCAGGTGGAGCTATCTATACCTCAAACGGAACCAATATGGTTACTTCAGCTTCGACTGATAGCTATATCTGTACCACAATAGGAATGAGTGTGACTGCGTGTTTAAAATCATCTCCTTCCCTAATAAACTCGATCAAACCCTCAAGATCCCATTCTTTATCCGTCTCTATCACATGTACCACGTCACTCATATGATCTGGGAGAGGATTATTGCGGACGTTGGGTGTAGCTTCCTTTGCATGTATGACCTTGATATCAATCAATTTCTGGATCTGATCTTTCAATGTCCGGCACTCATCGATGGTGTGCCCCTTCATACCATAATGGTATGCGTAGGTGTTGTTTGGGTTAACCTATTGAGATAAGTTCTCCACTGCCACATGAGGAATATGAGTGACATAACCAAGGCTTTCAACCTTTTGTACAGCTGGTCGATGGGTTCAGCAATAGCGGTATATTATGTAGGTAATTTGTAATCAAAGTTAGGTCGGGGTTTCTGGTAATTTTGACAATTTGGAGGTGAATGATAGTAGGCTGGCTGGGTGTTATAAGTATGATAAGTGGTTGCGGGTTGAGAATATCTGGGAGATAAAGGTTGGTATATGGATGGAGGTGCTTGGTATCTGGGTGGAGGTATTTGGTATGTGAGCGGATATTTTGGGCCTTGAGCCACTATTACTGCCCCCACTTTTCTTTTCTTTCATATGCAGCCTAATTTTAATGTTTTGTTCGTGGCATGTAATTCCTTAAAATTTGTCACCATCCCACTTTTGATACCCTCTTCAATCCTTTCTCCGAGTTTGATAATATCGGAGAACTTATGATTCTCAATGAACATTAGCCTTTCATTGTACTGTGTGTCTTGTGCCCTGACAAAGAACTTGTTCATTTGTTCTTCTTCTAGTGCTGGTCTAACCTTGGCTGCTTCCGACCTCCACCAAGTAGTATACGCGTGGGAAGTCTCAGTTGGCTTCCTCTTTAAGTTTTGGATGTAGAAGACATCTAGTGCATTCTCTGTATTGAACCTGCATGTTACATAAATTCTGATGCCATGCTCAACCAATTGGCCCTCTTCTTAGGGTCCCAGCTTATGTACCAGGATAGGGCATCTCTGATAAGACTTCTCATAAAGAGCTTCATTCGATTCCTTTCATCATTTTGGACCCCTTCGAACTTGTCACTGTAAGTTCTCAAATGAACCATGGGATAACCTATTCCGCCAAACATTTTGAGCTTAAGAGGTTTGTAACCCTCCTGTAGTTGCACCTCTAGTTGTATGTGTAGATCCTCATAATTCATACCTTCTTTCCCTTTACCTTCTTCGACACCTTGAACTCGACTTATCAATTTCTTGAGTTCCTCGGCCATGTTATTGATGAGCAGATCCTTCTCAGTGGATTTTGGTGTATTAGAGATTTGTTGAGTGGAGTGAGACACTGTTTCTACGTATATAGGGTTGTTCTAGTGAGCGCTAGGGACTTGGGTGTAGTGTGATTATTGATTGAATTTTGAGGATCAAAAATGGGTTATGGTATGCCCTGAGGAGTACGATAGGTAGTGCTTTATGGGTACTATATTGGTTGATGATGGTGTGGTGGTGAAGTTGGTATTGGTAAAGGATTGGGATTTTGAGGTGGAATTGCATATTGATGTGGTATGTGAGGATTTTGTGCGTGATGGTATGGTGTATTTTGGGGAAGTGCTGGGTTTTGGTATTATGTTAGTTGATGTCGGGGACGTACAGGGTGAGGGAGAGGTTTGCTAAGTTGTGGACATTCTAAAGTTCTTCCTGTAACTCCGGTATCTTTTGTTCCATCCGCAAAACCAAGTCATTTGGTGCCGGAGTGCTCCGACCACCTAAAGTTTCTGCATTCCCCTTTCGAATACCACTTAAGTCATCCATCTTAGCTTTTCCTCTACTTTTGTATTACATGGAGGAGGAGGAGATGGAGGGCCTCTAGATCTAGTGTAAAATGCTGATGATGCCAATATATGCGAAGCAACCTTAAAAGATGGGAATAATAAAAAATAAAGAAAAATAAAAAGGTAAACAAGTCACTAATAATTCCGAAACATTTGTAGTATTTAAACACATATTGCAGGAATGTAAATTCGTGTCCTAATTTGGGGGTCTTGTTGTGCTCAAGGTAGGCCTAGAGACAAATAGATTTGGAGAAATTCAGTGCCAATGATTGCCTCATTTCATTAATGTAAAGATAGAAGCCCTAAAATGACACTAAATAAGATAAATCACTAATGGCACTTCGCCATGTTACATTTGAAAAGAAATTAAACTTAATCTACTTGGTCCTAGACGGACGTTCTTCAGGATGGATACTCTTATCGATCAAATCTCCTAGTTTGTGTAGGTTCAGCAATAAGAATGCCCTTGCCAGATGTCCTCCTTCATTTCCCTCAGCATTCTGGCAATCGGTAACTCTATTCTTCATTTCCCCCTGCAATTCCATTAGATTGTACTCGAGATATTCTAGCCTTTCGCTGGATTTAACAGCCCTCTCTTTCCATTCATTGATCATCTCCATATTGGCCTTATGTTGCTCTAAATGCTCGGCTTTAGACTCGCGAATTCTTTTGTGCAATTTTTTATACTTCACATGTGCTTTGACAACATCACCTACGACCATGTTTCTCGGACCAAATCTTGGCTCGAAGATTCCCCTAATGTTTATCATCCAACCATAAGGGATAAAAGTGCACATGACCAGCATGATATCGATCCGGCTCGATGGTATCCTTTTCAACAATAATCTTCAAGTTCGACATATGTTGTGCTTCATTTTTATATAAGATGGCATCACCTTGAAAATCAGCTATGAAGTGACTTATTTTAATGACTCGCGATATGACCTGCTTCCTGCTTGCCTATCTCATAACCCTAAAAAGAGCATAAAGGTATATGCCCCTTAACCCAATCAATGCCAAGTGTGGAACATCCCTAGATTTGATGATGAACTCTTTGGTAGGGAACCAGTCGAACATCCATTGAACCTAATCTTTGGTTAAATAATTGGAAAATTGTACCCATTCCACAGCATTCCCTGGTTGAGCAAACCTATCTGGGATACAGGACATCTTCTTATGGTGGTGGAAGGATATGTGATCATTCCACGGCCTTCATGGAAACTCTTGATGGTATTGACCTCTTTGGAGGTGCTCTAACAACCAAACCTGTAACAGCAATTTGCAACCCTCTTAGTATCTATACCCTTTATGACAGAGCTCCAAGGACCGGTATATATCTGCAATGATCATAGAGACAATGGTATAGGCCTGCCCTTCGATCCCTTCCATAAAAGTTTTATCCACCACGGCCAGTCTGGTATGGATTCTATCTCCTTGGATCGGGAACACTAGCATGTCCAAGAAACACACGACGAACACAAAAACCTTACGGTGGATCCATCCCAAGGAGGTGATGGATAATGCATCATCGAAAATATGATAAGCCCTTCTGTGACTGTATCGTTCATAGAGGAAGTCGAAGTGAATGTAGGATGCTTTTCAGGAACTCCAAGTCATCATTTTTCTTCAACCCCGTCATCTTAAGAAATCCTTTAGTGGTGCGATTTTCAGGTGCGAATAAACCAGGGCTATCCCAAGGTACCCCAGCAAGTCCCTCTATTTATTCCAAAAGATGGGTCATTTCTATGTCTCCAAAGTGGAACACAACTCTCTCTTTGTCCGAGAGCATGGTCTCATCTCCAAAAATTCTCCAACATTTGCAGTAAATAAGTTAGGAAACACAAAAGCATACCTTGGATAAAAGAATCATACGATACTCACCGAGGTGTCTTACCTCCCATTTACCCTTCAATAGGTCTCGCCACGTACACTCATCGTAGGTCAAGCAAGCTACCAGTTTCTGAGTCCAGTCCGCCTGATCGAGGATCTCGTATGGCAACTAAGGGATTGCCATGGAAAGGGAAAGAAAACACCTCTATGGAGTTTGCCTCCACTATGAGCAAATATAACAAAAGCACAAGTGTGCCTATGTGTGAAATCCCATTTCTCGAGGAATGGTAGGAGCTTTATGGGAATAATATCGGCAAAGTATGAGATCATATCTATTTATAAAGACCGTTTGGACGTGTAGATTGTGCTAGAAAGCTAACCATTGGCCGCTTATAATTAATGATTTTGAGAGTCATGATAAAACAACCATTCAGTAACTTCAACCGCTTACATCATAACGTTAGCATCGGAACTAAAGCATCGAGAATCATATTGTTAGAAACTATTAAGAAGGATCTACGGGTTTGGTTCTAGCGAACATCCACTCAATTATTTAGCCCCCCGGCAACCCAATTTCAAGCCAGTTCTCACTCGGGGACTACTTATTTAGCCTCAGAGCTACATTAATTTCGAGTCTAAGAAAAATCTTGCTCGATTATTTAGCCCCCCTGCCACCCAATTTCAAGCCAGTTCTCACTCGAGGACTATTCATAAAGCCTCAGGGCTATCTTTATTTTGAGTCTGAGCAAAATCTTGCTCGATTACTAAGCCCAAGGGTTACCTGATTTCAAGCCAGTTCTCACTTGAGAATTATTCTTAAAGCCTCAAGGCTATCTTTATTTTGAGTCTGAGCAAACGCTCACTCGATTACTAAGCCGAAGGTCTACCCGATTTCAAGCCAGTTCTCACTCGAAAATTATTTATAAGGACTCAAGGCTATCTTTATTTTAAGTTTGAGTAAATTCTCGCTCTATTACTAAGCCCAACGGCTACCCGATTTTGAGCCAGTTCTCGCTCTGGAATTATTCATAAAGCCTCAAGGCTATCTTTATTTTGAGTCCTAGCAAATGCTCGCTCGATTACTAAGCCCAAAGGCTGTCTGATTTAGAGCCACTTCTCACTTCGGAATTATTCGTAAAGCCTCAGGGGTATCTTTATTTCGAGTCCGAGCAAATGCTCGCTTGATTTCTAAGCCCACACCATGGAAAGCAAAAGGAATGAGGTGCCACACCAAGTTGAGGTTAAGAGAGATGAGAAGCAGTTCACGGTCCACATATCTACTAATACGAGAAGAATCTGAGGCCCTTCTCACATTATTTTGAGCCAACAACAACTCACCATAATCCTACTCAGTGAGGATAAGCTTTGAAAAAGAGCCATGGCATAACTAACAAAGTTGTTTCCATATGACCTTATGGTCACGAGTTTGAACCATAAAAATAGAAATTTAGGAGAGGATGTTGAGAAGGGAAAGGTCCAAAAGCTATTGATAAAATATTGAATTAAGTCTTGGACCAAGCAAACCCCCATTTATAGAAGGTAGTAATGTAACTGATGGTGCAATCAATGCCTTTTAGGAAATGCATTTTGGAAAACAGATCGACGGTGCAAAAGCCTTTTTGAAAAATAAACCGACAATATAATCAATGCTTCTATGGAGACGGACTGACAGGATTTCTTCAGTCACTTGGAGCACTAACGTCATGAGCATGATGTTATCACGATAGGTTCGAGAAATTCAACGTCAAAATCATTTCTTGTTATTTTTACTCTAAGAAATATGGGGACTATCTGTATATGGCTAAAATCAAAGAGTCTAATTTTAGGATCATTATGACACTCATAAGTCTGTCTCCAAATTGCTTGAGGCACAGCTCGAGGTTCGACCCCGAGGGTTTCCTATGTTCGAACTCAGGGCAGCAAATCAATGGCTATGAGGGGCAAGCGGGAAATTCCCAAGGCACATGGTTAAAGATGACCAGGTCTACTAGACTAGTACAATCCATACCATAACATTAAATGGTTGTACCAAATGTTTATCTTTCCAATAAATGCACCTGTACTATGTTGGTATTTCCCCTCCTATATAAAGGGGACCCTTATCATTTTGTAAGATACATGATATTCAATACAAGAACAAGAACATTCTCTTCCATCTAAATAAAGCATTCTCCATTATCTTTCCTTTGATTTATCGCTTACATTTATTGTATTTCACTGATTGTTCTTTATTTATTATTCATCATTGATCATAAAAATCCATCATCAAGGCCCTTAGACCTGTTAGTCCTTCATCGACCATCTCTAGTCGAGCTCATTAACTCCACCTCGAAGCCTAGCTTAGGTCATTCTGAAACTCCGATTCATGGCCATTCGATTTAAGTAACAACATTGCCTCTTACTCTTACTTTACTTTTCTTCGCTCACACTTAGCATTTATCGCTTAACAACTAGCATAAAAATAAATCACGTTTTTTAGAATCACTATATCAAATCAAATTCTAATTATCATTTTTAATGTAAATAATATAAAACTAATTTCACTGGTTATTTAAAGTTAGAACATGTTGCTTTGCACAATATCATGGGTTAACTAGCACACAATCACAAACAAAGTAAATAGAGAAGAAAAATCAACACACGGATTTAACGAGGTTCGGTTAAGCCTAATCCTCAGTACAAACGTAGAGAGAGTTTTTCACTATGAATGAGAAGAAAAGCATAGTACAATTTATAGAATCCCCAATTACATCCCCCATATATAGATCCCAAAAGGTCCCAAACCTATAAGAGAAATGTTTCTCAATTTGACAAGGATGATATTCCTTTTCCATATCTATTAGGACAATGGGTTTTCCTAAACCTATAAGGATTATGGGTTTCCTAATATACAAGCCACAAAATAAAAATTCTCCCCCTTGGCTTGAATTCTTTCCATCAATTGGAACAACGTTTATCTACCTTGGCCTCAACCCTCGCAAGGGCTCTACCCATTGTCGCACAGATCAACCAAGTCTAGGCAAAGCCTAAACTTTTTAAGAAACTCAATCTCTTCAGCCGTAGCACTAATCCTTCTATTTAGTTCTGTACCCAAAATAGCTTCTAGATAGCTATAACGCTCATACACATCAAAGGTCTCTACAACTACCAAAACAAATCCCACAGGATTTGTATATCCAAGAAGATTCCTATCAACTACGTTTACAAACCTTTGTGGTTGGTTTATCACTCTCTTCTTTCTGCATTTTGCAATGCAATATGGTTTTTGTTATGCATGTGTATCAACATTATCAATTGATCTGTATTTTGCACCTCCTCCTGTTCCTCTACTTTAGAACTACTGGGTTGAGCTAGTGGAGATTCAATTTCTAGCTCTATGCAATCACTAAAATCATGATTTGTTTCTGCTATTTCCTTTTCCCTCTGACTATCCAGTAGGGCAGATTCATTAAATGTTACATACCTACTGATAGTTAGTCCAGGAGTCTCTTGATCTGTGCACCACAACCTATAGCCTTTCACTCCAGTTGCATACCCTATAAATATGCACTTTTTCACCCTCGGCTCAAGTTTTTCGTACCTCGCATGATCATAAGCACGACTATAAAATGTCCTTAAATTTAAATAATAAGTAGGCGAACTGAACCATACCTCAAAAGGAGTTTCGAACTTAAAAGATGTGGATGGAGATCCATTGACCAAATTATAAGCTATATTGATTGCTTCAACCCAAAAATCCTTACTAATACATGAGTGTGAAAGCATGTTTTGTGCCATATCACAAAGTGTTCTGTTCATACATTCTGCAATATCATTTTTTTTGGTATTCCGACTTAAGTGTGGTGTCTTACTATGCCCCTGCTGCAGAAATTATCGAACTTAGAATTGCAAAATTTCAACCTATTGTCAGTTCAAATACGGTTAATTTTTCTTTCTGTCTGCCTCTCAACCATCGTTTTCCATTTAAGAAATGTCGGAAATGCCTTATCTTTTGTTTTTAGAAAATACACTCACACCATCCTTGAGTAATCATCAATCAAAGTCATAAAATACCTGGCACCAACATTGGAGGGAACTCTGGTTGGACCTCTCAGGTCTGAATGTATATAATCTAACTTGTCTTTGGTCTTGTTCTCGTCCTTCTTACTGAACTCTACCACTGTCTGTTAACTAAACACACAATGCTCAAAAAAATTCAAAACTTAATTTATGTACCAATTCAAAAAATTATGCTAAATCAACAAAGACAATCTTTTATTACTCATATATTTAGACTGATCGATAAAGTCACATGCTTGGATTTTTCACAAACACAGGCAAAAGGGAATCCAGCACACGTGAAAGTCAAATTGCGGAAACTTTTGTATTAATAAACCACAATTGTAAAGGCCCAGGAGAGGTCCTTACACATAAACAAAGAAGCAAAAAACAACAACTAAAAAACCAAATCTACATTTGAGGGTATATCATCGGAGCAACATCTTCGAGAACCGTTTCCTCGAGGACCCCATTTTGATCTTCAGAGTAACGTCTTTGAGAACCTCCTTCGAAGCAGCAATAGATGAAAGATGGGCTATAGCCTATCAAAGAGCAAAAGATTTTAACAAGCTGGTAAAATTGTGGCTTGGCAAAAACTTTGGCGGGTATGGGACTCATAAGCACAACTATTGTGAAGCCACTTCTTGAGACATTGCACTGGTGTGGGATGCAAAGGTTAGAAGATAATGCCACTTCACTCTATGGAAAGCAAATGGAATGAGTTTCCACACAAGGTTGAAGTTAAGAGAGATGAGAAATGATTAACGGTCCACATATCTATTTATATGGGAAGAATATAATGCTCTTCCCTCATTATTTCGAGCCAACAACAACTAACCATAATCCCACTCAGCGGGGAAGAGCTTTGAAAAAGAGCCATGGAATAACTGATAAATTGTTTTCCATATGACCTTATGGTCACGAGTTTGAACCATAAAGATAGAAATTTGGAAGAGGATGTGGAGAAGGGAAAGGGCCAAAAGCTATTAAAAACAATATTGAATGAAGTCTTGGCTCAAGCAACCCCCTACTTATAGAAGGTAGTAACGTAACAAACGGTGCAATCAATGCCTTTAGGGAAACGTATCAATGATGCAATCAATGCTTTTTGAAAAACGGATCGACGGTGCAATAAAAAATAAACCGACAGTATAATCAACGCTTTTAAGGAGACGGACTGATAGGATTTCTTCAGTCACTTGGAGCACTTACGTCATAGGCATGATGTTATCACGATTGGTTCGAGAAATTTAAAATCAAAGTCGTTTCTTATTATTTTTACTCCAAGAAATGCGGGGAATATCTGCATATGGCTAAAATAAGAGAGTCTGATTTTAGGATCATTATAACACTCATAAGCTTGTCTCCAAAAGGCTCGAGGAACAACTCGAGGCTTGACCCTAAGGGTTTCCGATATTCGACCTTGGGGCAATGCAAATTGGTGTCTATAAGGGGCAAGCAGGAAATTCCCAAGGCAAGTTGTTAAAGCCGACCAGGACTACTAGACTAGTACAATCTGTACCATAAAATTAAATGGTTGTACTAGCCATTTATCCTTATAATAAATACATATGTTCTATGTTGGGATCCCCCTTCTATATAAAGGGGACCGTTATCATTTTGTAAGATACATGATTTTCAATATAAGAATAAGAACATTCTCTGCCTTCTAACTAAAGCATTCTCCATTATTTTCCTTTGATTTATCACTAATATTTATTGTATTTTCATTGATTGTTCTTCATTTATTACTCATCATTTATAATAAAGATCCATCACCAAGGTCTTTAGGACTGTTAGTCCTTTATCGACCATCTCCAGTCGAGCTCATTAGCTCCACCTTGAGGCCCAGCTTAGGCCAGTCCGAGACCCCGATTCACATCCATTCAGTGGACTGACCCCGATTCATAGCAATTCAGTTTGAATAACAACATTTCCTCTTACTCTTATTTTACTTTCCTATATCACACTTAGCATGTATCGCTTAACAACTAGCATAAAAATAAATCACGTATATTTTGAACCACTAAATCAAGGGGTTTTCCACTATGAATGAGAAGAAAAGCATAGTACAATCTATAGAATCCCCAATTACAACTCCTATATATACATCCCAAAAGGTCCCAAACATATAAGAGAAAAGATTCTCAATTTGACAAGGACGATTTTCCGTTTCGAAATCTATTAGGACAATGGATTTTCCTAAACCTATAAGGATTATTGGTTTCCTAAAAATACAAGGAATAATTCAAGCCACAAAATAAAAAATCTTCCCCTTGGCTTGAATTCTCTTCATCAATAGTAACAACGTTTCTCTACCTTTGCCTCAGCCCTCGCACGGGCTCTACCCATTTTTGAACACATCAACATAGTCTAGGCAATGCCTAAACTTCATAAGAAACTCAATTTCTTCAGCCATAGCACTAATCTGTCGATTTGGTTCTGTGAAATAGCTTCTTAGATTGCTATAACACTCAAACATTCTATTCATACATTCTGCAATATCATTTTTTTGTGGTATTCCGACACAAGTGCGGTGTCTCACTATGCCCCTGCTGCAGAAATTATCGAACTCAAAATTGCAAAATTGGTTGAACCTATTATCAGTTCAAAGACATTGTAACTTTTCTTTTCGTTTGCGCCATAACCATCATCTTCCATTTAAGAAATGTCAGAAATGCCTCATCTTTTGTTTTCAGAAAATACACCGACACCATCCTTCAGTAATCATCAATCAAAGTCATAAAATACTTGGCACCAACCTTGGAGAGAACTCTGGTTGGACCCCACAAGTTTGAATGTATATAATCTAACTTGTCTTTGGTCTTATTCTCGGCCTTCTTGCTGATCTTTACTTTTGTCTGTCTATCCAACACACAATGCTCACAAAAATTCAAAACATAATTTTTGTACCAATTCAGCAAATTACGCTTACTCAACAAAGACAATTTCTTATTACTCATATGACCAACTCGCAAATGGCATAACCGAGGCTAGTTCAGATCACTTTCCCAGAAGCTACAACAGCTTCCCCTTAAATTATATTGGCCTAAAGATGATACTATTTAAAATGTAGTGCACGCTTCATGAGTACCATGGAGTTTTTACACGCTTTAAGTATTCCATTCTCGAAGTGAAATTTATACCCTTGATCATCCAAATTCAAAAGAGAAATCAAATCTCTTTTATTCGAGGAACATGCCAACACTAAATGTTTCTCATAATTCCATCGAATTTTCTAAATTTGATGTTACCAATCCCCTCTACTGTGTCATTCCCCAAAATCATGGAACGTGACCGGCGCTCAACTGAGTAAACCCGACCGAGCAAGCCTACCAGATTTTATTCTACCAAATAAGGTTGTATCCGGTTCCGGTTCTGGGTCTATTTGGGTCTGCGGTTCCGGTTCTGGCGGTTCTGGTTCTGGCGGTTCCGGTTCTGGCAGTTCTGGAGCCGGAACCGCTACCATACGGTTCCGGGTACCATCCGGTTCCGGTTCTGGCGATTCCGGTTCCGGCGGTTCTGAAATTTTTTTTTTAAATCAATATCTTGTATAGTAGTCATTAGTATTTTGTAGAATATATTTTATATGGTGTACTATGTTATTAGTATAGTATATATTGTGTTTGGTAATTAGTATATATTATGTATAAGTAGTGTATATTTTGTATATAAGTAGTATATATTGTATGTAAGTAGTATATATTGTATATAAGTAGTGTATATTGTGTTGTAGTTAGTAATTAGTATAAATTGTATATAAGTAGTGTATATTGTGTTGTAGTTAGTAATTAGTATAAATTGTATATAAGTAGATATATTGATAAAGAAATATTGAGACAAAAAATATTCAAGGATATGATAAAGAGCATATTTATTGACCAAAATGGCATATCTTTCTTAGTCTTCCTTCCCCCAATGGAATGAGCACAACATGGTACTAATACCACCTATAAAAGGAAAACAAACTAAAAGAAGACATGCTAATGTACAAGTTACATCATAGTTTATGTATTATTTCTAACAAATCTCATAAAACCTTCAAGGTTTGGAGGTGGTTGTGTTGGCGGTGGTGGAAATGAAGCTTGTTCATCACCACTTCCAGGTGAAGATGTTTCCTGAGAAAGTTCTGCTAGCATTTCTTCATAGCACTCATCTATTTCTGGTTGTGATTCAGCTAGCCCAAAGTTCCTTCTTTCTGCGCGGATCCAATCTCGAAAAAGCACCGATTTTTCCAAGCTGTCCCGCATCGACGCTCTGTGATCACCTATTTGTAGTCTTGCTTGACTAAAAGCACTCTCCGATGCAACAGTTGACGCTTGAATCGACAGAACATCCTGAGCCATCCTTGCAAGAATGGGAAAATGCTTTTCCCTTGTCTTCTACCAATCCAAAAGGTTGAAAGAGCCGTCTGGATTCTCATTCTCTAGTCCCTTCGACAAATAAACTTGAAGCTCATTTAGATGGGAAATTTCATCTAAATTTTCCCCTTGAGTACCCCTGAACTCCGTCCATGATTTAAGAGCTGCTAAGCCAGCAGCTCTTTTAGACGCCTGTGATGTAGATGAAGTAGGGGTTGGAATATTAGGCCTAGCATGCTCTAACGCCTGTTTATAAGCATTATAAACAGTTTGAGCATTCACTTTAATTGATGCTTTCGCATCAGATAGTGTAGCCATTTCTACTTCTGAAAGATCTAAAGATTGATAAATAGTAGAATACCAAAAGTGAGGACCTCCTAATTTCATATTTGGATTTAACATAGCAGACACACCAAATATAGGAGGGATTGGAAAAAAATATTTTTTAAACTTCTTTTTCGTTTCAGTTATTGCAATTTCATAAATTTCCCCTCCCTCGTTAAAATCAACAAACAAATTAGCAAGTGCGGCAATATAAACTAAACAGTTAGAAATAGTTGGATAATATTGGCCAGATAAAGCATTTGTAGCCACATGAAAATGTTCTAAAAAATCTAAAAGAATTTTAACGTTAGTCCAATCTTGTGTGGTTAGCATGTCATTGTCTTCCTCCCCACAATCCCGAGAATTATACGTAGCGTTAATTGGGTTTCTATATTCGTACGCTACTACTAAACTTTCGTACATGTAGTTCCACCTAGTCGGGCAAGGTTTAGGAACCTTTCTTTCTCTAAGGCCATATTCGTCACACTTTTTAAAATATTCTCTAAGTCTACTTCTACGGTTTGAATAAAATAGCCAATTAAGAGCCATTTTAACCTTTTCAATTTCTATGTTTAATATTCTCATACCATCACCAACAATTAAATGATAAATATGACAAATACATCTAATATGGAAAATTAGTATAAGCAGGATTAAGTGTTCTAGTTAAAACGAGTTTACCGGATTGACGAACAACTTCTTGAAAATTGAAAATCGTTGAAATTGAACACTTGAAAACTTCAATTCAACAACTTCACAATGTTTCATGAATTTGCAACAATAAATTAAGCACTTGCACTAGAAAGATTGAAAGAGAGCTTGAGAGAGATTGAGAGAGATTGAGAGATATTGATGAATTGGTGAATAAAAATGAAAGAATGAGGGGGTATTTATAGTTGAGAAATGGGAAATAGTGTAATTATATAAATTTAGGGGTTAAATTAAAGTTTGGGGGCCAAATGGCTATTTTTTAAACTTCCAAACGGCTACTTTTGAAAAAGAGCTGTTTGGAAATTATTTTTTTTAAAAAAAATTCTTTTTTTTGAAGAATTACCGTTACAGAACCGCCGGAAACGTTTGGAACCGCCAGAACCGGTCCGGTTCCGGTTCCGGTTCCGGTTCTGGCGGTTTTGGTTCTGGCGGTTCCAACGGGTAGAACCGCCCCGCCACGGTTCACGGAACCGCCAGAATCGGAATCGCCGGAACCGCCAGGGCCGCGGTTCCGGTCCGGTTCTGGTTCGAAACCGCGAAATTTACACCCTTACTACCAAAACTAGTTCATGAATAATGTGGGAATATTATCCCACTTATTCGAAAGACTAAACAATCTTCCACTAGCAACTTTCATTTCATTTTCGTTAATGACTTCATTCATAGTGTCAAAATATTACAAGTTACAATTTTAATGAAAAGCATGCTTTTCAAATATTAAGATTTCTAGTCCTGAAGCACAACATCAACCACCACCCACAAACAATCTACGGAGCCTCTAAGTATAATAGAAGAGAAATTGGAAAATGACGGCAATAAGGCTCCGATTATACCTCAAAATATGAAAACTGGACAAGAGATACATGAAATGACTTCGGGATAGAGTGGGGCTCACCAACTCTGCAGGGAAGGAAATACTACTGTCACTGACCGATGTCACTCGCTGTGGAACAACCTGTATCGTAAAACAATGCAGCACCCCTGGAAAATGGACGTTAGTGTCGTCGAATAGCACTAGTGTGTAAGGCTAAAAGTCCTTTTTTAGAATAGAATAATCATACAAGCAAATAAACACAAAACAGCGAGCCAAAGTCAACAATATACTAGAATCCAACTTGGAACATGTAAATCGTCTAGTTTATGAAAATAATATATATAATTCTTGGTAGGGAGATCACTAGAACTGATATGGGTTTTACCACTGTCTTTGTTATCATGGAATCCGGTCATGACTTGATCGGCTAGGTCGTCCCTTTAGAGACATGTACCATAACAACAAATTTCTAATTTTTATGATTCCCAGAACAATGCCATCATGTGTGTGCCATGGTGTCCGATCATGACCCGATCGGCTAAGCTGCTTTCCCACATATGTCATGTGGGTTGGCGTTACAAATTTACAAATGTTACAAAATTCGTCCCAATTAAGGGGAATAACCACGACTCACCCGTACACCGGCACGTGTAGTTTCATGTGTGAGCCTTATGACCCACCCTTCCTCGGTTTTGCTAATGATATTCCCAAAAACAGTCTTAATTTTATTTGAGATTTAGTATTTCACAAAATTATAGTATAAATACAAGTATACAATATAGTATAAGTGCAAGTGCTTACCTCAATACCTTCCATATTTTATAGCTTTTATTAACGCTCTCAATCTCTCCCTCTCGATAACAATATCTCATTGGCACTTTGGGCCTTTCACAAGGTTCATTTTTCTCGTGGCACGAAGGCCACATATTATTTTCTACATTTTTACCTCCTTTATTTCCAACTATTACCAACCAATAGGAATGTACCAAATAATCCAAAAATTATATATATTCGAATTCAATAGTAATAGAATCATCAAGCACAAAGTATCCTTCCCAAAGAAGGACATGTCAACAAACAATTGAAATGCACATTGGTATTATGAACAAGCAATCACCTCGGTTATCCTTAAACTATTCTTTTATCATTTTAAAAGTTGTACAATTTCAACATCGGAATATATAAGGACTCACATTATAATGTATGTTTTTAAAGAAGCAAGGTAATATCTAGAACAACCATTTATGGGCTTAGTTCGGGTACAAGACCTTTAGTTCATTCTATTTTTGAAGCTAGTTCATAATAGTTGGGTCGAGGCTTATTTCATAATTTGTTTTACATTTTCCCATTCAATTTATTTCCAAACATCTCTGCAGTTTATCAATAAATGGATACATTCAATCAACGCATTTAGTACACATAAGAGTAACTAGGGGCATTAAACCAATTGAATTGTTCTCACCCAATTAAGATACTAACCTTCATTTAAGACAAACCATACATAAACTTATGAAAACAATATGGAATTCACTTCCGAGAGAGAAAGTTTAGCCTACTATCTCGATTGAGCTTCCCTAAAGTCCTACTATGCTTCCAGACTCTTAACAACCTCAGTCTTTCAAGAACATGAAAAATTGAACAACAAATTAGAGAGGCGATCATAGTTCTAGCTCACTTGAGCATATTCTCAAACACTAAGTGTGCATTATGCTTTTAAAATTATTTTGTGGAAGATCCTACCATCTCTTTGTCATACCTCCTTTTTCACTACACCCCAAGGAGGGTGTAGACAAGGGAGTTTTTCCTATTAAAGGACAATCGAAATGGGATTTATTGCTGAAATATTCAGAGTTACCACTTGGGAGATTTGTGGTGTCCCAAGTCACCGGTTCAGATCCCAAATCGAGGAAAGGATTGACTCTGTATTACAGTTCGCGAACCAGAAATCCATGTAAGAAATTCTGTTAACCTGGGAGAATGTGTTTGGCATTCCCGAGTTCCGTGGTTCTAGCACGGTCGCACAACTGTTATTATTGGCCTAATTATCTGATAAACCGCTTTTTTTAAACCTATGTGTATTTTAACTTTAAACCGCTTTTTTTAAACCTATGTGTATTTTAACTTTAAACCGCTTTTAATAATTGTAAAGAAGATTTCAACATCATCTAAATGCGTCTTTGGACCATGCCACATCAAATGCACCCGCAGTCCGAGACATATTTTATTTAACGTTGTTCAGATTTGGAGTTGGGTCACATAAAATGGACACCCCGAGCTTAGGAAAGTAATATTATTGAAATAACGCGCCTAAAGCAACTACGCGTTGTTAACTTTGCGAGGGCCATAGAAACTTGCTAAATGGCACGCCTTGAATCTAAGTATTAAATCCAACTTAATTAAGTGAGGGACGCGCAATTTGTCATTTTGTTTGGCACAGTGCACCTCGAATTATTTTATCTTAAGAGTTTCCAAACTAATTCATAAGGGCCATACTTTATTCCAAGTTATCTAATTATAGATCACCTCAATTTATTGGAGAAAATTAATTATTCCAAAGTTAAAGAAATGAGGTTTCCACTATTACCTAGGCTAACTAAGAGTGTTGTTTTAAAACTAGAAGGACAAGTCGAACATTAAAGGGGGCGTTTGGATTGAGCATGAAGCCCAACGGCCTGCACCAAGCAAGCTTACTTCAATTTAAAATTACTGCATGGCAGAACTACATTGGGCCCATTGAGATCCCACATGAAGGAACATGTCGATGCCCTTTCGAATCCCCTCTCAGCAGAAACATTAGAAAATTATATCACAATTTACAAATCAAGCTATTTTTAAGGAATCCAACAATTATTAATCGAAAACTCACAATTGAACCATTCTGGACATTAATGCATCACTAATCAGCTCACAAACCAACGTTAACTAGCTTAGATTAAAAGCAAATACGAAATCAAATTAAAAATTGATCCTAAGCTTTAACCAATGAATACAATTTACTTAATTGAAAGTCTATTGTTATCTTAGCATGAAATTAACCAAATACTCAAAAGGAAACCAGTGTTTCAATAGAAAACTATGTCTCTACAAAGGAACCCAACATACAAAACGTAAAGGGATCAAAACCTTAGACGAGCAAAACTAAACAAAAATTCTAGCTCCAACATCACGTGTAAGGAATTTAAATCAACCACGATTAAAAAAATGAACATGCCCCAAAGATTTAAATATTACATAATACCACATGTCCAAGAGTACTTCGTAAAGAGAAGGAAAACCAAACAAATAAAGTAGCTTCCATACAGTCCCTTGTCACTTAAATTACACAATGGGAAGCAAGATCTAAGCACAGACTCACTTTACACACTCTAACACAGGGTTTAGCATGTTCATAATCATTTTTACTTTGACATAATAATGTCCAAACTCTCAATTGCACGCATGTCATTTAAAAAAAAATAGATACAGAAGAATGGAGATGTATATAACTAAGAACTAAAGGTCTAACATCCAAGTAATAAATTTTCAGTTTTTATTTCTCAATCTTCAATTGAATACCACAGTGTGAGTTTCAGGAATGTGTACCTGGAATTTGCAAAAAGATAGGACAAGGATAATCAACAGCAGCATAACAAAATAGCAGCAATGGAATTAGCCCAAATATATCCAAGGAAAAATCAATTTTGAAACAAGTTTGAACCAACAGAAATCTCAAACGATGCTCAATAATCAACAAACAACCAAAACTTGAACCAAAGCTCTTGAAAATCAACCAAAACTCAAGTCATTTTAACCACTGATCGTCTAGAGATGATTTTAGAAATAAGAGCCTCCAGGATTACGAAATTCTTCAATGGAACAGTGTTTTACTAGATATTTTTAGCCGTTTTTGTTATTTTTAGATTTTTACCTCCGTAATCTCCATTGAGCTCCAAGTAAAAATGCCTTTATAGGCAAGTTACTAGGGAAGAAGATATAGACTAGGTTTTGCCCTTGAGCCCTTTTTTAATTTTCAATTTTGCTTAGAGGCCCCTCATTTTCTAACTTGCTAGCCAAGCAAGTCTATTCTCAGCTTCTAGGAAGCTTCTGATGTGGTTATGGAAAGATTCCCTAAGTGAATTACCCCAATTACCCTTGCACCCCTGAAATTTACATTGTACCTAAATGGGATATGGGTCAAATTGACCCTGGGACAAATCCATTAGACAACCGACCCAAAACTGAACTTAAAGGTATGGACCTCAAGCCCAAACACAATCAAACCAAGTTTCTCATTTAAAATGAAACAAGCAGAAAACAGAAGTAATTCGAGCAATTTTGTCTTCTTTTTTTTAATCCAATTATTGAACAAACGTTACTGCACATTGGAACTAACTAATAAATAGACTATTTAGATTAATTAAAGAAGAAAAGGCTTCCTAAAACAAACATGCGTGCAAAAACACGCCTTCTGAGAGAATTGGGCAAACAAAAGAGTCCAAGAAGGGGAAGAAGCAGATGACAACGAAAGATAAAAATGAAACAAAAAAGAATTAAAGAAAACTTAACAACAGAAAATACCTAAGTGGCTTAGGCCAACCTTGCACAAACTTGAAATATCCCTTCGATTTCTTGGCCGGAACAGCCTTTAATCATGTGTTCTCATGTGAAAACACACGAGTAGAGGCCATTATAGCCTAAAATCTTTTAAAGGTCCATTGATTTGAGTTTGGAATTAGGCTCAGTTCTCTGATTCAAAATTTGAACAATTTGAGGGGGATTCGAGGGAAGGTAATTGGGGATTTGGTATGAGGAGATGAAGGAGGTCTTGTAGTGTGGATTAGGGGTCGGTTGGAGGTGGCGCCACCACCGCAGAATGTTAGGGTGGCGCTAGGGTTCTACTCTTTGATTTAAAATTCAAGGAGTTCCAAAAGGATTTGAGTTCAACGGCTTGGGGATTTAGGATTAGGAGGTGGAGGAGATTTAGATGTGTGGTTTTGGGCTAGATTTGTAGTGGTTCGGGGCTAAGCCGCCATCAGAAAGGGCTGAGGGATTTGGGGCGGATAGGTTAGGGTTTTGGGGGATCTCTGAAGGTTGTGAGGGAGATGAGAAACGAGGGGGGTTGGGGATGCCCGTTTAGACACTTTTATACTGAAGGGACCTCACTTCTCAGCTGTCCAATCTCCTTACTAGGGTGGAAGTGAATTGGATCAGGGGTAATTTGGACAGGTTTTAGGAGAAGAAATGGTTTGAGCTTGGGTTTTAAATTGAATTGGCCCAAATTCCTTTTATTAACAAATCCTTTCTTCTTTTCTCTTTTTTTTTACATTTTCAAATTTTGCTAATTACAAATAAAAATCTAATCTGATTTAATCCTAAAAATTAAATTAATAACTAATTTCTTCTAAAAAATCAATTAAGTCCTAAATTAAAGAAAACTTTAATAAATTTGAAAAAATTAAAAACTAAAAATTCAAAAAGAGCTATTTTTCTTATTTTCTTTCATTATTGTAAAATTAAATAATTAGTTATCCTAAAAAATAGAAAATTGGATCTTAAATGCAAATGCAATGTACTTTTATATTTTTTTCATTAATTCAATAAATCAAATATACACACAAAAACGAAAACAAACACAAAAATCATACAATAATTCCTAGAAAATCAAATAATTAAAAGAAAAATCCTAAATTTTGGTAATTCTGTAGGAGTAATTCGTACGTGGCAAAAATCACGTGCTCACAGCTTCCCCTCTTTGCTCAGAGACATGAAGGATTTTTGGGAAAAGATAAAATGAGCAACGATGAGGGATTTTTGCTTGCTTGACACTCCATGAGAAGCATTATTTATAAAAATGCCTGACTGAACCTTGGTTCAGAGGTTGCCTACATATTCTTAGCTATAAAGGAATCAGGTTAGTGTATTTCTAGAAGTTTTGGTAGCTGGGACTACCATGAAGCTGTGATTTCACTGTTGCTGTTGTGGCTACTGCTTACGGAACCCTTTATTACACCATGACAAAATAAAAGCAGCTAGACTATACTATGACCTATGAATTTCAAAAAAAACATCTTACCTATATATTCAAACTTGATCTTATGATCCTTGTTGTCTTGTTGACGTGTATTCTCCCGGTGCAGTTCCTTTGTTGTTGACTTGAGTTGTAGTCTGAGATGCTTTTCCTTCTCCAGGTGGATGCCTGATTATTAAGCTCGAACTATATTCCTTGAAAACATGGATTGTCTTCCCTCGTTCTCCAGGTGGGTGCCTGATTGTCGAACTTGAGTTGTATTCCCTTGTTCCAGGTGAGCTCCTAATTGCCAAAACTTGAATTGTGTTCCCTTGTTCTCCAGGTGGGCTCCTGATTGCAAAAACTTGAATTGTGTTCCCTTGTTCTCTCTTAATTGCCAAAACTTGAACTATATTTCCTTGTTCTCTAGGTGAGTGCCTGAAAGTCAAAACTTGAATTGTGTTCCCTTGTTCTCCAGGTAGGCTCCTGATTCCCAAAACTTGAACTGTATTCCCTTGTTCTCCAGGCGGGCTCTTGATTGCCGAAAACTTGAATTGTATTCCCTTGTTCTCCAGGTGGGCGCCTGATTGCCAAAACTCTAACTGTATTCCCTTGTTCTCTAGGTGGGCTCCTGATTGCCAAAACTTTAATTGTTTTCCCTCGTTCTCCAGGTAAGCTCCTGATTCCAAAACCTGACTTGTGTTCCCTTGTTCTCTAGGTGGGCTCCTGATTGCCAAAACTTGAATTGAGTTCCCTTGTTCTCTAGGTGGGCTCTTGACTTCCAAAACTTAAATTGTATTCTCTCGTTCTCTAGGTGGGCTCCTGATTTCCAAACACTGACTTGTGTTCCCTTGTTCTCTAGGTGGGCTCCTGATTGCCAAAACTTGAATTGTATTCCCTTGCTCTCCAGGTGGGCTCCTGATTGCCAAAAATTGAATTGTTTTCCCTTGTTCTCCATGTGAGCTCCTGATTGCCAAAACTAGAACTGTATTCCCTTGTTTCTCCAGGTAGGCTCCTGATTGCCAAAACTTGAATTGTATTCCCTTGTTCTCCAGGTGGGCTCCTGATTTCCTAAACTTGAATTGTATTCCCTCGTTCTCCAAGTGGGCTCTTAATTTCAAAAACAATAAACAAAACAAAGAAAATTTTCTTGCCCAATTTGGTAGCTAGGTAAATATGTGGGTGTTAAACTGAATCATGCTACTAAATATTTTAACAATTTGAAAGCTAGATCCCGTTATCCAGAAGGGTCTTGAAAACTCTTTAGTTAAAAGATAGTTTTAAAAGCTGAATTATGCTTTCTAAAGGTATGACTTCCACTAAGTCTGGTTATCTAAGAGGGTCTTAAAACTACCTCCCATTATCCAGGAGGGTCTTGAAAACTCTTAGTTAAACGATAAATTTAAATCTAAGTTATGTCTTCTAAAGGTATTACTTTCACTACATCTTGTTATCTAAGAAAATATTAAGGCTACGTCCCATTATCCAGGGGGGACCTAACGACTCTTACCTAACAACAATTATAACACTAAGTTATATCTTCTAAAGATGTGACTCTTGCCATATCTTGTTATCTAATGAAAGTATTAAGCTACATCCCATAATCCAGGACGGTCCTGAAAATCCAAAGTCAAATTTCATCCTAAGAGTGATAATATTTTACGACTAAATTATACTACCCTACCGCAGAAATTACGCTAAATATTATTATCTAATGGAAAATTTAAAGCTAAGTCCCATTACTCTAGAGGGTCTTGAAAACTCCTGACTGAATCCTATCTTAAACATGCGAACTTCGAAACCAACCTATATACCTTTAGGGTACATTTATGCTAGCTCATACTACTCATGATTGTTTTGAACTTTAAACTAGGTCCCATTTTTTAGGAGGGTCCTGAAACGGTCATACCTGTCGGGTGCTTGCTTTTCCCCTACAGAGGGTTTCTCCGAGATAATTGGAACTTTTTGCCCCTATTTCAATCAAAGATAATTCTTGTCAGTTTGAAATGTGAAGGTTAGTTTATGGCATTTTGCTGAAAGTGGATTCCCTGCTGTCATGCTTTGTTTTGACTAGCTTTCCCGAACTGCCCATGAATCGCCTGAATTTTCTACTGACTTTCAAAACCCCATGACCTTGGATGAGCTGAGTGTTCTGTACCCAAACCGTAGTATTACGTCTGTGACCCCTTTATCGAAATCTTTGCACCTCTCCTGAAATTACCAAACCATTCCACCGATGAAGCTTCTGGTTATTCATCATGCTGTCTTTGGTACGTTCTAGCCATACTGTGCTTTGCATTTTCGGAGGTTGGTAATAAGATTTGAAATCCTTTATTAATTGTTCATACAAAATTGATCTTGAAATTATCTTAGAGAAATAAAAAAACCCAAAAGAAAATGATATGCGATGACTTTGAGAGTTAACGATAAAAGAACCCAAAACTGGATGATTGTTTAGAGGGTAAAAGAAAAGGGACTTATCTGAGTGGAACAGCTGGTAGCAATTATCATGACATGCATTTAGGATTAATCGGCCCAGTTTGTCCTACCAGCCAACTTTCAGTTGCCATGCTTTGTTGCCACGAAATTCCACAACCTAATTTCTTTAACCAAACCTTGACCTTGTTCATCCTGCAGTGCCCGGCAAGGTTTTCACCAACAAACCTCTCTCATTTGTTTATTCCTCGACTCTTTATCACCTTAAGGTGCTCGTGAAGGTTTTCACCAACAAGACTCTCTCATTCTTCATTTCTCTCAACTCTCGTCGCCTTACAGTGCCCGTAAGTGTTTTCACCAATAAGACTCTCTCATTTTTTATTTCTCTGCTCGGACCAGAATTTGGCCCCTGACAAGAATCATCTCTACTTACTTGACTTGGCATTTTTCGATGATTGATCAGAAGGTCTTTCTTTGGAATGTAACGTGGGCTTTTGGATAGGGTTAAAAGAAAGGATATCAAAAGGCTCAAAACAATTCAAATGGGTTTAAAATTACAATTTTCAGAACTAGATTTCTTACAACAACCACAACTTTTTCCCCAGTTTCTTTTCTTAGGGACTTTTGAATTTTTATTTTGATGGGACCGAACCATGAGGCTACCTACGTATCCTTAAAATGAATCAGGTCGAACGTAGTTCATGACATAAAAATTGCTTCGTTGTTGTGATTTTTCTTTTTTCTTCTTTTTTTTTCTCTTCTTATTTTCTTTTCTTACTTCCTTTTCTCTTTTTTGTTTTGTTGTTTTTCTTTTTCTTCTTTTTTATCTTTTTTTTATTTTTCTCCTATTTCTTCTTTCTCTTTTTATTCTTTTCCTTTTCTCTTTCCTTTACCTATATTTTACTCTTGAGCTTTTGATTTTTACTAACTGATTCCGAAAGAGGGGTATGAAAGAAACAAACGAGGCTCAATGGGGGGTAACAATGGATAAAGTGTTTAGATAGCAGAACAAAATTCTTTCGTCGTTCCAATCTTTAAAATATGCCAAGTACAAACAAATAGAATTTAACCAAAGAAAATCATACATAGTATCTCTTGACCGCATTGGAATTGATGGCCATTTCTACACATTTGCCTTCTACATCTTTTAAATACAAAGCCCCATTGTACAACACTCTCGTCACGATGAATGGACCCTGCCAATTTGGGGAGAACTTGCCTTTTGCCTCTGCCTGATGAGGAGATACGTTTCAATACCAATTGACCCACTTCAAACCTCCGTGGGCACAGCTTCTTGATATATGGTCTTTTCATTCTCTATTGATATAGCTGGCCATGACATACCGCTACTAATCTTTTCTCATCAATCAAACTCAGCTACTCCATGCGGGTTTTTACCCACTCATCATTATTAATTTCGGCCTCGGCAACAATTCGAAGGGATGGGATTTCGATCTCTGCAGGTATCACTACTTCTGCGCCATACACAAACAAATAAGGAGTTTCCCCATTGAAGTAGAACAGTAGTGCGGTAACCCATCAATGCAAAGGGCAGCTTCTCATGCCATTGTCTGGAACCCTCTATTGTTTTCTGAAGTATCTTCTTTATGTTGTTGTTGGTTGCCTCGACTGCTCTATTCGCCTTAGGGCGGTATGGGGTGGAATTGCGATGTGTAATCTTAAACTACTCACATACCTCTTTCATCAAATGACTATGGATATTTGCACCATTATCCGTGATGATTACCTTCGGGATTCCAAACTGGCGAATGATATTTGAGTGCACAAAATCGACCACCAATTTCTTGGTTTCGGACTTGAACGTTTTAACCTCTACCCACTTGGTGAAATAACCAATGGCCACCAGAATAAACCTGTGCCCATTGGATGCTACTGGCTCGATGGGCGCAATAACATCCATTCCCCAAGCAACAAAGGGCCATAGTGCAGACAATGTATGTAATTGAGATGGTAGGGAGTGAATCAAATCTCCGTGCACCTGACATCGATGACATTTGCGCGCGAAACTGATACAATCTCGCGCCATGGTTAGCCAATAATAACCTGCTCAGAGAATCTTCTTTTCTAGAACATATCCACTCATATGTGGTCCACAAACTCCAGAATGTACCTCAGTCATGATGGTCGTGGCCTGTCTAGCATCTATGCATCTCTACAGCCCAAGATCTGGCGTTCTTTTTGTACAACAACCCTCCACTGAAGAAAAATCCACTTGATAAGCGATGAATCGTTCTCTTTTGATCACATATGGATTGTATTGGATACACCCCCTCCATATATATTCCTTAATATCATGAAACCAAGGTTTTCCACCAAGATCTTCTTCCACCACATTACAGTAAACATGTTGATCATGGACTTGGATATGCAATGGGTCAACATAAGCCTTATCTGGATGATGTAACATTGATGCTACGGTAGCCAAAACATCAACAACCTCATTGTGGATCCTTGCGATATGCTTGAACTCTATTGATCGAAATCATTGACAAAGGTCATGAAAACATTGCCGGTACGGTATGAGCTTCAAATCTCATGTTTCCCATTCCCCATGAATCTGGTGCAGCAGAAGGTCCAAGTCCACTAAGACCAAGAACACCCATATCCGCAGCTAACCTCAGACCCAAAACGCATGCCTCGTAGTCAGCCATGTTTATAGTGCAATAGAAACGAAGTTGCACTGTGACAGGGTAGTGATGCCCTCTTTCATAAACAAGTACTGCTCCTATCCCAATGCCTTTCATATTGGCATCCCCATAAAAGAAAAGTTTCCATCCTGGCTTTTCGACATGTTCTAACACATCAATATGCATCACCTCCTCATCCGGGAAATATGTGTTCAAAGATTCATATTCTTCATTCACCAGGTTCTCGACCAAATGGTCAGCCAATGCCTGTGCTTTCATCCAGACCGAGTCATATAGACGATGTCAAATTCTGTGAGCAGTAACTGCCACTTTGCGAGTCTCCCTGTGGGCATAGGGTTCTGAAAGATACACTTCAATGGTACCAAGCAAGAGATGAGGTAAGTAGTATAAGATGATAAAATGTTTCAACTTCTGTGCTACACAAGTTAGGGTGCAGCACATCCTCTCAAGGTGAGTATACTTAACCTCATAAGATGTGAACTTCTTGCTGAGGTAATATATGGCATGCTCCTTCCTCCAGTAATATCATGCTGATTAAATACATATCCGAATGAATTGTCCAAAACCGTCAAATACAAAATCAAAGGCCTCCTTAATTCTGGTGGTACCAACACAGGTGCGTTTGACAAGTACCCCTTTATCTTATCAAATGCTTCTTGACATTTATCTGTCCACTTGACCGCAACATCCTTTTTCAAAAACTTGAAGATGGGCTCACAAGTTGTCATCAGCTGAGCAATAAACCTGCTGATGTAGTTCAATCTCCCCAATAGACTCATCACCTCAGTCTTGTTCCTCGGAGGCAGTGATTCTTGGATAGCTCTAATCTTTGATGGGTCCAGCTTAATACCTCGACGGCTGACTATAGACCTTAACAATTTTCTAGATAGCACACCGAATGCGCATTTTGCAGGATTGAACTTAGGATTGTACCTGCGGAGCCTTTGGAAGAATTTTCTCAAAATCCCTGACATGGTCAGACTACTTTCTAGACTTCATGATCATATCATCCACATAAACCTCGATCTCCTTGTGTATCATGTCGTGGAATATGGTTGTCATTGCCATTATGTAAGTTTCCCCAAAAAATTTCAGACCGAAAGGCATGGCCCTGTAGCAGTATGTTCCCCATGGCGTGATGAATGCCATCTTTTTCGCATCTTCCTCATCCATTAAGATCTGGTGATAGCCCATGTAACAATCCACTAAAGAACCAATCTCATGTTTTGCACAATTATCAATCAATATGTAGATGTTCGATAGTGGAAAGTTATCCTTTGGACTCGCCTTGCTGAGATCAAGGTAATCAACACACAACCGGTATTACCACCCTTCTTTGGCACAGGCACAACATTTGCAAACCAGGTGGGATACCGCGTGACTCGAATGACCTTTGCCTCAAACTGCTTTGTGACTTCCTCTTTGATCTTTACGCACATGTCAGTTTTATACTTCCTTAATTTTTGTTTGACAGGAGGCCATGCAGGGTCAGTGGGCAATTTGTAAACCAGCAAGTCAGTGCTTAGACCAAGCATGTCATCATATGAGCATGCAAAAATATATTTGTATTCAAGCAATGATTTGATTATCCCTTCCCTAAGTTGTGGTTCAAGATGAACACTTATTTTAGTTTCTGTGACATTATCTGTGTCCCCTAGATTAATTGGTTCTATATCACTCAAGTTTGGTTTGGGTTTTTCTTCAAAGTGGCTTAATTCTTTATTAATTTCTTCAAAGGCCCCGTCCTCACTGTACCTTGACTCATCATCACATTCTATCTCTTGAATTATTATTTTAGAATTACACCGGCTCTCAAGACCGGGCTGAAGATTCCTTATGCATGTCATGTCATTGAAACCGGTATAAAAAGAACTGTACACGAAGGAAAGGAAAAGCCAAGAAAATAAAAACTATCAGAACTGATGGAAAGGAAATTGCATTTCATTAAATTGAAAGATAACATGGTTTATGCATCCAAATAGAGGGAACATAGAATCGAAATTACAACCCTGGAATAATCTATACAAACTGAAAGAAAATCAAAGCAAATTACCAAAACTCCTTCCTGGTCGGGGAGTAGCTTCCCAATTGTTGATCTTTGCACTGGCCCCAACAAATTGCACACTAGCCTTGCTAGAACCTTCTCCAGCTTCCACCATATTCACATCTTCAAACAACTTTTCTAACCCTTCAAGAAATTCCTTATCAGGACAAACCACAGAACTGTGATTTGTCTTTGATGGGCGCTTCTTGGTGCTGGGCCTAACAAATTATCTGAATATATGTGGGACAGGCTTTGGGAGGGCCCATGCCTTCTGTTTCATCCTTCTGGATCTTTTTATATCTACAATTATAGGTTTGAATCCCAAACCAAACGTGTCCATGTTTTTGGGGAGAGACACCAGTTGTACAATACCTTGCAGCGACGCACCCAAACCCTTCCCTGGGACAAAACCATTTCTCAACATTTCATTGGCTACCATGACTGATGCAACAGCTACTTTCGGAAATGGAACGCATTCCCCTTCTAGAATTTTCCTTACCGATATGTCAGAAACCTGATATACCCAAGGCCCTTTGTCATCCTCAGCCTCAATGAATGGTAATATGGCATCACTATGGGCATATAGGTTGTCCTCGCCATGCACAACTATTTCATGTCTGTCCTATTCAAATTTTACTATTCGATGCAGAGTAGAGGGGACTTCTTTAGCAGCATGAATCCAGGGTCGACCCAACAGCATGTTGTAAGAGACGGCCACATATAACACCTAGAATTCCATGGTAAAATCAACTGGTCCAATTGTCAGCTCAAGTATTATGTCGCCGACCGAATCTTTCCCTCCATCGTCGAACCCTCGTACGCAAATATTGTTCTTGTGAATTCTTTCATCATCCACTTTCAACTTGTTCAGAGTAGAGAGAGGAAAAATATCGACACTTGAACCATTGTCAACCAATACTCGAGTAACAACAGAATCTTCGCACTTTACCTTAAGATAAAGGGCTCAATTGTGCTCAGTACCCTCTACGGGAAATTTATCATCAGAAAAAGCAACTCTGTTTACCTCAAAAATCTTGTTGGCTATATTTTCCAAGTGATTTTCTCAGATTTTGTCAGGAATGTTGGCCTCATTCAGGATCTTCATCGCTGCCCGACGGTGCTCGTCCGAATAGATTAACAATGACAATAGTGAAATTTGAGCATATGTCTTCCTCAATTGCTCTACAATAGAATAGTCTTGCACCTTTATCTTATTCAAAACTCCTCTGTTTCTTCTTCAATCACAGCTTTCTTCACCGATATTGGGTTATCTTTTAAGGTTTTAGGTTTTCTCAACTCCTCGGGGGAAAATCACGTCCCCGACCGGGTCAATCCATGGGTCTCACAGACTTCTTCTCTAACCTCTTTCCCTTTGTAAGTCACTGTCACTCGCTCGTAATTCCAAACAATGGCCCTGTTGTTGACTACTAGTAGCTGAGTTATAGTTTTGATGATGACGGGCTCTATGCGAGCACCTTCCACGACCACAACAGGCTTGCTTGCCACTCCCTGGTACCACCACCTTTGCATTTTCTAGATTCACTGCCCCATCTCCTGAGGACCCCTTCGTTATTACAGCAAAAGGCTCATTTCTTGTTCCACTCAACATGAGCATTAACATCTCGCTTGTTAATTTTTCAACCGGCTTTCTCTCACTGGATCGGATCATCATGACAGTTTGCGAAGGCTTTTTAGGCTCTTCTTCTTTATGCACTATCTCAATCATGTTCGTTTCTTGATGGGTTCGCAGCGGGTTCTGGTTAATATTGGGTGCTTCTGGAGCTTGGACTTCAATCCGATGCGAATCAATGAGCTCTTGGATAGCGTTCTTCAAGTGCCAACATTTCTCTGTGTCGTTCCTTGAAGCACCAGAACAATATTCGCAACTGACAGAATAATCAAGATTTCTCGGGGGAGGATTCGGCAACTTTGCTTCAATCGGCCTCAGCATATCTAACTATCTCAACCTGTGGGATAAGCTAGTATAAGATTCTCCCAATAGAGTGAAGGTTTTATTCTTCTGCAACCTCTCATTCTTAAAGGCTTGGTTGGCTCGAAAAGCTAGTCTCGGGGGTTTTGGTAGGCTCTTGGAGGTGGATACGCATTTTTTGGAGCTGGGTAGGTAATTTTTGGGGTTGGCACACGCCATTGTGCGTGGGCGGGAGTTGAGTATATGTTTTGTTGTAATGTGATGAACCCCTGGATCTGAACCAAGCTCTTGAATCAATTGTTGCCTCCTCTTTCTTCTTCTTTCCAATCGCTCCACAGTTTTTCTTTGAATGGCCTGGGTGGTTGCTTTGATTACTGAATAGCTCATGATTTTGTTAGACTTGAGCCCCTCCTCTACCATGCTTCCCATTTTCACTACTTCATTAAAGGACTTGCCAGAGCTGATACCAAGTGACCGAAATAAGTAAGTTCTAAGGCCTACAGGCGCTGCGTGCTCTCTCCAACGGAAGTCGTACTCCCTAAAACTCTAATTGTGCTTTTTCTCATGTTTTGTCAAAGACAGAAAATCCAGAATAATTTCAAGATTGTACTGGAAGTGGCAAGCAAATGCCTGGGCTAGATCATCCCACGTATACCCTTTTGTGGTCTTGCCGGGTATACCATTTCAATGATGAACCGCTCAGACTTTGACTGAAATATGCCATTAGCAACTCGTCTTTCCCTCCAGCTCCCATCATTTTGCTACAAACCTTCTCAAAGGTTCTATTGGATCATCATACCCGTCGTATAAATCAAACTTGGGCATCTTAAACCTTGCCGGCAACTGCACATCTAGAAATAAACATACATATTTGTATGCTACACTTACTTGACCTCCCAATCCCCACATGTCTCTAAATGATTGTTCTAATCTCTTAACTTTCCTGAACATCTCTTCATGTTTAGGATTTTTGACTAGTTTCTCAGCTTCTGAAGGGAGATCAAAATGAGAAGTGTATGAATAGGGTTTTGAGGCTTTAAAAGAACACTCCAAGGTTAATACTGGTTATCATGGGTTTGGAACAAAGGTTCGCTGGAAGATCTGTAAAGTGTAGTAGGTGGAGGTACCACGAAGATAGGAGCCACCGGTGGAGGAGGGTGTGGAACCGGTTTGGGTGGTGGAGATGGTGGTGTCTGGGAAGTTGGGCCCTAGTAGTGTTAGTAGATAGGAAAGCTTGGAGACGGATTGTTGGAAAGATGATCATGCGACTGGGCTAATGAAGGGATAAAGGCAGGGTTGGCGGGATAAGCTGGTGATGGTTTCCCTTTTGCCCATGCTTGGTACATTTCAGCCATTTGTTGTTTCAGTTTATACATCTCTTCTTTCATTGCATTAACATCCAACTCTTCCACCTCTCTTGAGGGATCGATGATGCTTGCATCAGGCTCTTAGTTGGCAATGGTCAACTCTTTTTTGGAGCGGCTGTTGTAGGGGTGGGTTGCCAGAATGCCACAAAACTAACCACTTGTCTGTAACTGGATAGACAACAACAAACTTGTTAGGGGTCAGGGTTTATTTGATAGGCAACCACATATTCGAGAATGAATGCACCTAACCTGTTATCGATTTCTATTACGCATTTGATCGGTTGCTTGCATCATCCCGGCTTTACCTATTTCCATATACCACTTCTCTTTTCTTCTTTCTTTTTTTTTCTTTCTCTCTCTTTTTCTTTTCTTTTTTTATTCAGCTTGTTTTTTCTTGATTTCTCTTTGTTTTTTTTTCCTCTATTATTTTGAAATCGTTTCCTTTTCATTGTTTTTATTTCTCCTTTCTTTTTCTCTTTTTTCTTTATTTTTTCTTTTCTTTTGGTTATGGTTGAATCCTATGGAGATTGCCTACGTATCATGATCCTGCATAAATCAAACCGTGCGTAGTTCTTGAAGATAAGAATAGAAAATAAATAACAAAATATATTTTGGGATTTCAAATTTACATAAAGTAAAACAGTTTTTATTACAACCACCAAATAATAAAACTAACAGACCCGAGAAGAGAAATTAACAGACTCCGACTCAAAAAAAGATCAGCAGACTCTAACAGAAAGGTGAAACCAACAAACTCGACAATCAACTACAGACTCCAATAAAACAATACAGACTTCACCAACAAACTAATAGACTCAGGTGAAATTCATGAATACATTAGTGCCTCTAATGCTCCTGGGGCCCACGGGACATCATTCGGCCTCACTACAGGCCTGCGTGCTAAATACCCTTGGAGGTGGTGGAGGTCTTCCATTACCTGAAGAACGAAGGTCATTGCATTGGAAAAACACATGGATCTAGTCATATCTTCAAAACTATTGCACTTCATTGTGATGTAATCAGCAATCATTTGGACTCTTTCTCTTATGACTGCAACAAATGCCGAAACTGTTTAGACCTGGCTTCCAAATTTTGTTCGGCTACCCGATTCATTTCTTGAAATAGATGCAAATCTCTTTCTAGTTGTGCCATTGATGTATAACAGTATTCTCTTTCAGCCTTAAAGTCCTACACCTTCTTGATCATTTTTTTTTCAATGGTTATGACCCTTTTCTTCAATCCTGCAACCTCGTTGTCGTACTTTTCTTTTAACTACTTACCAAACGTACTCATTCCTCCGCATGTTTAGCTAATTTCTTTCAAGCCCTGGCTAGTTCACCCTCTACTTTCTTCTAGTCAAAACCATATTCCCATGCCTTCTGCCTAAGGTTGTCTATGAGTTTCTCATCTTTTACACTTCTGGTGGGATTTTCTGCCGCTATTTTCATTTTCTGAATCTGGGCTCGAAGGGCCTCATTTTCTTTGGCTAATTTTCTCTTTTCACCCTTATCTGTCACAACTTGTAGACCATTCTCAAATTTAAGGTCTTTGATTTGCCTTTCCAACTTCCCTATTGTGGCCCTGTACTCGTTTTCCTTGGCCAACCAGGCCCACTGCACCTGTGCTCCATCGGTGAACTGTTGGACATGGGGTTTCTTTGTGGTCCTTTTAGGCTCTTGATGAACTCGGGATTGTTTACCATACCAAGCAGGGTAACCATGCTCTAAATCACCTCTATATAGATCTCGTACTTGAGTTTTAGGCTCTAAGAATCTGCACTGATGCCAAATCCAATGCACATTTTCTTCTGGAAAGGTAGATTTTTGTTCTATCTCAATAACCTGCCGAATCAAATATTCATCGTGCGGAATGGTCTGGAGTCAGCCTAACTGACATAGGACTCCGTGCGGAGCATTAGGCTGGATACTTTGAAGACCCATCAATAGCAGAAAATACTCCTCAGCCAAAATATAGATTACTTCACTGACCGAGAGCCACCCGAACGTCCATTCGATTTTGTTTGCAGTCAACGATCTCAAGTAGGCATGACATGCTTTTGTACCCTCCAAGAACTCGTAACCTTCTGCCCACTTTTTATGTTTTTCGATGCATTCGAGACCATCCATAACATAATTCAGATATCTTGGGCGATGGCAAAGGTATTCCCATCCACAGTTGTAATAGAATATTGCACCCTTCAAAGAACTTCCCTCCTTCTCGGCTATGGTCCCATTTGCCTTTTTCATCGTAAAGTCAGCTATCCCCACAAGTCCCAACTCTATATTCCCCTCTTTTCTGGGGAAAATCAAAACACCCACGAACGCCGTTATAAAGGCTAATCCTCTCTGAGATTCCCACTTGTCTTGGTTTCCCGCATGAGTAAGACCGGTATCTTGCATCTCGAAGCCACGGGGATTCCCGTAATGTCAGTATAAAAAGTAGAAGGTACAGAATCCCTTGGCCAAATTTTCGTCTCGGACGTCCCGACTGATACTTATTAAGTCCAAAAATTTGTGAGGGGTTACTATTCTCAGTGCTACCGGGTATTGATTTCTAAGATACCCTTCAAAACCGGCGTATCCTGCTATCTCTTCCGGTGTAGGAGTTAACTCGAAGTCAGCAAAGTGGAATACATTATGTGCTGGATCCCAAAATGGTATCAATGCCTCAATTATGTCCTTTCTCAGCTTAAGCTTCAAGAACCCGGTAAGACCACCCAACGCTTTTCTCACAACCTTCATGTTGTCATCGCCCAAATCATGCCACTACATATGTAGCTCCAAAGGGATCTCTTCACAGACTGAGAAAGGTTCATTTTGAATTGTGCTCATCCTGCACATTTATTAAGGTGAATTTAATTAAAAGCAAACTATGACTCGTTTTTACTCAAAAAAGATGACCATTTTTTCAAAAGTTCTCAAAATATCTGGCTTTGCCAATACGGCATTTCAGCACTTCTAAAAAAAGATTTTAAGGATGTGTCGGTTAACCGGCCAAAACCTTGAAAAATGACTGAAGATGGTTGCTCTTGAAAAAACAGCCTTCCGGCGCCCTTTTGGGGGACACTCAGTTATTTTTTACAAGAATAGCATCACCTTACTTATTTGTAATAAAAATAAATTTTTGTTCTTTTTGGGCTATTTTTCAAAAAGGAAGTTGGACCTATGGGAGTTGCCTACATATCCCACACACTGTGAGAATCAAACTGGCATAGTTCGGGTAAATAAAGCAAAACCAACAATTTTCGAAAACAAACCTTTTTTGTTTCTTCTTTTTTCATTTTTCTCAAAAATTCGATAGAGTTTCAGTATATTTTGGGACATTGGTTTTCAAAATAGGTAATTAGCTCCCTTAGCCCTCACACTTCTATTTTCTTTTCCAAAATCTCTCCTTTTATTCAAAATTCGGTCAGCATGCAAATTCAAAGCAAATAAATGAACAAGTAGCAAGTAAGATTCATTATGATGGTCCATTTTTTCATTTTGGGTATACCTGTACTAGACAGACCCAACCCCTCTACTAAGTCTCCAAAGTCAAATACACGTGATGCACACAAACTTCCTACTAGGGATTCGACATGAGGCTTTGCTATACTAGGTGTAAACCTGGGTTTATTGTTCAGAACCTAGCTTACCCGAGCAGATAACTCGAGCCGGAGGGGGGACAGCATACCGGGAAAACAAAAGCTTTACCGACTTTGCACCTTGTCCGAACCTCGTTCTAAAATTGGGATTCAATTGTAATAGAAGAGAAACACGAAGTACACACTCCTCCATGATTTAGAAGACTCAGAGAGAAGAAGGGTTTCGTAGCAGTTATATATAGTTCACAGAATATCAAAGCAGTAAAAACAACACTTAGAACATTAAGCCCAAACATGTAACCAAATTAGATAAAGCCAAATATAACAATTTATCTAAGCTCAAGTTCTGAACCCTGAACAGAGATTCTGCGTTCTATCCCTAATGGAGTCTCCAGAGCTGTCACACCTCCTTTGTTACAATACCCCAAGAAGGGCGTAGATAAGGGAGTTTTTCCAGTTAAAGGACAATAAATTCGGGATTTATTATTAAAATATTCAGAGTCGCCACTTGGGAGATTTATGATGTCCCAAGTAACCGGTTCAAATCCCGAATCAAGGAAAGGATTGACTCTGTATTACAGTTCGCGAACCAGAAATCTGGGTAAGGAATTCTATCAACCCAGGAGAATGTGTTAGGCATTCCCGAGTTCCGTGGTTTAAGCACGGTCGCTCAACTGTTATTATTGGCCTAATTACCTGATTTCAAAAACACTTTTAAACCTATGTGCACTTAAACTTTAAACCTCTTTTCATTATTTTAAAAAAAATTCAGCGTCATCTAAAATACGTCTTTGTACCACGCCACATAAAATGCACCCAGAGTCCGAGACATATTTTATTTAACATTGTTAGATTTGGAGTTGGGTCACATGAAATGCACATCCGAATTTAGAAAAGTAATATTATTGAAATAACATACCTAAAGCAACTACACGTTGTTAACTTTGCGAGGGCCATAAAAATTTGCTAAATGGCACTCCTCGAATTCTAAGTATTAAATCCAACTTAATTAAGCGAGGGCGGCACAATTTGTTATTTTATTTGGCACGGTACACCTCGAATTGTTTTAGCTTAAGAGTTTCCGAACTAATTCATGAGGGCCATACTTTATTCCAAGTTATCTAATTGTAGCTCACCTCAATTTATTGGAGAAAATTAATTATTCCAAAGTTAAAGAAATGAGGATTCCACTATTACCTAAGCTAACTAAGGGTGTTGTTTTAAAACTAGAAGGACAAGTCGAACATTAAAAAGGGGGGGCATTTGGATTGAGCATGAAGTCCAACGGCCTGCATCGTGCAAGGCTACTTCAATTAAAAATTATTACATGACAGAACTACATTGGGCCCATTGAGAGCCTAGATGAAGGAACAGGCCGATGCCCTTTCGAATCCCCTCTCAGCAGAAATATTAGACAAATATTTCACAATTTACAAATCAAGCTATTTTAATGAATCCAACAATTATTAATTGCAACTCAAAATTGAACCATTTTGGACATTAATGCATCACTATTCAGCTAACAAACCAACGTTAACTGGCTTAGATTAATGGCAAATACGAAATCAAATTAACAATTGATCTGAAGCTATAACTAATGAATACAATTTACTTAATTAAAAGTCTATTGTTATTTAGCATGCAATTAACCAAATGCTGAAAAAGAAACTTGTATTTCAACAGCAAACTATGCCTCCACAAAGGACCCCAACATCCCAAACGTAAAGGGCTCAAAACTTTTGACGAGCAAAACTAAACAAAAATTCCAGCTCCAACATCACGTCTAGGTGAATGCAAATCAACCACGATTAAGAAATGAACATGCCTCACTAGATATCAGTACTACTGATCACTAACACACCCCAAAAGCTTTAAATATTACATAATAGCTCATGTCCAGGAGTGCTTAAAGTAGCTTCAGTACAGTCCCTTGTCACTTAAATTACATAATGGGAAGTAATATCTAAGCACTAACTCACTTGACACACTCTAACACAGGGTTTAGCATGTTCATAATCATTTTTACTTTAACATAATAATGTCCAAACTCTCAATTGCACACATGTCATTTAAAAGAACAAGATACAGAAGAATGGAGATATAAATAACTAAGAACTAAAGGTCTAACATCCAAGTATCAAAATTCTAGTTTTCATTTCTCAATCTTCGATTAAATATCACATTGTCTGATGTGTACCTGGAATTTGCAAAAAGAATAGGACAAGGATAGTCAACATTAGCAATAGGATTAGCCTAGAAATAACCAAGGAAAACTAATTTTGAAACAAGTTTGAACCAACAGAAATCTCAAACGATGCTCAGTAATCAACAGACTACCAAAACTTGAACCAAAGCTCTTGAAATCAACCAAAACTCAAGTCAGTTTAACCAATGATTGTCCAGAGATGATTTCAAAAATGAGAGCCTCCGGGATTACCTAATTCTTCAATGGAAGAGTGTTACTAGATATTTTTAGCCATTTTTGTTATCTTTAGCTCCTTAATCTCCATTGACATCCAAGTAACAATGTTTTAATAGGTAAGTTACTAGGGCAGCAGATATAGGTTAGGATTTTCCCTTGAGCCCTTTCTCAATTTTCAATTTTGCTTAGAAGTCTCTCAATTTCTGAATTGCTAGCAAAGGAAGTCTATTCTCAGCTTCTAGGAAGCTTCTAAGGTGCTTATGAAAAGATTCCCTAAGTGAATTACCCCAATCACCCTTTGCACCGCTGAAATTTACATTGTACCCAATAGGCTATGGGTTAAATTGAACCTAGGTCGAATCCATCAGACAACCAACCCAAAACTGAACTTAAAGGTATGGACCTCAGCCCCAAACACAGTTGAGCCAAGTTACTAAATTAAAAGGAAATAAGCATAAAACAGAAGAAATTCGAGCAATTTTCTCTTCTTTTTTTGTTATCCAGTTACTGAACTAACATTATTGAACAATGAAACTAACTTATAAAGAAACTATTTAGATTAATTAGAGAAGAAAAGGCTTCCTAAAACTAACATGCGTGCAAAAAATGACTTTGAGAGAACTGGGCAAACAAAAGAGACCAAGAAGGGGAAGAAACATATGACAATGAAAGATAAAAATGTAATAAAAAGAATTAAAGAAAACTTAACAACAGAAAAATACCTAAAGTGGATCAGGCCAACCTTGCACAAACTTGAAAGATCCCTTCGATTTATTAGCTAGAACAGCCTTTAATCATGTGTTCTCATGTGAAAACACACGAGCAGAGACCATTATACCCTAGAATCTTCAAAAGGTCCGAAGATTTTGAGTTTGGAATTAGGCTCAGTTCTCTAATTCAAAATTCAAATAACTTGAGAGGGATTCGAGGGAAGGTAATTGGTGATTTGGTATGAGGAGATGAAGGAGGTCTTATGGTGTGAATTTGGGGTCGATTGGAGGTGGCGCCGCCACCGGAGAATTTTAGGGCGGCGCTAGGGTTCTACTGTTTGATTTGAAATTCAAGGAGTTCCAAAAGGATTTGAGTTGAATGGATTGGGGACTTAGTATTAGGAGGTGGAATAGATTTAGGTATTTTGGTGTCGATTTGTTGTGGTTTCGGGCTAATCCGCCATCAGAAAGGGCTGAGGGATTTAGGGCAGCTAGGTTAGGGTTTTGGGGGATCTCTGAAGGGTGTGAGGGAGATGCGAGATGAGGGGGATAGGGGGTGAGCTTTTGGACAGTTTTATACTGAAGGGACCTCACTTCTCAGTCGTCTGATCTCCTTACCTCGATGGCTGAGATCAAATTTGCACTTAAATGGGGTCGTTTGTGACTGGGGTGGAAGTGGACCGAATCAGGGGTAATTTGGGCGGGTTTTAGGAGAAGAAATGGTTTGGGCTTGGGGTTTAAATAGAATTGGCCCAAATTTCCTTTTACAAACAAACCCTTTCTTCTTTTCTCTTTTTTTTTCATTTTCAAATTTTGCTAATTACAAAAAAAAATGTAATTTAATCCTAAAAATTAAATTAATAACTATGTGCTTCTAGAAATCAATTAAGTCCTAAATTAAAGAAAACTCTAATAAATTTAAAAAAATTAATAAGTAAAAAATGCAAAAAGAGCTATTTTTGTTATTTTCTTTCATTTTTCTAACATTAAATAACTAATTATCTTAAAAAATAAAAAATTGGATCTTAAATGCAAATGCAATGTATTTTTGTATTTTTTTTCCAAGAATTGCACAAATTAAATATGCACATAAAAATGCAAACAAACAAAAAAATCAGGCAATAATTCCTAAAAATCAAATAATTAAAAGAAAAATCCAAATTTTTCGGAATTCTCTAGGAGTAATTCATAAAAGACAAAAATCACGTGCTCACACCCTCATCCCATCATTAACTCAAGACCTAACCAAATACCTTTAAGAACTCATGCATGCAAGATATCTTATTTCATCTTCATCAATTACCCTTCTAATGGTCTACCCTAGTTATATCTAGTAATCAAGAGCTTGGGTTATAGAACGTTATCTTTTAGGAAAAAGTCCTAGGTGCCCTTCTTGACAAATCTTCAAAGCTCAAGCAAGATTTTTGGATAAATGTTGATAAAGAAACCCTTCTCCCTTTAGGACCCTCTCTCTCTCTCTAAATGCATCAAAAGATACGCCTAAAATGCGGTGTGTAATATATCGGCATAGGATCGGGTAAGAAAATTAGAAATTTGGAGCCCCGGAACATATCTGCTATCATATTTGCAATTGCATAACGGATATGCGGTCCGCAAAAATGGTCCCAACAACTGAACACACTGACAGGGTTTGTGGCAGAAATACAGTCCGCATTCATGTTTTGCGGTCGCAAAATGCGCCACAGAGCTGCCCTTCACAAAGTCCCAAAGAAATTATGTAACGACTATGCGGTCCGTATTTTGGTTATGCGACCGCATAATTGCCAGCATAGTTGACTTCAAATTTGACCAACACACTGACTCACTCTGCGGCATAAATGTGATAAATACTTGATATGCGACCACATTATTGACCGAAAATTGTACTTTTCTTGAAAACATAAATTCTTGAATTTTTAATGCATAGCTTAGTCCAAAAGGGTCCGAATTCCTAACTTGGCACTACGAGATCTCGAGTTTTGAGCAAAACATTTCATGGTACCTTACATATTGGTAGTGGATTATCATCTCCAATGTAGATAGTCCCACTGATCCACCTGTATGTTGCAAACTATTTCTTATGTGGACACATGTGGAAAGTCACCATAATAAGAACCCAAGAATTATGTCCATGACTAAAATTCATAGCAAAGACTTCCGTACATAGTGACTATCATCAGAATTATTGCTAGTGTCAACAATATTTGCCAAATTATATATTTTCTGTTTCCCTCTTTTCACTTTCAGCTTGTGAAACTCTCTCTTATAGTGACCTTGCTCCCCGCACTCATAACAGTTCTGCCTCCTTGCTCTAGACTTTGATCTGACGGTTGATGGTTTCCTATTAAAGTCCTTTTGTTGTGCCTTTCATCTACTCACAGGACCCTCACCCTCAATTTTGTTGTTTTTAAATCTCTTTTTCAACTATTTAGATTTTAGTGCATTACTAGATTCTTCAAGTAAAATAGTGTATTTCTCATATAGCAGCATATTGGCAAAAGTATCATAAGACGGTGATAACAAACATAACACAATCAAGGCATGATCCTAACTCTCAATTTTGATATCCATATTCTTCAGGTCCATTATAATTGATTTAAACTCATCAATGTGAGTTTTAACAGGTTTACCTTCATTCATACGGAGATAATATAAGCTCTTTTTTAGGTAGAGGTGCTTTGTCAGTGGTTTCTTAGAATACAGATCTTCCGGCTTCTTCCATGCTATTGTTAAAAAAGTTTCTTCAGCAATTTCCCGAAGAACGCTATATGTAACGCTTGTGAATATCTCACTCAAAGCCCTATCCTCCAGGTCTCATTCTCTGCCTCTGTCATCTTTTCAGGAAATCCTCATCAATTTCCTTCCATAACCCTTGTAACACCAGGGACGATTTTACATATTCTTCCATAGACTGAAACTAGAACCCCCATCAAATTTCTCTACTTAGTACTTAGTTGAAGATGATGAAGACATCTTAACCTTTAGATTATATGTAGAAACTCGCACCTTGTTCTGATACCGATTTTTGCGGAATACCATGGGTTAACTAGCACACAATCACACAATAAGAAAATAGAGAAGAAAATTCTACACAAGGATTTAACGAGGTTCGGCTAAGCCTACTCCTTAGGGCAAAAGCAAAGATAATTTTTCACTATGAATGAGAACAAAAGTATAGTACAATCTATAGGCTCCCCAACTACAACCCCTATGTATAGATCCCTAAAGGTCCCACACCTATAAGAGAAAGGTTTCTCAATTTGACAAGGATGTTTTTCCTTTTTCCAAATCTATTAGGACAATGAATTTTCTAAACCTATAGGGATTATGGGTTTTCCATAAATACAAGGAAATAAGCAAGCCACAAAATAAAATGTTGTGACTTTATGGTTTCTAGTAGCCTAGTACTGAAATCGAAAGTGATTGGTCGAAACACAAAATGTGAACAGTTAAATTAAGTTAGAAATATGTGCCAGTGTATCCGAATTGAACGGTCATTAATTAGCTTACATGGGTAAACTAGAAAGATAATTATTCAAACTTATTTGGTCCTAGGGGTTATTAGTCATCCCTAGTAGATACACCATAAAATATTAAATAGAGGATTTTTGTGAAATGACTATATTTTTTGGAGGCTTATTGTTGGGTGTAGCTATAATTTAACTAATTACATTACGTAGCTATTAATTGTTTATATACATTGTATCCAATCAAATATATTCGTTCTTATCTATTTTACATTGTATTCAATTCGATTGTATTCAAATAATAAAAAGTAAAAAAATACAGTAATATTCCTTTTTATTCAATTTAACGTATTCATTTGTAGCTATTTTTACACTATATTCAATTAACAGTATTTAATTAAGTTGTATTCAAACAATAAAAATTTAAAAATATAGGGATCTTCCACAACAAATATACTGCAATATACATAAATACAGGAAAAAAAATTAAGTATACTGTATTTGCATTGAAAAATATAGAATACACTCAAATTTAAGTGTATTTGTACAGAATATAACGTATTTCTATCATTGTATGTAACTTAATTCTAAAGAAGAATGGCCTTGTTTTACCTCACTCTCGTCTTCAATGGGGTCTGCTCTTTCTTTTTTGGGAGAGTATGTCAGTAGGATCTTAATGAGGTGGGGAACTTTGTATCTGAAATTCTTTGGGCTTCTCTCTTCGGAATCCTGCGCTCCGGAATTTCTGTGCACTAAACCTCTACGACCGAAGACTAGTGGTAGGTGGTCCTACGGAGAAGAAAGTTCTCCAAAGATGGCATCTTCTGGTCAAGAAAAATAATGTATACATTGTATTAAAATCAAAAATCCGACCACATCTAAGAATATACTATCACATTGTGTCTAAGAAAATCTGATCAAAAGAAAACACTCATATGTGAGATAAAAAGAAGGAGAAGAAGCCATGGATTCCAGCATCTCTGTTAGATCCATATCTAGTGATGCCTCCAATCTTACTTCTCTATTTTTTTCACCGCCATTGGTGGACCTATCGCGACTTTGAGATTTTCATATCTGGATCTGATAGTGGAGATGGGAGTAGGGATGATAGAGAGAGAGAGAGATGGATTTTATGGTGGAGATGAGAGAAAGTAAGATAGAGAGAGAGAAGCAGATGTTTGGTTGGGCTCCGGTAGAGCTTCGCCGAAGAAGATGACTGACTACATCAGCCTTGCTTATGCGAAGAGAGAAGAAAAAAAGAGAGAGATTTGGGGGAGAAGAGAGAGAGGGTGGAGGAAAGACATTGATACAGTAGAATAAAATAAAATTAGCCCAATATCACAAGAATCCTTGCCGACTAAATGGCCAAACAAAATAAAATTAAACTAGCCCAAAACCAATCTAGGGTTTTATCTGGTTCATTACTTAGCTCTTCTCCACACCCTTTGTTTGTCTCCTTCCTATTTTTAGAAGTTCACAAGAATTTTACATCCTTCTACTAGATAAATACTACACTATTTTTGTGCAAAAAACATCCTCATTTTTTTCCTTTAATCTCTATTTTGCAACCTTCAATCCCTAAATCTTCAAGGCAAAACGAAATATCGCTACTTCGGGCATGATTTGTAGCAAATCATGGCAAGATAGAGACTAGTAATATAGCACCTCACCAAAACACATGAAGATCTGGTTAGCTTATGAAAAGTTCAACGATGGAATTCAAACTCCCGCTCAAACCCTAGTTCGTCTCTAAAAATACTTTCATTTGGATACCTTCAATAATACAACTACATCTCAAGCTTCTCCTCTCACAAAAATTGATGGACATTGGAAATGGTAGCCATAGCCCTAATTTTACCTTCAATACTTCTGAGACCACTCTTTTTGCCTTGCCTCAATATACTCATAACCTGAAAATAAACTTCACTATTGATCAAAGACCCATCGTGACTTCGTAATCTTCATATGTGATTTGACGGTGGAGATGGAAGCAGGGAAAAGAGAGATAGATGACTAGATCTTATGGTGGAAATGAGATAAGGGGGGAGAGAGAGAGAGGCAACTGTTTGGTCAAGCTCTGGTAGAGGTCTAATGGAGAAGATGACTGACAGCGGGGGAGTTGGACGGCGGCCTTGCCGGGGGAGAAGAGAGAGAAAAAAAGTAAAGAGAGTTTAGGTAGAAGAGAGAGGGGGTTGATGAAAAAGATTGATTACAGTGGAATAACTTTATGTATGTGTCAATGACTGCGATGGATAAAACTGAAAATTCTTTGTAGCTATGAATAATAATTAAATTAAAAGGCACTTATCATCATTAAGTAGATCTTAAATTTAGCTATGGCAGGTAAAACTTCCTTTTATTAAATACCCCAAGTATCCAAAGACTAATTGGCCCAAAATCCCAAGAATCCCAGCCGAGTAATTGGCCCAACAAAGCAAAATTAATCTAGCCCAAAAAGAGTCTAGGATTTTTTTTATGGGATTTTTACCTATACATTCCATATACCAAACCTTATAACCACTCATGTTTAAGGTTTGGGTTTATTACATTTAAGTATACCACCTTTCAATTTATGTACCAAAATTATATTTAAGGTTAATAATCAACTCATTAATGTTTTGCTTGATTTGTGGAACAAAATCTTTTCAAACTAATTAATTAGAGGCTTGATTTTCAAACCATGCCCCTTCCCTGTCATCTTCTTCAGCACACCCATCGTCCTCCCCTTCGTCCAAACTCACCGTCAAGTCCAGCAGCGAACACCACCATCCATCATCGTTGGTGCTTCGTCGTCTTCTCCAGCCACCCTTGAACCAGTCGCTTCTTCAGTTAATTTCGGATTCTTGTTCCGAAAATAGAGTTTGGTTGAAGATGTATAGATCACACATGAAGATTGAGCAACAATCCCATTTTATTTTTATTAAGGATGGGAAGCTGCTTATCACTTCATAGTAGACTTCTGTTGTACATATAAAATATTTCTAGTTTCCTTCGTTTCACAATAAGAGTTATTGTATTATCATTTTTTGTATATAACACAAAAGTTAGACTTTATTTTGTAAAAATATACTTAATAGTTTCATGAAAACTCTCATTGAAGTATTTCTCGTAATATTACTACTTTTAAGGAATAATTTTTTTCCTGATTTTGAAAGTTTTAATTTTTTATTCAAAACAATTAGATTTTATTTTCCTAAAAGCATGCGATTGATGTTCAACTCAAATTTTAATTATATAACTACTAATATATTCATTATCTAGGAACGGATCATCATAGTTTGTATTCAGTTTTTTTTTTTGGATAATTTAGAGCTCAATTCACGTTTGTCTTGGTTTAAAGTGTCGGTTGTAATCTTGTTTTGTTCATTCTATTTTTCAGATTATCAGTTCTTTGTTTAAAAGTGTTGTTTGTAATCTTGTCTTGTTCATTAGTCCTTCCTCACACTGGAAAGTACCGCATTCTTGCTTGAAGAAGTTGTAAACTTGTCAAACAGTCTCAAAGCCCAAACATTATCATGCAATCACATATAAATTCAGAACTATGTTCGCGAACACTGTAAAACTAGATACCAAGCATCAAGAAGTTTGAGACTGGATCAAATGCAAGTTCATGAATGCCATGAACGTCGATGAGAAACGAGAATGTTGTAGATAAAGAAAAAACATTGTAGTTAATTTCAATGAAATTAATTGTCACACAGTGTGTATATAATCTGTTGAAGCTCTCACCTACAATTCAAGATCAAAAAGAAAATAATAAGGTGTCAATAAGTTAACTATGTTAGCAACAATCAGTTAACTACAAATCAGCTACAAACAAACGGCATATAAACGTTAACTACATTTAACTACATTTGACTACATTGTTAAAACTCTCTGGAAATACTTCATAACTACATTTAACTACAATTATCTACATTTTAAAACTTTCTGGAAATACTTCATAACTACATTTAACTACATTTAACTACAATTATCTACATTTTTAAAACTCTCTGGAAATACTTCATAACTACATTTAACTACAATTATCTACATTTTTAAAACTCTCTGGAAATACTTCATAACTACATTTAACTACAATTGTCTACATTTTTAAAACTCTCTGGAAACAACTTCAACATCTACTACTTTTTTTGTTTTTTTTTCCTGCACCAAACAAGAATATATTACCTTTAGTTTCTGGGATAATGTATTGTTATCTTCCAATTCTTTGTTGAATTTGTGCCCAATTGTAGACTGGGATATCTATATTTGACTACATTGTTAAAACTCTCTGGAAATACTTCATAACTACATTGCTAATTAATATTAAAAGATAAATTTTTTAAATCGTATGAAAATAATTAAAAATTACGTATTTGAAACTGAGGGACTACTAACTAAACATATCAAACTCTCAAAAGATTCTGCAAAGCCAACCAACGTTGACTAAATGACCAGATTACTTTGACACTATTCCACACTTTCTCGTAGTTTTCGGTGCCATATTTTATTCTAAAGAAAATGCCAAACAGTATATTACAAAAGGAGTGTGATATAGAAACTGAAGAAAAGATAAAGAAAGATTGATCATATAATAATTAAATAATAACACCAACACATAGGATTGTATCCTTCGCCCGACACCGCAAATATTACAATTAGCGCAAATTTAAGTTTGTTTTTCAGATTAGTTATAAGGTTATGGTTCCTTTAATATATTTGGAGCATTTAATATGTTACCTTACCTGATTTAGAATTTAAATGGTAGAAAATCAAATATTAATTATCAACCATAATGATAGGCGTTATTTTTGGTGTCAATTTATTAAGATTCTATTTTAGCCTTAATTGTCTAGTGTTAATTTAGGATGGAAAATCAGCAAATATCTTGTTTGGTACATATTATGTAACAAAACCATGAGATATGAGGGTAATTAACAAACAATGCACAATAATGATAGTAAGGTTTGGTATATGGGATGTATATGTAAAAATCCCTTTTTTTATTTCATCACTTAGCTCTTCTACCTGCTCCCTCTTTTTCTCCTTCCTATTTTTCGAATGTTGCCAAGAATTTTCTAATCTAAAATCCCTAAATCTTCAAGGCAGAACAAAATCTCGCTATTTCGGATATGATCGGAAGGAAATCATGCCAAGAGGAAAACTAATCATGAAAAAGCTTACTAAATCACATGAAGATCTGATGAGTTCATACAAAGTTCAACGATCAAATTCATACTCATGTTAAAGCCCTAGTTTGCCTCTAGAAATACCTTCATTTGGATACCTTAAGAAATACAATTACATCTCAAGCTTCCGTTTTCACATCAATCGATGGACATTGAAAGTGGTAGTCCTAGTCTTAATTTTACCTTTGGTACTCCTGAGACTACTACTTTTGCTTTGCATTAATTTACTCCTAGTCCAAAAATAAACTACATCATTGGTCAAGGACTCATCACGACTTCCTGATATTTGGATCTACATCTGACAACGGAGATGGGAGTGGGGAAAATGGAGAGAAACGGATGGATCTAATGGTGAAGATGAGATAATGGAAGAAGGGGAGAGGTATCTATTTGGTTGAGCTCCGGTAGAGCTCCGCTGGAGTAGCTGACCGACGGCAGCCTTCTCGAGGGCGAAGAGAGGAAATAAGGATAGAGAGTTGAGGGAGAAGAGAGAAAAGTTAAGGGAAATATTGATATAGCGAATAACTTTATGTATTTGCGATAGTTATGATGGATAACTGAAAATTCTTTATAGCTATAAAAAGTAATTAAAGTAAAAGGCACTTATCATTCATAAATAGATCTTAGATTTAATTATGGCAGGTAAAATTTCCTATTATTAAATACACCAAGAATCTGAAGGTTAATTGGCCCAAAATACCAAAATCTTAGTCAACCAATGCCCAAAAAAAAAAATTAAACTAGCCCCAATCCAGTTTAGGGTTTTGTCTTGTTTCATCACTTAGCTCTTTTGTCCGATCCTTCTTTGTGTCCTTCCTATTTTCATAATGTTCCCAAAAAATTTAAATCCTTCAACTACAGAAATACAATACTATTTTTGTGCAAAAAAATGTCCTCGTGTCTTCTTTAATCTCTCTTTTTGCAACTTGCAATCCTTGAATCTTCGAGGCAAAACGAAATCTCACCTTTCTTTTTCCAAAAATAAAACGCAAAGCTGACAATAATAACTATGTCTCAATTCAGTCGGATATATAAATCATGACTTCTTCATTTAGTCTCAATTTATATCATCATTATGCTTTCTAATAAAATATACTTTTAAAATTAATTTTTGAAAGTCAAATAGATTTTATTAAACAAATACCAGGATGTCGTGATTGGTGAAACATATTTATTTTCCTTATGCAACAGTCTTCTCCAACCTCTTGTAACCTTTTTCGAGTTGGAAGATCAATTTTTTACGAGGAGTGGAATTAGATAAAAGATGCACTGTATGAGGATTCCAATTTAATTGATTTTATTGTTTGTAGGAAAATTAATTCAATGTTGTGATATGAAACCTAAATTGTTTAGAATGTGATATTTGCTAGTTTACTTAAATTCATGACTAAATAGAATTTATAGTCATAATTAATATAGAACTAGACTTTCATATTTCTAGTTAAAATAGGTTTGTACTATTATAAATAGGGTATTGCTAGTTTATTTTATGTGAAGAAGTGTAGAACTATATGAAGAAGTGTAAAAATATTCTCCTTCATATTGATATTACAGCTTCTATGATCTTGGGAGAAATCAAATAGCTTCCTCGAACGTTACTCATTGGCTGACTAGAAAGCATTCAATGATTTAATAAATATTTTTATCATATTGGTATCAGAACTTCTACGATCTTGATAGAGAATCAGAAAGCTTCAATTATCGGCAGGCATGCAGTACTTGTTTAAGAAAAACTATTTGGCTTTCCATAATTAATTTTATAAATGTGTTTTATTAGGAAGTATATTGATGATATAAATTGAGCGTAAACGAAGAAGTCATGATTTATATAACCAACTCAACTTATTTGGGATTCGGACATAGGTATTACTGTCATCTTTGTGTTTTATTTTTGGAAAAAGAAAGCGAATTATTAGAAAAAGATTTTTATTTTATTTTCAAAGATGTTTTAAGAAGATATATTGAGGCTGTTTTCTTTGGGCCATTGCATCTATACTTATTTTTTGGTCACGTTTTAACTTTTACCTACTTTGCAAAAACAATTTACAAGTGTATCCATTTTTCGTGTAACATTAGGCATACGGGTCTGAAGTAGCAAAGGCAATCACGCAAATTTCAGCATTGTAATAGACAGGGCTAAAGTAGCAAATTACCGAATCAAGTGTTGGCTGAAATTTTTATTTGTAAGTACTCAACTTAAGCATTCTAATAACTGAACTTTTGTTCTCTATTTGCTGAACTTCAACATGTTTTAGCTGAAGATCGTCAAGTACTCTGAAAACTCAACACATGTTTGTGAGGAATTCCCCATAAAACCAGCAGATGTGAATGGACCACATGATTTCAAGTAATATAATCTAATTTATAGTTAAAACACACATTTAAATTCTAATCTATAATTCTATATAAACTTTTAAGTTTAGACTCAAACTAAATCATCAAGCTCAGGTGAAGAGTGCAAGGAGGAGGAGGAGAAAGAGGAGAAAAAAAGCTAAAATTGTTTAAAAAATGAGTACAAATTAAAAAATATTAATAAAATAGATATAAGTTAAATGGGATCAACCAAATAAGACGCATGTGCAATTTTTACTTTTTCTTCTCTTTAGGTTTTCTTACACTACGAGTCACTCGGAAATGCCACAAAAACCTTACGTCTGGTGGTACCATCGGAAGTTTTTACAAAATACGCAATTTGCGTAGACTCAGTCACGCAGGTCTATAAAGGTAACGTTTTGTTAATTGGTTTTGAAAATTGGAATGTTTTAGCCTTGACCTGATAAGAAGGCAAATTTTGTTGAAACAAGTTGGATGGTCATGTATCTTGGTAAATTTCAGTTTAAAAATAATTCATAAGCTTCATGCTTTCGCTAAAAGTTTTTTTAACACTAAAAACTTAATATACAGGTGAAAGTATTTCTAAACTTTACCGAACAGTTCAGCAAGACACATTTTCATGTTAGAACATATTTATTTACTACTCTCAAATGCACAATAATCAGAGACAGCATTAGACGCTGATTCCATGCATGCTGGAGAAATATCCCGAGTTTTTGTGACAGCATTAAACCAAATGCCGACTAAAAAAAGAGTCTACCATACTACTGACTTTGTTCTATCGGGGTTTCCACAAGGCAGTATCAGGGCATGAGAATGTCTTTGCTATGTATACTAATCAAGTACTTCGTTTAGATCAATCAATCCTCTTGTCTCCTCATGGGTCCAAATTAGTCCCTTGACGAAATAATTTGTACGGCCACATGTAAAAGAAAAGTGAGGAGATATTTTCAGACAATCTACAACTAAGAATTGACTCAAACAAGATATGATACAATCAGTTATCAATTTAATGAACACTGAACAACCCTGTGACATATGGAAGCAAACAAAGGTTTACAGAAACACCCAGCAGAAAAGGCAAGAAATAACAAATTTCAGCTGTCCGGCAATGTCACCAGTTCAGCAGGTGGCCTCAGAGTACAAACCATTTCCTTTGTCTTCCCAAAATATACCTGCAGGTTTAAGCAAGGTTTGGACTCAATTTCACGGTCTATTTTGTGTTATAGAAAAGACAATAGAAAGAAGGTCTACTGTTAACAAAGCCTGAACCACCTTATTTGAGACTCTTCCAGTTTGGGTAAATTCCAATTTACTCTTTTCCGGGTGAACCACGATTTCCCCTAACTATATTTACTACCAAATAACACCCTTCGTTACTCCTTTCTGCTTCCGACTATGCATTTTCAAAGTATGAAAAACAACAAGGCAGTTTCAAGTGAGCAATATTCCTCCCATCAAGGGAAAATAACAAAGAGTGCTATTTGCCACATGAACCGCGATTTACCCTACGCCCGTACCCAGATAACACCCTTTCCTTCAGCTTTCACTGCCAACTAAGCATTTTCCAGTGAGAAATGTGCCTCATATCAAGGGAGAATGATAAAGACGCCCAAGTCATTTGTTCACATAATTACTAAGATTTAGGATGAGCTATATAGTACCACCTCAAAGCAAAGTAAACCACAAATACGTCAAAGAAAAAAGCAAAAGGAAAAGAAGTTCTGAAAGGAAAGACATTTACCTGATCCAAGGAGTTTCTCAGCTTACCCTCCATCTCTTCAATCATCTTTCCCATGTTGCACAGATGACCATCTGAGACAGAGAGCTTCATACTCATCTATTCATGCAAAGGAGGAACAATTAGGAAAGACACTAACAATCGAGAAAAGATTCTTGAATCAACAAGGACTTGCAGTGATCAGTTTAATGGATGAATCTGTTCTGGGGCAGAACTAGGTTGTGGCAAGGTAGTTTGGTTGAATCACCTTCCCCACAAAATTGTGTAAATAGGGCAAATATATAAATTGTTGAATCCCTTGACATAAAGGAAGATTCTGGTGTTATATACAAATTGTTGAATCCCCTTGGCCAATCTTCACTTTATAAGGCTAAATAAACTGTTGAATCCCCTTGGGCAATCCTCATCTTATAAGGTTAATTTTGGGAAGGTCCGTTTTGTCTACAGAACACATTGTAGATTCATAAAATTGAAGTAATAGAATATTACATGGTAGAGAATTCTACATTTTATTATAGGATAATTGCTTACCTTATTTCTAGCAGCTTAAACACCTATATAAGGATTCCTCTTGTATATTGTCCACAACCAATTCAAGGAATTCTCATTTTCTTTTTTTTTCTATTTTCGCATCGCTCAAATAAGATAATCAAACATACCCAACCTTCTTACCCCACGAGGAATGAAGGGAAATATGCTGCTGCATTTTTGGACCAAATTGGATATGGTATTCAGATAACTTATGAAGTTAAACGTGTTTGGGCGAGAGTGATATTAGAATGGGTGCCTCCCTTCGGTAGTCCTAGTGTTGCCTGTCTTTTTTACTCAGAGATGGATGAAGGAATTTTCAGACCCCTAATCCTCTTGATTTCTGTATATCGTTAACAAGCAAAGCAGTACATAAATACAGTAGCAGACCTCAGAAATGACAGATTTTTCAGTCAAAGAGATGTATGTGCGTATGAGAGGAAAATTCCGTAAAGTCCAATGGAGAAAGTTAGTCCGCAATACCTTGGATCTGCCAAGTGAATTTTTATTCTTATACTAGCAGCTCATGGAAGACTGGCTATAAAGGATAGCTTGATGCACTGGGTTGTTATTAGTTATTACTGACCAAGAGTGCCCACTGTGTTCAACACAAATGGAAAGCGCACAAGTATGGAACAAACTATTGCATTCGCAGGGAATTAGCAGAGCGGCTATGTCAGGGCCTGAGGAGTTAGATGGACATAAGATCATGCTAGAGGAAGAAGCTTAACTGCAGCAATATACAGAATGACACTGGCTGATTGTTTGTATCATCTTTGAATTGAGAGGAACCTAAGAGTATTTCAAGATAAGCAAACAGACCCAATGACAATTTTCAGGAGAATCATTCAGGAAGTTTTTTTTTTTACAGACGATCCATGAGGAGCAGGCTAACCAAGAGACTTGACAAGTTAAATTTGCAGGATAATGTAGTTCTGGTAGCTCAGTTGTTTTGGTAGTGCTTGGTGTTATATTAGGTAGTTGCTTGCTGCAGTTTAGAGATGTCAATCTGCAGTTTCTTTTACTTGTACAGAATGCAATTGGTGATGAAAATCTTTTATTTACCCAAAGAAAAACTGCAATACCATCCATTAAATACCTGTCTTCTAATTGATCCAGATAAATTGAACGAGCCTGATGACTCATTGTCTGTAGTCAAGGTCAGCATCACCGTACTAGTCAGGCAGTATTGGGCAATTCCTTCCTCTTCTGGTCCCACCTGAACGATTTGACAACAATCTTAAGCCATGCTCATTGGATGAACAAACTAGAGAAGGAAGAGATGACCAAAGAAGTTCTCTTTCTTAAGGTGCTAATACCTCAATAACATGTATGGCATCCCAGGCTCCTTCCTGGAGATACCCCCTTCTACCATGTCCAGACTTGGAGCCATCTACATCCCCCAGAAGAATTGCAAATTAGAAGCAGAAAAGAAAACACTTGTTATTGGAAATGCAAAGAGAATTTACCTTTTTTTATTAAGAAACAAGCAACAAAACCTTGATTTTCATCTTCCCACATATAAACTGATGAAATGCCTCCTTCATAGTACCTAACAGTGTTTTGGTCAGTGAAACTGCAGAAAATGCTCTGACTAACCAAGAGACGAAACTAGTACAGGTGATCTCTTATTAGCTATTCCAATCATAGGTTAACATGAAACCAGGAATTTGAAAAATCTGAAAGACATGTCCCAGGCTTTATCGTAAGTTAAAGGAGAGCTGAACGAAATACGTGAACAAGAATTAAGATAATGCAATTACATAGGAAGAACAAAAGACGAGGTAAATAAGGGACCTCACTGGTCACGATAGATAGCAAAGACTTCATTTGCTTCAACCTCAAGTTTCCTCAGCTCCGGAGAAGATTGAGGCGCATCTTCTAATGGTGGATGATACTTATTTGACCAAGGAGACCTACAAGTTAAAAAATACCAAAGTTACAGATAGAACATCCATCAAATGTAGCATAGGAATTATGTCGTTTTATATGTCTTGAAGCTTGGTAATCTTGAAATGCAGTAGAAAAGAACTAAACTAGCCAAACATGTACTCCAACTGTGTTAAGCTTATTCAAACCACCTGATAAAAAAAGGGTCGGTTGGCTACATATGCCACACTCGCCAGAGAGGTGACTGCCGTATGGATAGCAAGACATATGGCCAACATAATTTGTGGAATTTTCATTGGGTTGGCTAGCTGGCCAACCCTCCAAAAGAAAAAAACCACCTGATATACACAAATTGGCTGTACTACCATGTCATTATATGGTTAGCTTACTCTACAACAATCAAGAGCTCTCGTACTAGGAGGGTATTCTTATGGTCCAACATATGGAGAGTCCAGCAACCCAGAAAATCAGACAAAGAGAATGAGTGATATAAGCAGATAAACTAAGACCAATTAGGCCAAAATTCTTGTCCACATGCATGTCATCAGGCTCATTCTTTAGATGATTCTCATCTTAACAAATCAAACAATATTATTTCTAAAAGGAAGCAAAAAACTACACCACAAAATCCTAATTGGAGACAATTATAACACGTCACAATTTACCAGATGTTCTAAGGAGAGTATAAGTGTTTCATAATTTATTTATTTTTTATGAAGTTAGGTATTTCATTAGAAAGGCATCAAGTAGTTGCAATAGTTACAAAATCATAGGACAAAAATATAGAAAAATAAGAGTTTGTAAGCCCCTTTTGAATGTGCTAAACTATAACTAAGGAGCTAACAAAGTCCAAAAGGTCATCAGTGCTAATTACAGGGGTTAGCTTCACCCAACTAAAAAGGGTGAGCAAACAATTAGCTTTAAGAGTGATTTGGAGTTGAGATTCCATCAAAGCATCTTTAGTTCCTTTTATTCCACAAACTCCAAAAAATAACTGCATGAATCATTAACCAAATCTCTTTGATGGCCTTATAAACTTCCCAAAGACTCCAGCTTGTGTATGCCTCTCTAATATACGATGGCATGACCCAGTTCAAACCGAAAAGACAAAAAGAAACATGTTCCACAGATCAGTGGCAACTGAGCAATGTAAGAGCAGGTGACTGACATACTTTGAGCTTTTTCCTTACACATGTAACATCTGTTGACCAGTTGAAAGCCTCTTCTATTGAGATTATCCTATGTTAAGTAGGCTTCATATAGATCTTCTGAGGTGCACATCCCAAATATTGCCAGTTTTGTTCTGGCCAATGGAGGAATCCTTATCAAAGGCAATCTGGAAAATGGTGGGGTATTCAAACATGAGCGGTGTGTTGCTCATCCATTTATCTTTCCAGAATTTGATATGTGCTCCATTCCCTGCTTTGTAGTGAACATTCTGGACAAATTCCTGTCCAAGTCTGCTGATGTACTTCCATAGTACAAGGAAAACCAACTGTGGCAACGAACGGGCGCACGGCAAAGTCATGGGCGACGAGCTGTGGCGATGGCATTGAGCAGAAGCAGTGTTAAAGGCGAAGGATGGGCGCAAAGCCAGCCTTGGGCGTGAAGAAGCTGGCCAAGAAACGCACACATGCAATGCACATGGAGTGGTTTTCAAGTGTGCTGTGCACATGCTATGCGGTTGGGTGGTTACAATTGCCATGTCCAAGAGTTGCTGATTATAAGGCTGAGTCTTTGCACATTTTTAGGCATGTTCTAGCATGTCCTACACGTTTTTGATCATGGGGATCATGTCCTATCAGTTGGGGGATGTCAACTGAAAATAGGAAACAGTTTTGGGCTTGACTATATTATATATATGTGTGTTAGTAGCCTTAAAAACGGGCTAAGTACCTAGGGAGGGAAATAGTCTATGAAATAAGCATAGGGTTGTCTATATTAAGGCTTGAGCATGGCAAAATATGTGCCATTGCCTTGCCAAACGAGTGGGCATCACAAGCAGCCTTAAGCAGGGGCTTTTATAGGGCAGATTCGTGCAAGTGTCGGCTATTTTTGTGAATTGGTGCCTGCCAAGGGTGGCAGCACCTTGCCAAACTCGAAAATTTCCTTTGTAATTGATTTTATAAAAGGCTGGGAAATGGTTCCCGTAAATCTTCTCATGTCCTTCTATATTTTCGTTGCCTTAAATTTATTCTAAATGTTAAACCTCGTATGCGAGAGAAAATCGGGCAAGGCTGAAGTCAAGTGGGGACTTGACTGCAGCACAATCGGCAAAGTTTCGACAACCAGAAAATGCCTCTGTGACAACTGGTATCAGAGCAGGCCAGGTTCGTGACGAGGTCGAGAAGGACATGAACAAGACTGCAAGACAAGGGATCAATCTGCTTGTTCGTGGAAGGGACTGACTTGGCTTAGAAATTCAAAAAAGGCAAGGAAGGCAGTGATGCAGAAATTTCGAGTTTGTGGGTGCCAAAAATCAGTGTGGGTTCTTTCAAATCAGTCAGTTGGCGTGCTAGATTTGTTGTGGGAATGACTGACAAGATATGCAATGAGAAAACAAAAACGTTGCACTTGAGGGCAAGGACAACGTAATTCTCAAAAGGGCGTTGAACTAGTGATGTCTTTGCAAATGGCAGCATGTGTTGTGATCTATTCGACGAGGGCGTCGAATTCAACTGGTTGGGGTGGTTTGTTAGACCCTTGACAAAGCTGATCGGTAAGCGGCGCGCTAGTGGCGAGGATTTTGGCATAATGGCCTTGGCCTATGTGCGGGGGAAAATCAACATGCAAGACAATGCAGGTGTTGTCGATGGTGTTGCAAGGGCAAGTGTGAACTACACTTCTATTTGAGGGCTATGGTGTGACGGACTACACCAAAACAAGAGTGGGTTGCATACAAGCAAAGGCCAAGACCTTGACGGAACTAGGCGGGATGGACGGAAGCTTGACAAAGCAAAAGTTGAAAGACCTAGGCACTAAAGTGAGGCAGCTTAGTGCCAAGGCAGTGGCATTGGCAATGTGATGTTGCCATGACTTAGTTGAGAGGACGGCACCTAAGTTACTTGTGGGCAAACGACTTGGCAAAGGGAATGGCATCATGGCTTGGTGACTTGATGCCAAAATCAGCTGGGCATTGGCAAAAGGCAGACTTGATCAAGTAGGGGCAACTTGACAAAGACAACCAACTATGGGAACGGACGGGCACGCAGCAAAGTCATGGGCGACGAGTTGTGGCGATGGCATTGAGCGGAAGCAATGTCAAAGGCCAAGGCTGGGCGCAAAGCCAGCCTTGGACTTGAAGCAGCTGGCCAAGAAACGCGCACATGCAGCACACATGAAATGGTTTTCAAGTGTGATGTGCACATGCTATGCAGTTGCGCGGTTACAACTACCATGTCCAAGAGTTGTTGATTCTAAGAATGAGTCTTTGCACGTTTTTAGGCACGTTCTAGCATGTCCTACACGTTTTTGATCATGCAGATCATGTCCTATCAGTTGGTGGATATCAACAGAAAATAGGAAACAGTTTTGGGCTTGACTACACCATATATATGTGTGTTAGCAGCCTTAAAAACGCGCTAAGTACCTAGGGAGGAAAATAGCCTATGAAATAGGCATAGGGTTGTCTATATTAAGGCTTGAGCATGGCAAAATATGTGCCATTGCCTTGCCAAACGAGTGGGCAGCACGAGCGGCCTTAAGCAGGGGCTTTTATAGGGCATATCCGTGCAAGTGTCAGCTATTTTTGCGAGTTGGTGCTTGTCAAGGGTGGCAGCACCTTGCCAAACTCGAGAATTTCCTTTGTAATTGATTTTATAAAAGGTTGGGAAAGGGTTCCCGTAAATCTGCTCATGTCCTTCTATATTTTTGTTATCTTAAATTTATTCTAAGTGTTAAACTTCGTATGTGAGAGAAAAACGGGCAAGGCTGAAGTCAAGTGGAGACTTGACTGCCACATAATAGGCAGTGTTTCAACGGACAGAAAACACCCCGTGACAGCTAGGATGAAAAGGAAAGGTGAGAGTGGATCTCCCTTCCTTATCCTTTTCTGCGTAGAGGGTATAACCACAGGTACTCTGTTAACAATAATTGAGTATTTCACTGTTGAAATACTAAATATGATCCGGTTGATCCACTTTTCCCCAAATCCTATCTTCCTTAAAATAGAGATAAGGTAAGGCCAATTAAGTTTATCAAAGGCCTTCTCGATATCTAGCTTGCACATAACCAAGGTCCACCGCTTTTAATCCTCCAGTCTAGTACCTCATTGGCAATTAGAGCTGCATCACAGTGTTTAATAAGGCATTATGATGGTTGGAGACTAGCTTCCCAATTACCTTCTTCGGCCTTTCGGATAGTATCTTCGATATAATCTTGTAAAAACTTCCAATGAGACTAACTAGCCTATAGTCTATGAGTTCAATTGCTCCTTTCTTTTTGGGGATCAAAGCGATAAAAGATGCATTACATGATCTCACTATGTAATACTGCTGGTGAAAGTGGTTGAGCGCCCCCATCACCTCTCGCTTGATAAAGTCCCATGTCTTTTGACAGAAGGTCATAGTAAATCCATCTGGACCAGGTGCTTTATCTGGAGTGTATGACTGGACAACAGTATGCACTTCTTCCTCAAAAGCTTTTCTCACATCTCCCTATCTTCACTTGATGATCTGGCAACATCATTAATATTAGCACTAGCCCTCCAGGTTTCACTCTCAGTGTACAGGTTCTAGTAATAGTTCAAAATCTCTTCTTTGATCACATCCTTATCATTTGTTATTTTATTATCCACTTTACGCTTATCAATATTGTTGTTCCTCCTGTGTGAGTTTGCAATTGTTTGGAAGTATCTTGTGTTCCTGTCTCCTTTGAGCCACAAGCATCTTGATTTTTGCCTCCATGAGATTTCTTCATCTTTAGCCAATTCCATTAGCTCCACTTTCAGGTTCACTACCATTTGCTTCTCAGTTTGTGTTAGAGCTCTGTTTTCTGCTGTCTGATCTAAAATTGAGAGCTCCTCCAAGGCCTTGGTCTTTTTGCTTCCACTTTGCCATAAACATCTTTGTACCAGTTGCTTATGTCCTTTTTTAAATTCCTCAATTTTTGTACTATTATAAAATCTGGGCTGTCACTTATGACGCAACTCTGCCACCACTCATTCACCATGTCAATGAACCCTTCTTGTTGCAGCCGCATGTTTTCGAACTTGAAATAAGGTGTTGTGTCCCATTCCCCACTCTCTAGCAGAAGAGGTTTGTGATCAGAGAGAGCTCTTGGGAGGGCCAACTGATTGATTGTTTTGAAGCTTTCATTCCACTCAGAGGATATAAGGAACCTATCAATCCTAGGGGACTGTAAACAACCCCCCCCCCCCTCCCAAGTGTATTGCGCCCTTTGAAGAGGTAAATCTAATAGTTGCAGGTCCATAATAATGTCTGAAGAACTCCTCATAGCCCTGGATCTTCTAATGCAGTTGAGTCTTTCATTTTCAAATCTACATACGTTAAAATCCCCTCCAACCACCCATTGGTTACTCCTGGTTCCAGATGCCTTTAGTTCTGCCCATTCAACCCATCTATTCCCCCATATATCATAAAACATACTTGCAGGAATGTCTTCCATTTTGGTTTCCTGAAGACACACAATGCTTGCTCTCCATTCTCGAACTAATGAGCCTAGAGTGCTCCTTCTATTCTTATCATTAAGTCCCCTAATATTCCAACTGAGAACTTTGACTTTCATCTGGGTCTTGCTTTGTAGTACCTGCCCCTACCACTTCTACCACCACTATCATAGCTGATACCACAAATTAAGTTTTGCACTCCTGCTTCCCGTTTCCTTTTCCCTTTCTTCTTACTTGCTTATTCCCCTTTACTTTGCATCTGAGCCTGGCATCTCTGATCCCTTCTCATAATTAATTCAAAAATATCATGTTTAAAGCCAGTTACATTTATCCCAAAAACCTTGCAAGCTTTTCCCATTACTAATTTGGTCCATCTCGGGGTCTCAATGACTGCAGGTTGCTGAATTTCTTGCAATTGCAGATGCTCATCATCATACCAGGTTAAGGACGACATGTCATTATAAGAAGAAAATGAATAATAAGTGACGAAGCATGCTAAAGTTGTTGAGGCAACATTTGACCATTTTAAATTGTGGGGAAAGCCCCTAGGGTTGCCGATGAAGTTGTCAGCTTCGCCGTCCGCATCTTCAACTACTTCATAATGATTAATAGTTGTTGCATGCAGTGACAGTGCTATGGTGCTGGTGTTGTCGGCTTGGGGTTACTGCAGAATTTCTGGAGAGGCATTGGTTGTATACAGAGGCTTTTTAGGTCCACATTGAACTCTGGGTCTCCACTCCTGTAAGGGCTTAATTATAAGTATTTTATGGGCCTTCTTTCTTGGGCCTTTGGAATAGAATAGGACTATAGAAGTTGGGCCCAAGTTTAATTTCTCATTGCCCTTACTTAAACCATTTGTCTTTATGGTATCTTTTGAGACCCGGCCTAGATGGTTTGAATTAAAGTGTTCTGCAGCCACCTGTCTACCCACGTCCTTCGAATAGACAAGTCCTTCAACCACCAAACCCGATGTACCCACCGCTATTTTGACTGACGAGCACCCTGCATCTTCTACTCAGACAAGTTTAAAGATAGGGATTGACTTTGGGGTGGCGATAACATCTTTTAGAACTGAAATTTCGTACCTCCAGTGCTCCACATCGAACTCAATCCTCTCTGGGCATTTACAATCAGAAATGTTGACACAAATTCTCGCCCAATAATGATGACTTTGATGCTTTGTATCATCATTAATACCTACGAAACCACCGCAGAGATCCCTAATTGTTTTGAAGGTATCAAGTGACCACGCATGGAGAGGAATCCCAAAAGCATTGATCCATTTATGCTCAGATCTAGGATTTCTGCCTGGCCAACTCGGTACCTATTAAAGGTGACCACCCCTGTAAAGTTAGACGTTGTCCATTCCAGAACCATTCACCAGCCTGAACTCTCACGACTTCTTGCCTCGATGGTAACTCAAACAGAAATTGGTTGTGGGAGAGAGGGGTAACTTTCATGCCAGCACAAATCTTCCATCTATTCAAAAACCATTTTTGAATCACCTCCTAATTTGGGTTGTGATTAAAAGAATCGTTGAAAGTTCCAACCAAGCATTTCTGGGTTGACCTTGATTATCTTATCAACCACCGTTACTGGGAAATTCGTTAACTCCGACCATTAGGCAATTTTGGCAGTATCAATGTAAGACTAGGTCTGGGAGTGTTAGGATGCTTGAGTCTATTTGTTGTATGCTTCCCGAGAAAATGTAAAAATTTCCCAGCTATGTTTTCCCAAGTCAGAGCTCATGTGTTTTTGCATTGTGCAATTAGTTTTTAATGCCTTTGTCACTTACCCTGTTAAGCGTTTCATAATTGAATGGTTAAGAAGGTGATATAGACTAGGAGAAGCATTTTGTTGCATTGAGTCCTATAGGCTTTAACTACTCGGTGAAGATCATCTGAGGTACCATGGTAAGATGCTACATGGTGTAAACATCTGGCAAAAGTTACCAGATATAAGGCTTCTGATGAGTCGAAGATATCATTTCAGTGGAGTTATGGGTACAGACAAATTTCAAATATGAAAATAGCACCTTATGAGGAACAAATAACAAGAGATAAATATGAAGGAAACCAACATTTAAATGGTCTGATGCTGCTATAACAAAAATTAGGACGTGTACACAGAAAGTGGAGTTCGTACCAAGCAATTCAAACTCATGAAAATATTACAATCATCTCTAGCACATGATGAACTGTAGAAATCCATATTTGTGCAGGCAAAGAAATCTTAAATAAGTTATTTCAAAATGACAGTATGGGCAGAATCCTCTACGACTTTTGATGCCATTCAATATCACCAAAACCATGTAGATACATGCAATTAATCAATTACCTATATGAGTCAGCATCTCTGTTATACTCGCAGAGTATGAACTCTTTACCATACTCCATATCGCACAATACCTGATAATACAATTTCAAATCATCAGCTTTATCAAGATGAATGAATTTTGAGACTTGAGGAGCTAAAAAACCTTTGTTTATACTTTATATATAGTACCAATTGATCATCCCCTATTGTTCAGTTATGTATCCCAAGCAACTAAAGTTCTTGGTATAAGACTCTCATCAAATAATTTTCAAGAAGAAGAAAGGAGTTATTTGAAAATAAAAATAAAACAGTAGGTTACAGCTCTACATCTAAAGGTAAGATATGAAGCAACCACTTATCTGCATAGTGAATATCTCATACATCCCACTTTCCTAGTTATACAGCAGCATGTAAAGAATGCATTAGAACCATACTCCAGACTTCTGTAACACTCAAATGGGGAATGCTTCTGGGTTTTCATAGTTCATACAATTTCATATGACAAGTTTTTCTGTCCTTGAAGTAATTCTATATTTTAGAAAGAAAAGTATGACCACCTTCAATCATCATGGTATCACACATATGGACCGTGCATTTGGAGGTCTACGTAGAGCAAGAACAAACCATCTTAAGCAATATTCTACCATTTTATCCAGGTAGATGTGGTCATTTCTAATCTTATTCAGTCTAACACCCATCTTAACAGCCGCAAGATGAAAAAGAATACGACATCCATCTTATACAGCACTCATCTTTTTTAAGATGAAAAAGAATATGACACTCATTTTGTGAATACATAAATAACACTACTTTTATTATTAGGTGTATATACCATTATTACTCACAAAACTTTCAACAATGCATGCTTTCACTTTGTATGCATCTTAATATTGTGTAGCACCTCTATAGCACTCCTTCATTTAAGCTATCTACTTACTCTTATAATATCAAATATTAGGTGGCATTCTCCCACAGTATCTGATGTCTACATCAGGCATTATAGACTATTCCAGAATAGGACTTCTGTATTAAATTAACAATTTATTGATGTGGGAAAAATTTATGTGCATACAAGTGGTAGAAAAAGTAGTGCACCGAGATAAGAACAAAAATCTTTTTTGCATTTTCTAATTATTGAAGAAAATTTGGATATTGTCCATATGCTAATATCTGAGTATAAGAAAATGGCCAATCTGGCATTCTAATGGGAACTCTGACACCTAAAACTCGCCAATGCACATCTACGTTGCAAAAACTGAAGTCTCTCTCCTTTTCCTAGTTGCAGAAACCTTTTAATCTTTTGCCCCAATTTTATAAACAGGCCATATAATATTTGGAAATTCATCTCGATACATGTGCTATCAAAATTCAATTGAATTATGGAAAGGAGAAAACGAGTATCATATTTCTTTGTTACGCATATACAAGCAGCTAATTCTTTTTCTCCCTCCCTCCCTCCCTCCCTCACTCACTCGAGAGAAACAGAGCTATGGCAAAACTCACAGAAAAAAAGACGACCTTTTAACTATAACCTTTGCAATTGGCAACAATATTTTCAATAGTCTAAGGAAGAATAAAATGACTCCACGTCTTTTTTAATACAAAGTGAGAAGGGACACTGAAAAACCAAACCCTAAATATCTGATGCACAGTACTTCCCAAGAAACTAAGTTGCAATTAGATGGAACTGTTTCACTTGGAGGAAAACCCCAGCAAACTGAGAACTTAAATCGTTTCTTCATCTGACGACATTGTCACCATAAATCATTACACAACACTAATTCATTCAATACGAATGTAGAATACTAGAATTAACTAACTCCGTGTCCATCATTAGACATCATTACCTAGAAACAAAAATAAATCAATCTGCACATATATACAACAACAAAAACAACAACACCTACGCCTCGAAAATTAGTTAAGATCAGATATATGAAAAATAATTTGCTTTTACGACAAATTAGGGTTTCTCTAAATTAAATACGAGGAATTGGAACAATTACAAAAATGAGCTATTCGATAATGCATTTTATATAAGTCAATTTGAAACGAAGATTTTTTAAATACCTGAAGAGGTTGATCAACTTGAGAAAGGAGATCTGAAGAGTGATGAGGTAAGAGACTAAGCAGAGCAGAGAGAGCAGTTTCTGTATGCTTTGGTGGAATTCTTCTCATCAATCCCATTGCTGCTTCCATTTCTACGGCTTTCTCCCTCTTAGAGAGAGAAATTGGGACAGAATGACTTTGGGGAAGTTGTAGAGAGAGGAAGAGGAGGCACGTTGTTTTGATCCGAGTTTCCCTCGCGGGAAAATTCTATTAAAATGTTGGATAACCTCAAGTGTTGTAAATCCGAAATCCTCATTGAAACAAGTAGGTTTGGTTGGTGACACCTAAGGGTACGGTATATGGATTAATAAAGTGGATTTAAAAATAATAAGGTCTTGTATTCATATTTCAGGTGATTTGATATATATGTTGATAGAGAATAATATGCATCTTGTAGAATTAATTAAGGTATATGCAAATTGTCTTTATATATCACATTTAAAATAATAATAATAATAATAATAATAATAATAATAATAATGGGTGGTTTGCTTGGTAATGCGCTGTGTAAATATTCTGCATGTTATGGTAGCGAATAGAGATCATGTAAGAAGTCCAAAGAATGGGGACATCTTTGGTTATGCTTTTTCCAGGTTACATGCCTATGTCATTGCCCCCAAGTGTTTGAGTTGATTTGAAGACAAGCCAACTTAGCTTTATCCTATGTTTTTGAGCACACAGTTCAGCTTTCATGTTCTTTAATGTCCCTCCTTATTCGGATTTTGCTTACATAATTCCATGACAAATAAACTTTCAGAAAACTGAAAACTGTAATAGTAGCTCAATGTCTTAATCTACATTAAATTCGTTGCTAATATTGGCCACCTTAGTTAAGTTTTAAATCCAAGTGTTACTTGAAAGGGACCTTATTAATTGATTAGTCACACTTTCTAACCAAAAGCATAGTTACTTTTGACATATTTACCTTTTAAAAGACAAATGTATATTTTATTTTTGGGTCCAGATACAAATGTACATTCGGAGGAATCCTTTTTTCAAGAATTGAAAAAGAAAGAAGTCTTTTCTTTATGATACAACCTCATGAAGCATTTATATGATACGAAATTACAAATTATATTTTGCTTCCCACATCATCCATGTCTTACAGCCTAAATTTGTTCATGGTTAATTTTGGAGCCAAAGTATTCAATCTTAGAGCCAAATAATTTTAACTTGGAGCCAAAAAATAAAAATATTTTTTTTTATTCTTTTTTTCTTTATTTGGGGACCAAGAGCTTTGCGTTATAAATATAAGTCATCTTACTTCATTTGAATCATCTCATATTTTTTATTAGAAACTCATTTTGAGTATTCTTGCAATAAAGAGTTTTATTATATTTCATAGAGTTAGTGTTGGTAAACACTTTGAGTGAACTTTCTTTGTGAGTGATTGTAGCGAGGTTATTCTCTTGGGATATATTTTGGGATAATTAGAGTTTCAACTCTGACTCTGTACTCTTTTTCGTGTGCCGGTTGTCATAGTAAAATTGCTCCTCTCCATTTGTGAAGTAGGTCACCTCGACCGAACCACGTCAAAATTGTGCATCCTTTATCTACTTTAATTATCGTTATTATCAACTTGCATTGTCTTTGTTATTGTCATTATAACTTTGTTTGGCTAAATTTTTTACTACCCGAATTTTCGATGCTAACAAACTGATATCAGAGCCGGATCTAACCGGTTAATTTAAGTATCCAATATGACTATAACAAAGACTTATGTTGAGAAATTTGACCAACATGCAAACTTCGGGATATGACAATAAAAGATGGAAGCTATCCTAATGCAGGATGGCTTAGACTTAGCGTTGCAAGGAAAGGATAAAAAGCTAGATAAAATGACGGGCGAGGAGTTTGCTATCATAGATTTTAAAAAAAGCAAAATCATGTATCATCTTAAATCTCTTAAATAAGGTTTTACGTGAAGTTTCTGTAAAAACCACAGCCAAAGGCATGTGAGAAAAATTGAAAACCTTATATATGTAGAGAAAACGATGGAAAATAGACTTTACCTTAAGCAGAAGCTCTATACAATTCGTACAGGTGAAGGTACCTCTATTCTCTGTCATCTTGACACATTTGATTCCATTCTTATGGATTTAAGTCATATAGACACATAAATTAAAGATGAGGACCAAGTCGTATTATTGTTTTATTCTCTACCCACATTAAGCATATAGGGGATACTATACTTTGTGCAATAGATAATATCTGTCATAAGGATATTAAATCTATCTTAAAATTAGAAGAATGGATAGATAATGATATTACTGGAGAAGCTAGTGTAACGACCCGACTGGTCGTTTTGAGTATCTGCACTTCGCTCGATTTTTTGAGGGCTCGAGTATCTCCACATGATGTATTATGACTAACGTAAATTGTCGGTGTTGGTTTTCAAGTTATCCGGAATCGATTTGGAATAATGAACTTCAAGATTTAAGTTCTAAGTTAGAAGAATTGACCAAGTTTTACATTTTAACCTTTGACCTTGGAATGGATTTTTGTCGGTTCCGTCAGCTCCGTTAGTGCACTTGATTTTATTATTCTTTAGCTTGAAGATAGATGAATGTAAAATCATAAGCAAATCAGCTATTGTTTGGATTCCGGTGTTCTATATGCTGCTCTAAGTTGTTCATTCTGTTTTCCATTGTTCAAATAATCAATAGGTAGTCTCAACAAGAGTTTTAGTCTAGTGGTAATAGCGCAACTTCTAACATGTGAATTAGTTGCTTCTTGTTGCGGCCAAACGCAAACGCAAGCATACGCAGTCGTCAAGTAATAAAGTGACTAAAAGTCAGATATCAAACCCATGAGTACTTGTGATTAACTATTAACTAAATTAGACTGTCCTAATTATTATTTAAACAAGAATTAAACCTGTAAATATTTGATTCTAAACTAATTAAATAAAGAAATATAAATAATAAACTTTGAACAGAGAAAGAGCAGATTTTTATAGTATCAATGTAATGAAAACGATAGGGTTATATGCTATCTAACAATCCTATTGTATTCTTCAATTGAATTGACTGGCTAATTTATCTGGCTTATTGGTTGACATGGTTAATATTGTTCATAAGAATCTATCGAGTTCTTACTCACCTATTCAAGCTAACCTAATGGATATATGTCTATGGAGTTCGAATCAATAAAAACGCATTTATAATTCCTGTAAACCAACCAAGCAAGACAATTAGGTATATGTCTATACTAAACGTGAATCCATTCCCCGATGCCAAGGTTCAAGAACTTACTTTACTCAATCCTATATGCAATTTAGAATTTTTACTTTTGAGTTTAATTCTAGATTCGTAGATAATATTCAATTGGCGATCAAGCAATTAAATAATTAAACGCAAGATTGAATTAATAAATCAATATGATAAATTAAGAAGGCAAAATCAATATTTGAATAAAAATAGTCATGAAAGAACCAAAACCTTAGAACGTGAAGTTTAACTCCACATAGATACGGTAGCCAAACAACAAATCATACAAAGAAATATAAAAATTATTAAGTTTGGCGGAAGACGATGAAATCAGGCTTTCACGGCAGCTCATTGCTCTCCCAGGTCAAATCCCCCACAAAAAGTGTGTTAGATGTCCTAAAAGAGGTGTTTTTGGCTTATATATTGCGTACAAAAGTCGTGGGCCAAAGTTTTCCTTTTCCTATTCCGAATCAGCTTCAGGATTGATGCTGGGGTGGATGCTTCGCATCTGTCTCAGCTTTCTCTTCTTCAGCTTCGCATGCTAGGGCCTTTGTTCCTTCATCTCTGCTGTGCCCATGTGCGGATGCTAAGGCGGATGCCTTGGCCTGACTTCACTGCTAAGGGTGCACTAACTAGCCTTCTTTCCAAGATTGGATGCGATTTCTTTCCAAGGTTGGATGCGACGCATCCACCTTCTTCTCCTCTAGTTGGAGCATTTTTTCTTTATATTTTTGCACTCCAAACATTCTAAATCATCACACATAACTTAATTAGTCATAAAACTAATAATTAACACATATTGAGCATTTAAAATATTAAATAGTATAAAAAAGCGGTTAAAATATGAGTGAAGTAACATTAAAAAATATAGAAATATGCCCAACATCACTTCTCATGGTTTGAACCCTGTCGCAAAATAAAAACCTGATATATAGGTGGAGAAGAGTAGAAGTGCAAGTGTTAAAGTTGGCCCAAATTCTAAACAAGCCCATTATACAAAATTTGCTAGAGAATTCCACTAATATCTAGAGAATTCCACTTATATCTAGAGAATTCCACTAATATCTAGAGAATTCCACTAATATCTAGTCAAGGAATTTGGTAGAAAGTTCCATTGAAAAAAATCTTGCTATTTTTCTTTCCTCCACCAACTATAAATATATGATGGTGTGGTCATCATTTGTAGGACAATCAAAATAAGCCATATGCACTACAAAGTCTTATACCTCTACTACACCTAAAAGCCTTTCACCTCATAAATTTCCTCCTTGTAATATAATCCACTATTCTTCTAATACTCCACTTTTGTACTCTCATATTTTAAACATAGTGGAATTATTTTTCATTGCTCGTGTGTTTCTTCTAGCTTATTGCTTGTCTTACATTCTCTATTTATTTTCTCGATTCACATACATTTCCGCTACGCTCTTAAACCCAACAAGTGGTATCAGAGCTAAAGGTTTATAATGTCGACCGTTACAAAGTTCGATATCGAGAAATTTGATGGTAAGATAAGCTTTAGCATCTGGAAAATCCAGATGCAAGCCGTTCTTGTTCAGAATGGATTAAAAAAGGCTCTTGGTACAAAACCTTCAACGATGACTGACGAGCAATGGCAAGAGTTGGATGAGAAAGCCATGTCGGCAATCCAACTATGCTTAACTAAGGAGGTGTTACGCGAGGTGGTACACGAGAAGACTACGGCTGCCTTATGGTTAAAGCTCGAGTCTCTTTATATGACTAAAAGCCTCGCTAATAAACTTCGTCTCAAAGAGAGGATATATACAATTCGTATGGCCGAAGGTACGTCCATCCAATCTCATCTTAATGAATTCAATTCTATCATCATTGATCTTGAGAATTTGGATGTTAAAATTGATGATGAGGATAAGGCTGTATTATTAATTGTCTCTCTACCTCCCTCTTACAAACACTTCAAGGAAATTATGTTATATGGTTCTAGTGATACTATTTCTTTTGAAGATGTAAAATCACACTTACTCTCAAAAGAAAAATTTGACCTTGAAGTGAATAATGAAGATAAAGCTGAAGGATTAAATGTAAGAGGGAGGTCTCATGAAAGAGGAAATACACATAAAAAGAAATTTCGATCTAAATCTAGGGGACGTAAACCTAATGTTACATGTCGCTATTGTAAGAAACTAGGGCACGATATTTCTGAATGCTTCAAATTAAAAAAAATAAGAAGGAAAAAGAAGATAAATCTAAACAGCCCCAAAAAACCCCTGAAGCTAGTTTCATTGAAACTGACTCGGAAGGTGACTCAGTGTTACTTGTAACCTCTGAAAAAAGGAGTTTTAATGAATGGATACTTGATTCTGCCTGCACCTATCATATGTGTCCTCATAAGGATTGGTTTACCACATATGAACCTGTCGATTGTGGTACTGTCTTAATGGGAAACGACGTTTCCTGTAAGGCAATTGGCATAGGTTCAATCAAAATCAAGACTCGCGATGGCGTTGTCAGGTCTTTAACTAAGGTTCGCCATATTCCTGATTTAAAACGCAATCTAATTTCACTGGGTACTCTTGAGTCTCTTGGTTATAGATTCTCAGCTGAAGGTGGAGTTCTGAAAGTCACTAAAGGTGCCCTAGTTATCATGAAAGCCACTAGGAGTGGTACTCTATATGTCTTGCAAGGACATACAGTGACAGGCTCTACAGCCATTTCATCCTCACTTCCTGATTCTAATCTTACTCATTTGTGGCATAAACGCCTTGGCCATATGAGCGAGAAAGGCATGAACATCCTGAGTAAACGTGGACTTCTCGGCTCACCCAGCATGGGTAAGCTAGAATTTTGTGAGCACTGTGTCTACGGGAAACAAAAGAAAGTAAGTTTCTCTACTGCTACTCACAGAACTAAGGGTATTCTTGACTATGTCCACTCTGATTTATGGGGACCTTCTAAGGTCGCCTCTTATTCTGGAAAACGCTACTTCATGTCTATAATTGATGATTTCTCTCGTAAAGTCTGGATTTACTTCTTAAGGCATAAAAATGAGGCTTTTCCTAATTTCAAGAAGTGGAAAGCTCTTGTTGAGAACCAGACTGGGAGAAAAATCAAAAAGCTCAGGACTGATCGTGGCATGGAGTTTTGTGATGGAGAATTTGAAGAGTTCTGTGCAAAAGCTGGCATTGCTAGACACAAGACATTACCTCGCAAGCCTCAGCAGAATGGCGTAGCAGAACGTATGAACCGAACTCTTCTTGAGAGAGCTCGGTGTATGATCTCCAATGCTGGATTATGGAGTCGCCGCTATCTATGGACGGAAGCTATATCTACAGCCGCATATATTGTAAACCGTTCTCCACACTCTTCTATTGACTTCAAAATCCCGGAGGAAGTATGGTCAGGTACAACCGTTGATTACTCTTTCCTTAAAGTTTTTGGTTGTATCGCTTATGCTCATATAAATGATGGCAAATTAGCTCCTAGAGCTGTTAAATGCATTTTCATTGGATATTCCTATGAATCTAAAGGTTATAGATTATGGTGTCTCGAGTCTAAGAAAGTGATTCTTACTCGAGATGTTACTTTCAATGAAAATGCTACTATCAAATCCTCTGGTTTGGAGTCTTCTATTTCATCTCCTAACACAGATAACCAGGATGATGTTAGTAAGAAGGTGGAGTTGGAAACGAGTAGCCAGTTTCCTACGGCTGAAAATGATGCTTCCTCAAGTCCTCATTCTAGCCATAATAATCAAGATCATGACCACAGTTCTCCAATTACAGCTGAATCAAGCCAGTCACAAAGCCCTCATCAACAATCAGATTACAATCTGATCAGGGATCGTTCAAAAAGGCCTATTGTAAGGTCATCAAAATATTCTGAAGATGAATATGTGCTTGCTTATGCACTCTCAGTTGGTGGAGAAACTGCAGTAGGAGTGGAGCCATCCTCTTATTCAGAAGCCATCTCTGGTCCTGATTCCTCTAAATGGCTTGTGGCAATGAAAGAAGAAATCGAAAGTCTTCATAAGAATGGCACATGGGATCTGGTCGAGCTGCCTAAAGACCGAAAAACAATCACCTGCAAGTGGATTTACAAGCAGAAAGAAGGCATTCCAGGAGTTGAACCTGCAAGATGGAAGGCACGCCTAGTTGTCAAGGGATGCCATCAAAAAGAAGGTATCGATTTTAATGAGATCTTCTCTCCTGTTGTTCGTCATACCTCTATTCGAGTCCTTCTTGCAATGGTTGCTATGTTTGACATGGAGTTAGAACAACTCGATGTAAAAATTGCATTTCTACATGGTGATCTTAAAGAAGAGATCTATATGAGGCAACCTGAAGGATTCGTCGTTCCTGGAAAAGAAAATCTAGTATGTCGCTTAAAGAAATCCTTATATGGTCTAAAACAAGCTCCCAGGCAATGGTACAAAAGATTTGACTCATTCATGATCAAACAAGGCTACATACGCAGTCAGTATGATCATTGCGTCTACTTCCGACAGTATGAAGGAGTCTATATCTATTTACTTCTAATAGTTCTATATGTGGATGATATGCTTATAGCATCGCGAGATAAATCATTGATTGACAACCTGAAGACTCAGCTTAACAAGGAGTTCGAGATGAAGGATCTTGGTGCAGCAAGAAAAATTCTCGGCATGGAGATTCATCGAGATCGACAAGCTGGGAAATTATTTCTATCTCAGAAGAAATATCTTCAAAAAGTTCTTGATAAGTTTGGCATGAGTAACTGTAAGTCTGTTTCTACTCCTCTTGCTGCTCATTTTAAGCTATCATCTGCATCTTGTTCACAAACGGAGGAGGAACTTGAAAAAATGTCAAGAATTCCATATGCTAGTGCTGTCGGGAGTCTTATGTATGCTATGGTCTGTACTAGACCTGACCTAGCATATGCAGTGAGCATGGTAAGCAGGTATATGCACAACCCTGGAAAGGAGAATTGGAATGCTGTTAAATGGATATTCCGTTACCTTAAAGGTACTACAGATCTGGGGTTGGTCTTTGATAAGAACTTAACAACTTCTACTGATGTTGTTGGATTCGTTGACTCTGACTATGGTGGTGATCTTGACCGTCGAAGGTCTCTCTCTGGTTATATCTTCACTCTTTGTTCGGGAGCAATAAGTTGGAAGGCTCAATTGCAACCGATAGCTGCTCTTTCCACTACTGAGGCTGAGTATGTCGCAGCAGCTGAAGGTATAAAGGAGGCTACATGGTTGCGAGGTCTTGTTATGGATCTTGGCATATCACAAGGAGTCACAGTGGTATACTCTGATAGCCAAAGTGCTATCTTTCTCACCAAGAATGATGCTTACCACTTCAAGACCAAACATATCTCCGTCAAATATCATTATGTCAGAGATATTATTGCACAAGGTGAAATTGTGGTTAATAAGGTTCATACTTCAGAAAATCCAGCAGACATGCTCACCAAGTCACTACCTTCCACTAAGTTCGATCACTGCTTGGATTTAGTGGGAATTCATTCTTAGATCTTTTTATGGCTCCTACGAATTTGTTCCAAGGTGGAGATTGTTAAAGTTGGCCCAAATTCTAAACAAGCCCATTATACAAAATTTGCTAGAGAATTCCACTAATATCTAGAGAATTCCACTTATATCTAGAGAATTCCACTAATATCTAGAGAATTCCACTAATATCTAGTCAAGGAATTTGGTAGAAAGTTCCATTGAAAAAAATCTTGCTATTTTTCTTTCCTCCACCAACTATAAATATATGATGGTGTGGTCATCATTTGTAGGACAATCAAAATAAGCCATATGCACTACAAAGTCTTATACCTCTACTACACCTAAAAGCCTTTCACCTCATAAATTTCCTCCTTGTAATATAATCCACTATTCTTCTAATACTCCACTTTTGTACTCTCATATTTTAAACATAGTGGAATTATTTTTCATTGCTCGTGTGTTTCTTCTAGCTTATTGCTTGTCTTACATTCTCTATTTATTTTCTCGATTCACATACATTTCCGCTACGCTCTTAAACCCAACAGCAAGTCCATTATCCATTGAATTTTGAACTGTGCACCAATCGCACTCGGGGAATTCTCGATTTTTAGAAAAAGAAAAAAAAGAATCTATAGTTTAGTCTCATAAAATTGATGGCTAAGCATAAAGATAGTTTCTTTCCATATATGCTCCAACCTTCGGAGGCAGATGTATAGTCGTGGTACCTAATTTATCTGAATTCAATACTTTGACGAGGAGCATAATGTAAAAGTTCATTAAAATTGCAAGAATTAGTAGTGATGAGCCCGTACTTTTAAACATATAATAGGATGTTCTATGCTATGAATCTTAAATATTGAACCCATAGAGCATAAATTATGGATTCGCTTTGTCTTTGGTAGCTTGGAATTTTGGTGTGTCTTTTTTCTGCTGGAGAGTCTGAGAGAATTTATGCCTAGTCAAAGTCATTTGCTCTTTATTTACTGGTCCCAAATTCTTTTGGTGTTGGACCAATATCTCTGTGACAAACTGTCAATTTGAATGGTCTAGCACTCTTGTTCGCTCCATGTGAGATTAATGTTGGGAGTGCATCTATGGATATAATGAATTCAGACAGTTTCTCTGGAAAATGAATATCATTATGCTGACTGGCAAAGGGTAGTCTTGTGGGAAAATGATACTTTAGATTGACACATGAATGCGGTCTGGACGTGATTTTGAAAGAACTAATTGGCATAAGGTTTCATGGAGTTGAATAATTTTTACTGAGATAGGAAAAAGTTGGAGTTCAATTATTTTGCCTACTATTTTGATTGTCAGAGAGCTAGATCTTTATATTATTAAAACTCAAACACCATCTAATAGAAGTCTGGACTTCCACTCATTCACGAGGAGTCAAAAAAGGATCTTTGGGTGAAAGTGTCGACTATTTCCTTTTCTCTGTTAAATATATATGTAGTCGTTTCCAAATTCCCTTTTTTGCTGTAAAGATTCTCTTATCGTGTGATAGTACGTTCATATTCTAAGTTAGTAGTAGCATTAACATCAGAACTCACAAGTGAAACTGAGAAGATCTCCAGGCAATGAGGGAAAAGGTTAACTTACTGGAGTTATGCAGTTCACCATTTAATTCTCAAATTTGAACTTCCAAAACTTTTTGAAACAACTTAATCCCTTCTGTAAGCATGAAGTAGCAACATGAACTGGTGTTACGTATATATCTTGAACCTTTGCAAAAAGTCTTCTTAGACGCAGAGTTGAATTCATGTTGTCATGGTGTTAGTTGATAATGCTCTCAGTTTCTGGGGTAGCTGCAAAGATATTCAATTGCGATAGTTCGATAGAGAAGTCTATCAGAAAATTCTCTCTGCCCTTCTAGGCTAGGAGTAAGAATTCTTACATTCTACCTTCCCAAGACCCCACTTGTGGGTATACATTGGATTGTTGTTGTCTGATAGAAAATTATTTTTATGACAAAAAGACATCAAATTGTGATGGTATTCTGATTTTTCTATGGTTCCCTTCACATAAAATTAGATAAAAGTTAGATTCTTCTGATGACGTTTATCTCAGTTATTTCACTTAGAATTTTTCAATAGTCTCTTTCCCAAGGAAAGTAGGCCATGCCTTAATGGCAGTGCGAAGTTCTAAGAATTTCTCCAAGGGTGTTCAAATTTTAAAGAAGTGAAAAGAATTTCCGACAAATGGTGTTCAATATGTGTTATTTATCTATAAAATATAATATTTTACTTATGTACACATGTAAATTTTCGACGACAGTTAATGGTGAGAGGACTTTGAAAGTTGAGGGTGATCTGTTCTCTACTAGCTGCTAGAGATTTAAGAATGAGAAAAGGTCGCTCAGTTCTTTTTATCACGAAGTGTATTTATAGTAACAAGAGCTTAGCCACATATTGTTTTTTAGATCTCATAGATCGCTTTAATTAGATGTTCTCACGCAAGTTGCTGATCCTTAATTGTGCAAGTATTTGCTTATTTCACATGGTGCAAGTAGATGCATTTTTAGGACGCGTTGATCAAACCTATTACCAGGATATTGGTCGGGGTTGCAATGGTAACCATACTTATAGTATTGCTGGTGATAAGAAACCCTCCAGAGTGGGCAAAAAAGTTGAATCTCTCTGATGGTCGTATCCCTCCATGGCTTCTGGCTTGTATTTTTGTTGTCTTCACACGCATGAGGAAGAGAACTAGGGATTTCTTGGAAAATCGCCGAAAATAAGCTGCTGGATGAATATTCTCAAAATTTTGCAGGTTTTGTTTGTCTCTTGCTTCTTCTTGTTTATTTATTGGATTCACATATAACAAATGATTCTTAATATTACAACCCTTTGAAGGTATATCCCCATTTTTTCTCCATCTGTTGTAGAATTTTCTTTATGGCTATGAATTTTCTGGTTGCAACTTGCAACACGAATTTCACACTAAGGCATTCATTTGCTATTCTATTTTACTAAGTCATTTATCTTCTGAAATATTTGGATAAAAATACAGAGATCTAAGCATATCATTTAGACTTGCAGTTCAACGATTACACGTTCACCCTGCGCTACTGAGTGGAGTTTAACTAATTAACTTTTCAAAATTCTATGTTTGCTTACATGATTTTTCAATTTTTTTTTTTTGCGGGTCAAGAATGGCAAAGAAAGAAACTAAATAGAGACTCCTGTTCCAATTTTCTTAGTTTTTGCTTAGCTTTTACTAATGCTCTTTTATTGTTTTTGTTTTTATTGTTCCTTTACTTTACTGAGCCGAGGGTCGATTGAAAACAACCTCTCTGTCCTTTTGGGTAGGGGTAAGTCCCGTCTACATATTACCCTCTTTAGATTCCGGGACAATATTGGATAGTTGTTGTTGTTGGTCGCTCAATGAAAGAAACTTAAAAAGGGGCAATGAAAAATAGCAAGAACAAACCTTTACTTTGGGGCGTCTTCGTTACAGTCCGAGTCTCAAAATAAAAAAAATAATATATATATATATATATATATATATATATATATATATATATATATATATATATATATATATATATATATATATATTTTAATAAAAATAACAGTAGTATTTGAGTTACTTTGGAGCGTACGTCGACAGATTTATCGGGTACATCCTATTTGCTATCATCACAGATATTGAGTAATTTTTTCAACCAAAATTACATATCTCTGCTAAAATTTGGACCCTCAATTCCCATTATCCGTTCCAGCTCAATTCACCGCTAGACCGTCTCTTTGGATGCTGGGGAGAGGGTAGTCTTGGAGATGTCCGGAGGTATCCAATTCAGTAGAGCTAGGATGATATGCTATTTCAGTTTGGCGATAAAAGCAGGAATAAATTTTGACAGTAAGTGGTGAAAAATAAATAATAAAAAATAGTTATGATAAATTAAGAAGCATAGAAGGCATATGTTTATTTGAGAATATCTACTCTGTACCAAAAAGTATTAAATTAAGTTGAATCCGGTAGCGTAATGGTAAATTTGACTATTCTTATCAGTAAAACTCAAAATAAAAAAAATGTAAAACCAGAGTTAAGAGGAGTCTTTTCTTTAAAGCAGGAAGTTTCTTCGATGAGGAAATTCTCATATGTCCACGGTCAGTGAGTGGTAACAAAGTCAAATTGCATGGATTGTTCCTTATTTGGGCACAGCTATGAGATTATCTCCATTTTGTTCCTACTCCAAGAACGACAGCTAAGAGAAGTCACAATCTTGAGGTGAGGTGTAAGATATTTAAGGGTGAGGTGTAAGATATCTACAGTAAACACCATGGAGGAGATTTTGTCATAAATAATATTTCCTCTATTCTAATTTACGTGAATTTATTTTTTTTTGTCCGTTTTTTAAAAAAATGATACTTTTTTTAATTTGATATTAATTTATCTTAAATTTATAATATTATTCTTAATAAAAAGCTTTTATAATCATATAAATATTTTGGGACCCTTTTTAGTTTGTTTAGAATCACAAATTTCAAAAATCTTTATTTTTTATTAAATTCCGTATCAATTATATTTATATAAATTAGAACGAAGGAAATATCAATTTTTTGTACTTTAATAATAATCATGTTGAGAGAAAAAAATAATAATTATAGGTTGAAACTTGTGTACAATTTAATTTCATGCATAGTTATAACAAATTTAACAATTACACGATTCTTAATTTGTGCGTATCATCTAGGCTGTCTAAGGGAAGGATAGTGATTCTAAGGGTTGAAAGTGTATAGGATAAAATATGTTTATATTAACTGATTGAATAAGAAAATGACATGAAAAGTCGAAGACAGAAGACAGTTGAACTCGAAAGTAACGATTCCGTTTGTTACCAAAGAAATGATACCCATAAAGATAAAATAAATGTCCGTCACTCGATAGCATTTAATGGGAATATTCTAGAATACTAAGTATACGACCCGTTACAAGGAATATGGCATTTCAATGTCTGTCATTACACATTCTTCAATGGCCCTGATAATTGATATTAAAGAGAGACTTGATCCTAGGACCTTGTTCCTTAGGTGAAACTATAAAGAGTGGGCTCCATTATTATTATTATTATTATTATTATTATTATTATTATTATTATTATTATTATTATTATTATTATTATTATTATTATTATTATTATTATTATTATTATTATTATTATTATTATCGTCGTTGTTGTTGTTGTTGTTATTATTATTATTATTATTATTATTATCGGTTCTGCTGCTGCTGCTGCTGAGCATATATTGACTAGTTCTTACGCTACTTGAATAGTTTTGGAGTGTTCTACTCCGAATGTGGAGGTCTGAGCGCGTTCTTGAGTCGGAATACATGTTTCGGAGCGAGGTGAGTCTCCTTTCTAACCTTGTAAGAGGTAATTATTCCCATATGTAAGTTAATTGGTTATGTGCTCCTATTTGTGGGGGCTACGTACGCACGAGGTGATGAGAGTCCATGCGTAGCTGCTATTATCCTATTGTCCGGGTAGTTAAGGACCTAATAGCATGCTGTACTTGGATTATTTATAAACTTACTGACATTTCAAACTTCTTAAGTCACATCGAATTAGTAAATAAATTTCTAAACTGATTAAACTTCGTTTTCTTAAATGGTTCAAAGAGAATGTGGCTTTCCTTGGATAATTGCTCCGTGTTGACTTCTTGATTGACTGTCTGTGTGTGTTTATTTTTGGAACGGGCCGAACGCCTCGGTAGATTAAATAGATGCATCTATGATTCTCGCCGTTCGACCCTCGGCAGTACATAGTTTATTTTCTGTTGGATCGAGTCGTATGCCTCGGCATGATTTGCGCATGGTTGTATTGCTTGCCTTGAAACTTATTGAAGTTGCGGCTGCCGCTTCCTGGCTTAAGAATATATGTATAAATGATGAAAACGAATAATTTCCTATAAAAGAAAGAATTGATTATTTGCTTCAACCAATAGAATTATAATCATGTTCAGATAAATCCACAGTTTAACATATTATGGATATATCATTATTGGACCATTAGTAAATGTCAAAGTCGGCCATCTTGTCTCTACTTTTTCGAGATTAGACAGGATACTCATATTGTTTTTGTACTCATACTAAACTTCTGTGCATTTTTGTTGCACATGCATATGTCTCTCTAGTGGCCTATTGGGCGTAACAACATGGTTGATGGGGAGACTTAGGTGAGCTGCACTTCTCGAGATGACACGCAGCCAGCATAGTCTCTTTCATTTTTTTGTATTTATTTATGTCCAATATAGTATTCCGGACGGTTGTTGTATTATATTATTTTCTAGAAATTGCTCATGCACTTGTGACACCGGGTTCAGGGATGGTTATAGGATTATTCGACATTGTGTTGGTTAAAGACATTTTTCTTGTTTCAATGAATTTCATTAATTAATGTTTAAACGTATAAAAGGAACGATTTCAATAAGTTTTAAAAACAAGAAGTTTCTAGTTATTGGTTGATGGTTTGCCTGACAGTGGTGTCTGACACTACCACGACCCTTAAAGGATTTTGTGTTGTGACAAGATGGTATCAGAGCACTAGGTTCCTATGGTCTCACGAATCATGAGCAAGTCTAGTAGAGTCTCGTGGATCGGTACAAAGACGTCTGTACTTATCCTCGAGAGGCTGCATGACTGTTATCTTTCTTGATTCCTCATCGTGCGATTGGATTCCTTTGAGGTTTATGCCTTTATTTCCTTCCTAGTCAATCTTATGGGATGCAAAGTGCCTGTTATAACTCGAGAAATGAAGAATTTTAATGGTACTACCGATGTGGTGCGGGATATTTTTCCCTGTATGGTTGTCTGGGGCTATTATCGCCGCCTGGTGAAATGATATTCTGTCGTTTAGGCTCAGTAGCGGTGCTTCTGAGAGCTTTGAGTCTAGGCAAAAGTTGCCATGATACTGTGAACTATTGTTCCGCGGTATTGATACGATGGTAGGACGTTGGCTACGTGTTGGGGCAATGAATGACTTGAAGGGAGGCTGGCTTAGTGCATAATCTAAAGATTCGATATTTCATTCTCGGCAAGGGAAAGACAATCAGGCTGAGAATATTCTGATTTGGATTGATGGGGGAATGAGACTTGGTATTTTCATGTGTGGTGGAGTTTTCATCAGTGACGTGGTATCTTCTCCCTCGATTGAATATGTTAAGTTGCTGGTGTTATGGTTTTCTTCAATTCGCCTTGGGGGAAGAAATGATGAGATAGTATTGAAGAAGCGACTGTTAGAGATCACGTGGTGCGGCGGTTTAGGGTTGAATCAGTGTTTCAATATCTATAGCTCGAGAAAGATGATCTTTAGAAAGGTTCAAGTAAGTAGCGTTTGTGGGTCCATGAGCTATATAGAATGATTTTATTTAAGGCAACAACTGAACAATAAAGGACGAGGAAGGACATGTGGGAAACGTCAGGCAGTGTTCAAAAATTCTAAAAGGCCAGGTATATGAAGTGAAGGTCGAGTAGTTGATTAAGGAAATGGGTTTGCCAAAATAAGAGAGTGGCGAAGTTGCATATGGGCTTTGTAGTAGGATGACCACGTACCTTAAGGAGAGTTCGGAGGGATTTTAGAATATTAGTAATTGGTAATTGAGGTCTACAGATTTAATCTGAAGTATGGGCTATGTGGCATGAGACTTGGTATAACAAAAAGGAGCTGCTTGAATTGAAGAAGGATACAACATAACTTTGAATGAGACGGATTTTGCCGCACATTTAATTTATGTCCACGAGGGGTGAAAGGACTTATGCAGCTAGAGGGATAGCTCGGACTCACGATATGTCATTGATGTCATAGTGATTGTACCCCATGCAACAATATTGGAAGCTGTCGAAGGGTGATTTCCACATGGGGGTTATTCCCTGTGAGCAAGTAAGCGGTCGTGTGGTTGGTGAAGCTTCCGGGAAGAATTCTATTGGCTATACAACAAAGAGATCGGTCATGTGAGCATGGTTGATGATTCAGAGAATACCAAGAGGGTTTTACATAAAGATATCGAGAATTTTGGCGGTTCATTGCGCAAGGTTATGTCAACAAAAGATGAAGCATCCCGGTGAATCCCAAAATTTGTGTAACAATGGCTTCAGGCTAAGTGGGAGAGTCCCACCGCCTATGATTAAGGACTGCCTGGTTAATTACTTGCGAGGTTTCTGATTATTAGCATATTGACGGGTTATTTAAGCGACATGAAAGGAACATAAGCGATAATTTGATCAGAGGAATTGTTAAAGGTGTGTTATCGTTGGCCTTATTGGCCCATGTTCAGACTTGGGGAAGGATTCAGGATTTATGCCTTATATAGATGTGGGTTTCAAGGTAAGTGGCTCTGCCGGGTTCTTCGTCGAAAGGGTATTCATGTGCTAGAAGGTTTATGCAGTTGATTATATTCGGGGCCAAGTCAGAGCGGGTGGCTCTCAACAATGGTCCTAATGGATTCAAAAGGTGAAGTGTGGTGCCTAATGATTTTGAGCCTATAGCTACAGCTAAGAATCAATATTTTGTAGCATCTTATGAGAAAAGGCCCAGAATGTTTTATGACGTTTTTATTTGCAGTGTAGCATTTGCGAGGTATGAAATGGTTCATGGGATTTGAGACAGCCCGGTATCGCGATTCAAGTTCACTCGGGATGAGTGCAGATGGAGTGTGTTATGTTTTGAATGGAGTTATTATTATTTCCAAGGCAATCAAGGATAAATTGGAAGGAGATAGATTGGTTAGCCATAGTTGAATTGACATAATGGTGGTAATGATCAGTTCCTTCAGCGTGATCAAGTTATGTAAGTGATTTGTGACGATACGTGTGCGGCTTGTTGGCCGCTGTAATTGGTGTTATTCAGAAGCATTCTTCTGTTATGGCTGTTATGTGGGGGCAGATCTCGGAAGAGCTATTATGGCTTAGACCACTACCTAGAGATTGGCATATCCTACAATTATGAGAATTCACATGTGTATCGCTATGGTTCTCCTGAAGAGAATTAAGTGGAAAGTTTTATATTTAGCTCCGAAGCTATGATAAAAATGTGTTCTATCATATATTGGCACGTTGGATGCAGTGAGTGGTATGGAAGTTGAAGTGAGGATCAACGTTACAGTTCGGTAATGACAATGATGTCATGAGCTCATATGAGCAGGAAAGGAGTTTCGATGTTTATGGTAAGCTGGTGTTGTCTTCAACGTCCCCTGAGATTGGTGTTTGGTGAAAAAGGGCTTTGCATCCTGGTTAATGGTTCTTGGTCGCTTTTCAGCGTTAGTTCGGCAAATGGTTTGGTGGTACAACCCTGTTAATTTTTCTCGTAGGTTGTGAAAGTGTGTCCCGCAGGAAGATTGTATAAGGGTGGCATGTAGTCACTTGATTGATTAAAGATCTAAACCCAGTATGAAGGCTGTGATGGTGTCATTAAATTGAGAATTTGATGCTGGTAAGGCACTCGGTTTATTGTGTTGTGGACTGTGGGGGACTACTCCAGTTGTGATGGTTGTTCTTGTGTGTTATGAGGAGAGGGAAGTTAGTATGAACCTTTGAAAGGTTATTAGCCTATATCAGTGAGATCAGAATCAACTTGAGGTCTGTGGATGGATCTAAATGGGAATATGGCCATTAAATCAGACTAGATGTGTTCATTTCAGTAATGCGCTCCTTATTGGAAGAGTAGTTAGGGTGTTATTTTATCATCAACTATTTCATGTAATGATGTACTGCGTTGTGCGAGTTGTAAGGCGGATTGGTGAATTTCTTATGTGTTGAGGCTCCGTGTAGAGATGATGTTATATGAGCAGGATGGCTTTCGAGATTCAGATCGTTTATCGCACCTCAGTTGTGCTTGAGTTTTGTAGCTTATGGCACTATATGTTCCCGCAGGGGTGATATTATGCACTTAGCTTGCTTGTGACCGATATACAGTATTTTATTATAATGAGAAATCTAGCTCGATGTATATCTCCTTATGTGAATTCTATGCATGGATCGAATTGCATACCCCCATAGGTATGTTATTTGTGTCGGGTTGCGCATTGTAACAGTGTGATGTTGAATACAGTTTTCTATATACTATTTTTATATGATTTGTTTCCCATTTGCTAAGGAAGGTCCATAGTAGTGCGTGAGTTGAATAGTTCTTTCCAGAGTTCATTTTCTGTTATATGGCGTTTGATACGGTAGCCTATTGGCACATTGTATCATCATAGGAGGCTTTTGGTCATGTTGGGATGGCTTATTTCCTAAGCGATTCGTATTTGGGTGAGATGAGATCATTGAATTCAGGATTAGTGCAATCTGATTATATGAAGTACATTAAGGAGCTAAGACCATTATTTGTTCAGAATGGGGCAATAGTTCTTGTCAGGAGTATATACCCAATGATTTATTGATTCATCATTTGGTTATGAATTTCTACATATCTCAAACGTCATGTCGGTAGTGTAAGAGTTAGGGCAAGGCCTATTTATGTCATGAGGGGCAATAAGAGCATCAGATTCGTGGAATGTTGACTTATTGGATCAGAGAATGTTATTGTGGTCTTGTGAGTAAAGCGGTGAAAGGTGTGAATTCAGAAAAGGTATGCCGTCATGTTCTGGTGCATTGTGTGATGATGATATGGTGTTCGTATGTTGGAAAAAGGCATGGCAGAGAATTTCGGACGTTGCAATTGGGCTCTAATGCTTATTTTCTTGAATAAAAGGGAATATCTTCATAATTGATCGAGCTAATGTGCTCAACTGAGTTGTGGTAGAACGGGAAGGTGAATAAGGTGTTAAACAATGATTTCAGACTACTTCAGTGTAGTTCTCAGCACGTTCGAGGACGAACGTATGTTTAAGTGGGAGAGAATGTAACAACCCAACCACTCGTTTTGAGCTCTAGAGCGTCGTTCAACAGTCTGAGGCCATGAGCAGCTTCATTTCAGGCATTATGACTTGTACACGTGGCCGGAATTGAATTTCGGGAAGTTCAGAGTTGATTTAGAAAGAGAATTCTTATTTCGGAAGCGCTAAGTTGAAAGAATTAGCTAAGATTGGAATTTTAAGTAAACGACCTCGGAATCGGGATCTAAAGGCTCTAGCAGGTTCATATGACGATTTTGGACTTGGGCGTATACCCGGATTAGGTCTTGGATGACCTGGGAGCATTTTGGTGCCTATTGTGGAAGTTATCATTTTGGAAGAAATTTTATAAGTTTGTCTTGAAGTGCATTTCAGTGTTATTGATATCCGTTTGGGATTTCGAGTCTGTGAATAGCTTCTTATGGTGATTTTAGTTGGGAGCGCGATCGGAAGTGAATTCGAAGGTCCGTAGGTCATTTTGGAGTCATTTGGCTAAAGATAGAAATTTGAAGGTTTTTGAGAACTTTGATCGGAAGCGGACTTTTTTGAAATCGAGGTCGAAATTCGATTCCAGAAGTGGAAATAGGTCTGTAATGTCAAATATGACTTGTCTGAAAAATTTGAAGTCAATCGAACGTGATTTGATATGTTTAAACATCTGTATTATGTTTTTAGACTTAAGCGGGTGCTTGGTTTGGAGCCTCGGGGTCTCGGGTGTGATTCAAGATAGCTTCAGAGTGATTTTCTAAGAAATAGGATTGCTGGTTCTGGTATGATCGCAATTACGATGCTTTGGTCGCAAATGCGATCATCGTATTTACGAGATTCCGTTCGCATTTACGAACATGTGTAGTTAGGGGATTCTTCGCATTTGCGACCATTGGATCGCTTTAACGAGGCCTGAAGGGTATGCATTTGCAAACCCTTATCTCATTTGCAAATTGGCCAAATCAGTCAGGGGTTGCATTAGCGATGGAGTCTTCGCATTTGCGAAGCTCGCATTTGCGATCTTCTTGTCGCAAATGTGACGATGGCGGTGGGAGCAGGCTTCGCATTTGCGAGATTTTTGTCGCATTTGTGACCCTCACATTTGCGAACCTAGTGTCGCAAATGCGACGTCAGAGGCCTGTGTCCAGCTATTAATTTCGAGATTTAGACCATTTAGCTCATTTTCTTTATCTTCTTAGGTGATTTTTGGAGCTTTTGGAAGAGAGTCTTCACTTAGCACTTTGAGATAAGTATTTTCTACACAACATGTGTTAAATACATAAATTATTGGTAGATTTACATGTGAAAATTTAGGAAAATCAAGTGTTTAGATAAAAAACCTAGAATTTGATAAAAACAAGATTTAACCACAAAAATTGTTAGGAAATGAAGTAAAAATCATATATTCTTGATCCTTAGGTTATGGGTAATAATTTTCTTTAAATATTTTCGGAACTCGGGTGCGTGGGCCCGGGAATGACTATTAGGAACCTTACATTAGGGTTGGAAAATTTGTTTAATAATTAGAATATGAACTTTTGAGCATGTATTGACTAGTTCTTACCCTATTTGAATAGTTTTGGAGTGTTCGGCTCCGAATGTGGAGGTTTGAGCACGTTTTTGAATCGGAATATAGGCTTCGGAGCGAGGTGAGCCTCATTTCTAACCTTGTAAGAGAGAATTGTCCTAATAGGTGAATTAACTGGTCATGTGCTCCTATTTGTGGGGGCTACGTACGCACGAGGTGATTAGAGTCCATGAGTAGCTACTATTATTCTATTGTCCGTGTAGTTTAGGACCCAAAAGCATGCTATACTTGGATTATTTGTAAACTTACTGAAATCTCTAACTGCTTAAATCACATCGAATTAGTAAATGAATTTCTAAACTGATTAAACTTCGTTTTCTTAAATAGTTAATAGAGGATGTGGCTTTCATTGGATAATTTATTCGTGTTGACTTTTTGATTGACTGTCTGTATGTGTTTATTTTTGGAATGGGCCGAATGCTTCGGTAGATTAAATAGATGCATCTATTGTTCGCGTGTTCGGCCCTCGGCAGTGCACAATTTATTTTCTGTTGGATCGGGCCGTATGCATCGGCATGATTTACACATGCTTGTATTGCTTGTCTTGAAACTTATTGAAGTTGTGGCTGCCTCTTCCTTGTTTAAAAATATATGTATAACTGATGAAAATGAATAATTTCCTATGAAAGAAAGAATTTATTATTTGCTTCAACCCATTTGTTAGATAATACGCTTAACGCTAGAGGGGGGGGGGGGTGAATAGCGTTATAATAAAATTTAGCGTAAACTTGCGGAAATTAAAATTTGCAGGAAGTAAATAAGTGCGATAAATAATAACTTACACACAGATATATCCTGGTTCACCACAACGTATGGCTAGTCCAGTCCCCGAGAGTCTCTCTCGAGATTTTCCACTAACGTGTCAAGCTTCCGAGTGCTTAACAAACCTTTACAACTTGAGGACGCAAGCCTCAACACCTTTGCTCGGAGTTACAACACTCCAAGACTTCAACCAAGGAAACACAAGTTCCTTACAACAAGAGAATTACAATTCTCTTACAAGTGTATACAACACTAAAACACTCAAACAAAATACTCCTTAATGAGTAGATATGAGTAAAAGAAGTAAGCTCTGGATAACAACAACTTTGGACAAGAATATGGCTCTCAAAAGCTTTATGAAATTGAATATAAAATGATAAACAAAAGTATGCAAGCTTATAGCAATGTAATGATCAGTTGTAGTATGTTGTTGTGTTTAAAACACTGAAATGAAGCTGTATTTATAGTTGAAAAACTTGGCATTACCGTTGCCTAATTGCCAATTAAGAGTTGCTGATTTTACTCACTGACAATCGATTGTCAAACCCCAACAATCGATTGTCTGCCAGTCAGATCAAAATTCAATCCCAGATTATACGCTTGACAATCGATTACTTACAATCCATAATCGATTACTGGCAACGTTCAAAAAATCCTTTCCAGATTTTACCACAAACAATCGATTGTTCAGAATCAACAATCGATTACTCAGCAACGTTCAAAAATTCTTTTCCGAATTTTAATCAAAACAATCGATTATATAAAATCAATAATCGATTATCAAATAACGTTCAAAAAAATCTTTTCCGGATTCTAATCACAACAATCGATTATACAGAATCAATAATCGATTACCTGACGGTATTTGAAAACTTTACGACAACGGTCAGCTTCACAATCGATTGCACAAAGTCAACAATCGATTACTTATCAGTTTTTGAAAAATATTTTAGACACTGCCTCTTGACAATCGATTGTTATATACTCACAATCGATTATTTAATAAATTTGAAAATCACTGGAAGTCACTGCCTCAACACAATTGATTGTCATTAGTTCACAATCGATTATTTTGTGACTTTGAAAAATCTGAAGGACACTGTCTCTTCACAATCGATTGTCATTAGCTTCACAATAGATTATTCTGAGTTTTGAAAAACTTTGATGGACACTGCCTCATCACAATCGATTGTCATAAGGTTCACAATCGATTGTCATGCAGGTTTGAAGAAACCTGATGTTCACTGCCTTAACACAATCGATTGTCATTAGTTCACAATCGATTGTCATGCAGTCTTGGCTTAAAACAATCGATTATCATTAGTACACAATCGATTATCTTAGTCCAGTTTTCAGAGGCATTTAAAAATCATTTTGACTAATGAAAATATGCATGATTTAAAATCAATTAGCATTGAATTAAATATGCATGATTTTGGAAAATAGTTTTATGAGAGAAGCCATGTTACGAGTCAAGTTGTAGGATCAAGATCACAATTAAGAATGACTCAATTAAACTATAAAACTTTGTCTTGAGCTTGAATCTCGATGTATATCAATTGTGCGCTTGTTTCTTGAACTTCGTCATATATCAATTTTCGCTTCGTTTGTCATTCATCAAAACCTATACAAAAGAACACACGTTTTAGTATATTTGCATTGAGAACGTGTTTCCAACAATTTCCCCCTTTTTGATAATGACAAACATTAAGCGGGATATGCAATGCAAGCAATTTATATTGACGATTCAAGACAAGTGTATACATGCAACAAGTATGCAATTTGTTCCCCCTCAATATATGAATTCCCCCTTAATTTAAGCTTATAGATATTGAGAGTGCATACCCGTTATCTTCCCCCTTTTGCCATTAGCAAAAAATAATAATAAGATGCCAAAGATGAAATAAACCTTGTTTATTTATTGAAAAAAAATAGCAACATCAACCCGAATAATAGCAACATAATCGATTATTGATACTAAATAATCGATTTTTAGACGACGGAAACCGATTGTTGTACGTCAAGCTTTATAATTCCCCTTTCCTTTGGGGCGATACCTGCAAAAATCGTTAGACGTCTCCGACGCTCAAGTTAGAACTCATGTAATAAAAAATTGCAATGCATGACTTAGATCAACGTGGAGTCAAGGATCCCGAGTTCACTGCGAATTCGGAAGAAGGACTCTTTCTCTAAAGGCTTTGTAAAGATGTCTGCCAATTGGTTTTTGGTTTCAACAAATTCAATTTCGACATCGCCTTTGAGAACGTGATCTCTAATAAAATGATGTCAAATTTCAATGTGTTTCGTTCGCGAATGAAGAACGGGGTTCTTCATCAAGCATATGGCACTAGTATTATCACATCTAAGAGGGATATGATCAAGACTTAGGCCATAGTCCAAGAGTTGTTGTTTCATCCATAGGATTTGAGCGCAACAACTCCCCGCGGCTACATATTCAGCCTCGGTTGTGGACAACGCAACACTTACTTGTTTCTTACTAAACCAAGAAACGAGAGAGCTACCGAGCAAATGGCAAGTGCCACTAGTGCTCTTGCGGTCCAATTTGCATCCAGCAAAATCGGAATCGGAGTAGCCAACAAGTTGGCATGAAGAGCCTTTGGGGTACCATAGACCCACATTTGTAGTACCAACAAGATACCTTAAAATCCATTTTACCGCAGTAAGGTGAGACTCCTTCGGACACGATTGATAACGAGCGCATAAACACACGCTAAACATGATGTCCGGACGACTAGCATTAAGATAAAGAAGAGAGCCAATCATACCTCGACACTTTTTGGTGTCGACTTCCTTACCTTTCTCATCTTTGTCTAGATGATCGGATGTGCTCATGGGAGTTGCCATTTCTTTTGCATTGTTCATCTCAAATCGTTTCACCAATTCTTTGCAATATTTAGCTTGACAAATGAATGTACCTTCTTTCATTTGCTTTACTTGTAATCCCAAAAAGAATGTTAACTCACCCATCATAGACATCTCAAATTCGCTTGTCATTAAATCGGAAAATCCTTGCATAAAACATTGTTAGTAGCACCAAATATAATATCATCTACATATATTTGAACTAACAATATATCATTGTTTTTATGCTTAACAAAGAGAGTTGTGTCAACTTTTCCCCTAATGAAATCATTTTCCAAAAGAAACTTACTCAATCTTTCATACCAAGCTCGGGGAGCTTGTTTTAAACCATAAAGAGCCTTTTTGAGTTTGAAAACATGATCGGGAGATTTAAAGTTTTCAAAGCTGGGGGGTTGTTCAACAAAAACTTCTTCTTGAATAAAACCGTTTAGAAAAGCACTTTTCACATCCATTTGATATAAATTGAAATTCATAGAAGAGGCAAATGCAAGCAATAAGCGAATAGCTTCTAATCTAGCTACGGGAGCATATGTTCCCTCATAGTCAATACCTTCTTCTTGATTATAGCCTTTTGCTACAAGCCTAGCGTTGTTTCTAGTGATTATACCATTTTCATCTAGTTTATTGCGAAAAACCCATTTCGTACCAATTATGGTATGACCTTCGGGTCTTGGCACCAAATCCCAAACGTCATTTCGTTGCATTTCCAAGGTCCAAAATTCATCCCCAATTGCTTTTGAGATGGTTTTGGGTTCAATTTGAGAAACAAAAGCAATATGTTCTAAGGTATTTTTGAGAGAGTTTCGGGTACTTACCTTGTCTCCAACGTTGCCAATTACCTGTTCGAGAGGGTGATCGTTGATTGTCCTCCACTCGTTAGGCATATTCATTTCTTTTTCCAATTGTGGCGCTTCTTCCGTTGGTTGTTCCTCAGTTTCATCTTTATTTTCCTTGGGTGGTTCCTCTTGTATTTTGTCTTTCAAGCTATCTAAGATACCTGCAAGATCAAAATTGGAATCCTTTCTCGCCAAGCGAGCATTATTTTCGGAAAATACAACATGAGGGGATTCCTCCACAATTTGGGTTCTTTTATTAAAGACCCTATATGCTTTACTACGTGAGGAATATCCAATGAAAATACCTTCATCCGACTTAGCATCAAATTTACCCAATTGGTCTTTGCCATTGTTATGAACAAAACATTTGCAACCAAAAACTCTAAAATGGGAAATATTTGGTTTTCTTCCCTTATAAAGTTCATAGGGGGTTTTCATGAGTATCGGCCGAATTACTACTCTATTTAGAACGTAGCAAGCGGTACTCACGGCGTCCGCCCAAAAATGTTTGGGTATCTTAGCTTCGTCGAGCATGGTTCTAGCATCTCTTCGAGACACCTATTTTTCCTTTCCACCACCCCATTTTGTTGTGGTGTACGTGGAGCGGAAAAGGTATGCTCGATTCCGAGTTCGTCACAAAAGTCCGCAAAGAGATTGTGATCAAACTCTCCCCCATGATCACTTCTAATTGAAGTGACGGTTGTTTCTTTCTCATTTTGAACACGCTTAAGAAAAAATTTAAAATTTTGAAAAGCATCACTTTTATTGGCAAGAAATAAAGTCCAAGTAAATCTCGAGTAATCATCAACAATCACAAAAGCATATTTATTTCTTCCTAGACTTTCAATGCGAGAGGGACCAAATAAATCCATATGAAGCAATTGCAATGGTCTAGAAGTTGAAACAATATTTTTAGATTTGAAAGATGCTTTTGTTTGCTTCCCCTTTTGACACGAGTCACAAATAGAGTCATTTTCAAATTTTAAAAGGGAAGACCAACAACTAAGTTTTCAGAAATCAATTTGTTCAAAAGATGCATATTGATATGTGCTACTCTACGATGCCATAGCCAAGTATCATCCTCTTTACTCATTAGACAATCAACATATTCGGGTGAGGAATTAGCAAGATCAACCATATAAATATTATCAACTCTAAAACCACGAAGTATGATTTTGAAATCACTACGTCTAAATACTAGGCATTCATCCGAATCAAATAGAGCAAGATTTCCCTTGTCACATAATTGGCTTATGCTCAAGAGATTATGCTTCAAACCTTTCACAAGTAATATATGCTTAATAGAGGATTTTTCATCCTTACCGACCGAGCCGATGCCGATGATCTTTCCTTTATTGTTATCACCGAAGATAACACTTCCTCCTTCTTTGTGTTCTAATTGAAGGAATTTGGATTCATCTCCCGTCATATGCTTGGAGCATCCACTATCAAGGTACCATAGTACACTTGATCCCTTCAAGCACACCTACAAAACAAATTAATGTTCTTTAGGTACCCATGCCATCTTGGGTCCTTGGGGGTTAGGCATATTATAATGATGCGATTGAGTAACATGTCTATGACGTGTAAAGCATGCAGGAGCAATATGACCAATACGTCTACAATAATGACAAGTCACATTTGGGTTATGCATCCTTCTAGGTTCATAGTAACTAGACGGATGAAAATTGCTTACTCTATTTTGACCACTATGACTATTTCGCATTTCATGAGAATTATTTCTCCTACTATGAGCTCTAGGATGGGCAGCATTTCTAGAGTGATTGTTTCTCGGTTGAGGGCCATTGCTAGGTCTTCTAAGGGGTTCAAAAATTGGCCTAAAATATGCATCATTTCTAGGGTGACTATTTCTAGGTGGTAAGTCATTCCTAGGTCTTCTAAAATGTTCAGCATTTTGTCTAGCATGCATATTGGCTCTAGAGTTGTTGTTTCTAGGATAAGCATTTCTATTGTTAATCCTAGGTTGAGCTTTAGGTTGTTGGGGTTTAGCTGCAACCTTTTCTTCATTCTTAAAGCCTATTCCATGCTTGGTTGATTTCAAGTTAACAAGAACATCATTCAAGTTTTTGTGCGAAGAATTAAACTTATCTAATGTGCCTTTAAGCCTACTTACTTCATTCTTAAGAAGCAAACAAGAAGTGCAATTTCTAGTAGAGCTTTCGGGCTTATCGGAACTTCTTTTTCCAAAAAACTTGTTTTCCTCTTTCAGCTTCTCATTTTCTAAAACCAGTTTTTCTAAATCCTTTTCTTTCAAAGAAAGCTGTTTTTGAAAATCCTTTTCTTTTAATGAAGCATTTTCTTTTATGCCCTTAACAATTTTTGAAGCCTTAATAAACTCAGCATAAATTCATCAAAAGCAGTTCGCATTTCTTCAAGAGTAAAGAAGTTTTTAGATGAAATTTGACATACCTCATCTTTGTTGTCTTCTTATGCCATAAGGCAAAGATTTGCTGCTTCGTCTTCTTCTCCTTCGCTTGACTCATCTCCGGAGTCGCCTCCCGAAGAAATGTATGCACGTTGCTTTTTAAAAGGTTTCTTCTCCTTTTTGATGTTTGGGCAATTTGATTTGATGTGCCCAGTTTCACCACATTCATAGCACTTGATTTGTTCGCCTTGCTTTTTGCCCTTGCGTTCATACTCCTTGCGCATGAACTTTTGAAATCTTTTGATAACGAGTCCAAACTCGTTGTCTCCTTCCTCATCAATTTGCGGTTGGCTTGTGCTCGCCTTTAGAGCTATTCTTTGCCTCCTTTGATCATCAACAAAAGGGTTAAGAATAGTAGATTCATAGGTTTTAAGGTTACCTCTTAGTGCGTCGATGGTGACGTTTGAAACGCCAATGGATTCTTGAATTGCATCGGCCTTTGATCTCCATGCCGGTGTGAGACTTCTGAGAATTTTTCGAACGAGCTCTCTATCCGTGAATGTTTTCTTGAGAGCATGTAAGTCATTTACGATTATTGAAAATCGCTCAAACATTTCGTCCACCTTTTCACCTTCCTTCATGTGAAATAATTCATAAGAATGGGTTAGGAAATCAATTTTTGCTTCCCTTACCTGGTCCGTACCTTCGTACGTGACTTCTAGCTTGTCCCACATCTCCTTTGCCGTTGTACAACACGATATTTTCCTGTAATCGTCAGCATTAACAGCAGAATATAATAAATTTATTGCTTTAGCATTATTTTGAACCTTTCGGATGTCATCCGCGTCATACTCATCCTCGCACTTGGGAACCCATTCGTTTTCCACCTTCTTTGTTGGAATTTGGTTTCCCTTCATTATCACCTTCCAAAGGTGAAAGCTGTTGGACTGAACGAAGATCTTCATCCTTTCCTTCCAGTACGTGTAATTTGTACCGTTGAATAAAGGTGGTCGTGTGGAGCACTGTCCTTCTTCAATTCCTGCAAAAGAATCACGAGTAGAAGCCATGGATGGTTCTCTCAAACTGTTAAGTTTTCAGAGAGTTGGGCTCTGATACCAATTGTTAGATAATACGCTTAACGCTAGAGGGGGGGGGGTGAATAGCGTTATAATAAAATTTAGCGTAAACTTGCGGAAATTAAAATTTGCAGGAAGTAAATAAGTGCGATAAATAATAACTTACACACAGATATATCCTGGTTCACCACAACGTGTGGCTAGTCCAGTCCCCGAGAGACTCTCTCGAGATTTTCCACTAACGTGTCAAGCTTCCGGGTGCTTAGCAAACCTTTACAACTTGAGGACGCAAGCCTCAACACCTTTGCTCGGAGTTACAACACTCCAAGACTTCAACCAAGGAAACACAAGTTCCTTATAACAAGAGAATTACAATTCTCTTACAAGTGTATACAACACTAAAACACTCAAACAAAATACTCCTTAATGAATAGATATGAGTAAAAGAAGTAAGCTCTGGATCACAACAACTTTGGACAAGAATATGGCTCTCAAAAGCTTTATGAAATTGAATATAAAATGATAAACAAAAGTATGCAAGCTTATAGCAATGTAATGATCAGTTGTAGTATGTTGTTGTGTTTAAAACACTGAAACGAAGTTGTATTTATAGTTGAAAAACTTGGCATTACCGTTGCCTAATTGCCAATTAAGAGTTGCTGATTTTACTCACTAACAATCGATTGTCAAACCCCAACAATCGATTGTCTGCCAGTCAGATCAAAATTCAATCCCAGATTATACGCTTGACAATCGATTACTTACAATCCATAATCGATTACTGGCAACGTTCAAAAAATCCTTTCCAGATTTTACCACAAACAATCGATTGTTCAGAATCAATAATCGATTACTCAGCAACGTTCAAAAAATCTTTTCCGGATTTTAATCAAAACAATCGATTATACAAAATCAATAATCGATTATCAAATAACGTTCAAAAAAATCTTTTCCAGATTTTAATCACAACAATCGATTATACAGAATCAATAATCGATTACCTGACTGTATTTGAAAACTTTACGACAACGGTCAGCTTCACAATCGATTGCACAAAGTCAACAATCGATTACTTATCAGTTTTTGAAAAACATTTTAGACACTGCCTCTTGACAATCGATTGTTATATACTCACAATCGATTATTTAATAAATTTGAAAATCACTGGAAGTCACTGCCTCAACACAATCGATTGTCATTAGTTCACAATCGATTATTTTGTGACTTTGAAAAATCTGAAGGACACTGTCTCTTCACAATCGATTGTCATTAGCTTCACAATCGATTATTCTGAGTTTTGAAAAACTTTGATGGACACTGCCTCATCACAATCGATTGTCATAAGGTTCACAATCGATTGTCATGCAGGTTTGAAGAAACCCGATGTTCACTGCCTTAACACAATCGATTGTCATTAGTTCACAATCGATTGTCATGCAGTCTTGGCTTAAAACAATCGATTATCATTAGTACATAATCGATTATCTTAGTCCAGTTTTCAGAGGCATTTAAAAATCATTTTGACTAATGAAAATATGCATGATTTAAAATCATTTAGCATTGAATTAAATATGCATGATTTTGGAAAATAGTTTTATGAGAGAAGCCATGTTACGAGTCAAGTTGTAGGATCAAGATCACAATTAAGAATGACTCAATTAAACTATAAAACTTTGTCTTGAGCTTGAATCTCGATGTATATCAATTGTGCGCTTGTTTCTTGAACTTCGTCATATATCAATTTTCGCTTCGTTTGTCATTCATCAAAACCTATACAAAAGAACACACGTTTTAGTATATTTGCATTGAGAACGTGTTTCCAACACCATTAAATTGTAATGATGTTTAGATAAATCTACAATTAAACATATTATGGATATATCATTATTGGACAGTTAGTAAACGTTAAAGTTGACCATCTCGTCTCTACTTCTTCGAGATTAGAGGGGATACTTATTGAGTACACGTTGTTTTTGTACTCATACTATACTTCTATGTTTTTTTTTTGCACATGCATATGTATCTCTCGTGTCCTACTGGGCATAGCAGCATGGTTGATACGGAGACTTAGGTGAGCTGCATTTCTCGAGACGACCCGCAACCAATAGAGTCTCTTTCATTTTTCTATGTTTATTTCTGTCCAATTTAGTATTCCGGATGGTTGTTATATTATATTATTTTCTAAAAATTGCTTATTCACTTGTGACACTGGGTTCTAGGATAACTATATGATTATACAATATTTTGTTGGGTAAAGATATTTTTCTTGTTTCAATAAATTTCATTACTTGATATTTAAACGTATACAAGGAACGATTTCTATAAGTTTTAAAAACAAAAAAATTTTAGTTATTAGTTGATGGCTTGCCTAAGCGGTGTCCGACATCCACATAATTCTTAAAGGATTTTAGATTATGACATCATCTATGGTCTTTAAAGTTGTCTGCACTTAATCTTATATGATGAAACAATAGTTGCTTGCACGTGTTTATAATATTCAGACATTTTTATAAAAATAAAAAATTATGTACCACTCAACCCTATTAACAGAATAAAAATAGGACTCAAAATATTCAATTACTTGATTTTATTTCAACAAACGAAAATAAAACTTACCTAGAAGAGAAATGTGTAAGAGAATAAGATAAAGAGAATTAAACTTACTTCAACAAGAAGTGATATTTGACACCGATTAATTTTGTATGTGAAGAGGGCGAGGTTAAAACCATGAGAATCTTAGGGGAATAATCAATTTTAGCCTATAGTTATCCAGCAACCTAATAAATGCCACAGGAATAACTTTTCAAACGGTGGCAAAATGATTGAATCTTGTAACATTAATCATCAATATGGCTTCGATATTCACCAAATTTTTCAGAATTTGCATACTGCGAAACGAACGTAGTGACTATGGAAATTTGGCTTCATCATCAATATGACTACGGGGATTTGCTGGTGCCAAGAGAACGTTTTGATAGATTTCAGAAATGTCATTTAGTTATATATTAAAAAGACACAACCTTTTAGAAAGAACACTTCAAATAATGAAAATAACTTTTTTCTTCTTAATAATATTATTATTCAATAATATTTATTGAGGTTATTTAAAAGGATATCTTAGTAATTCAATTTTTAACTTTTAAAGTTCCAGTTTTTATAATAACTAGTTTTTATGAACGTGGATTGCACGTTAATAACACATAAATATTTAGTCTGTTTAATAATTGCATGGGGATATTCAGTCAATAATTAACTTTTTGCCTTCAAAAATTATTATTATAATTATTATACGATTACATGTAGATATGCGTCAAATAGTGCGAAAGTGCATATCGAACGTAATGAATCTTCAATTGCATAGATATTCAAAAAAAATTACTCAAATCAATATAAGATTCAATAACCACTTTCGAAACATAAAAGAAAAAATATATTATTTAAACCAGTTCGTCAATAAAATTCTGATACAATCAAAGTTTTGTGATTAAAATTGTAAAGACACTCACAATGTGCAACTATATTAATATTTTTGTGATGCCATATTATACTTTAGTTCAGGTATTTGGAAGTCCTATCAAATATTACGTAAACAATACCTAATGGAGTTGGACAGGTATCCATATATGAAATATCAAGAAGGCAACCAAAGTCTTCAACTATCTTATTTTTTATCCCTTCCTCGTATAATTTATATTTTTAGCATAAAAATTGATACTTTTGAAGGTGAATCAATATTGGGTTTATATGTAAACTGTACTCTGTAGTATTACTACTTCCATAAAGATCTAAGTATGAAACAGAACTTTGAAAAGGTCAAAACCACATACCAAAAACTTAAAATTCATAAAATATTATTATATAAAGTATAAATAAAAAATCGTGATTAAACTAATAACATAATTAAGTTTTTTTCTGCGGTAAAATTCTACGTGAGTTTTAGGGCAAAATCGTTGAGGAGGTTAGATTTTTTTACCATAATCACTTGTATAAAATAAAGAAGAAAAGTATAGATAAAGGTCATGGATAATCAAATAAAATAAAATGGAGAAAGAAAAATATTACCTGATGACCTCCCTTTCTATAATTCCTTAATTAGCTAAATTAACAGTATATATATATAGTCGCATTTAATATGAATCCTGATGGACATAAACTGTAAACTTTGCATGGTTGCACATATGCAATTTAAATCTAAAAAGAAATCTAACATTGGGTAATTACAATTATATCTTAAATTATACAAATATTTAATTACATAAAAGTTAATAAAAGTTCTACAAATATTTTAATCGTTCAATATTTAACATAAAATATTCGTGCTTTTATAATAATATAAATATAGATATATAGATATAAATATATATAACACTAGGATTTGTGAGCTGCTACGTGCTTTCTTTTTTGCTTTTCATTGATGGGAAATTAAGTCTGTCGAGGGCATGTTTTGTGTACATTCTCCATAGATATATGAAATCTATGACCACCAAAATTTGGACTAGTTAAAGTAAAGAGATTGATTGCATTGCAGAATTACAGGCATGGGATGATAACATATATAGTTCAGGCTCTAGGCTGTAGAGGATGACGTCTATTAATTTGCTTATGCTAATGAGATTGCTGTTTATAGCCTTTGCACCAAGCCTCCAACCACCTATCCACCAAATGCCCATCATACCCAAAAAACACATTTTGTGCACTTTATCCGGATTTTGATACAAAGTAGAATACTAGCTGTGCTAAGACTCAATTGTGAAAGTAAAACGATTAAGGGTGTATTTGGTACAAAAAAGATATTTTCATTTCACATATTTAATTGATATAAATATTTTAAAAATTATTTTTTTATGAACTTATTAAGAGAAAAAAAAATATTTTTTAAAATTTATTCTCAGCCTTTTCTACCCTAACCAATTCATACCACTCTTTTCTTATCACAGAAAGGTTTTTTTCTTGAAGTTTAATTTTCCCGTTCACTCACTATCTCACCCCACCACCCACTCCACCTCACTCCCCTACTACCCCTACATCCCTCTTCCTTTTTTTATTTTTTTGCGCAGCCGACCCTCCATTGCCCCGAAATTTTTTTAAATATATTTTTTAATTTTTATTTTTTTATTTATCAAGCTAAAGATTCAAAATTTTATAATTTTGTTTATGTGTTTAAAGATTTTCTAAATTTAGAAATTATATAAAATTTATGAATTAAAAATTTTACGATTTTAAAATTTTTTAAAAGATACGAGTTCCAAAGATTATTGATTTAAAAATTTATGCTGCATATTTATTATAAATTCTTTATAAATACTCTTGACAAATTAATTTTCCTAATTTAAAAAATCAAATACCGAAAAATAAATAAAATTCCTACTTATTTTCAAAAAAAAAATGTTCTTTGAAAACATTTTTTTTCGTTGTACAAGCACACCCTAAGTAGCTATAAATAGCCATTATTCTGGTAATTGCACACACCAAGACTCTGGACATACACGTACTCTACGCACAACGTTACTAACTTCAGCATTTGTTTTATACATTGGACAGCCAAAGAGAAGTTGTTAAACAACATCTATGGCTCTAACATTTCTAGTAAACACCTGTGTTTCCTTCTTTGGCACATTTACACTCAAAACGCCATGCTCAAGCCCACACTTGATCTCATCTGCATTTGCATTTTCTGGAAGCCGGAATCTCCTCATGAATGTCCCTCGGCGACGCTCCACGCGGTGCCACTTGTCGTCCACTTGCTCCTCTTCTTTCAATCTCTCTCCACTTATCTCAAGTATGTTCCCATCTTCAACTTGCACCTTCAGATCTTCCTTCCTCACCCCTGCCATGAAAAATTGCACTTAGCTTTACTAGTAACAATCTCGCAGATCTACACCCTTCCGAATATAAGGCACATAGTCCTACTATGCACCCTATTGTTGCCACTTCCACATTTTTCTTTCTCATTCTATATATCCTAGTATGGTACTACTTTTCAAGAACCTTTGTTGTTTTTCGAAGAAAAGGTCAACTCCTAGATATCTAATAGAATCTGGGTACGTAAGGATACCAAGTGTTTCTATTCAAGAGTATTGAATGTGCGAATAAAGTTATAGTCTGTCTTTGGAGGAAATTATACCATGCAAGTTTGACCTAAAGCATACATGTCTTTGGACTAGCTTAGCCTAAATAAGTGATATCATCTTTATAAAAGGAGAGTGCAAAGAATTCATAACTTGAGCTAGCAACAATAAAATATATATGCTTGTGAAGAAAATAAATAAAAAAACCCAATATTTTATTTAGTTTTGTCGGTATAAGAAGAGGGAGAGGACCGACAAGACTTCTCAAAACATTCTCTTTTTTATACGTACAAAGTTTTTTGTGTGTTTGAAGGGGGGAGTTGAAAGATCAGATACTTAACCAGGAAGGTCAACACGAAAAACATGAGCAGTGTCGGTTTCACGCCAGTCAACATTAGCATGAGTCAAGGCCGAGACGTCATCGTCGCCGCCTCTACGACCGCCGAGCCCCCAGCCACTCAATCCACCACTCAGCCCATAATCAAAAGGGTCCCATAGATTATAAGAGAAAGGATCACTAATCATGTCTGAATTTCCAGCTCCTCTCCGACGTCCACCTCCCATCCATGGTCCTATTGATGAAGCCATTTTTTTCTTAAGAAACACTTGAATTAAGTCAAGTACAAATAGTTATATCTATATTTTTGTGACAGTTTGGACAAGAGGAGTGATGACTGATGTCAATGGTATATGCGTTGGTTACTTCATTCCTAAGCCACGTTTTCATGTTCTTGACACTTAGCTTATCATACCATGCAACACGTTAATGGAGATAAGATCAAGCCGTATATATGCTATACTTCGTGTGGACGGTCTTCGGGCTAATCTTTTTGGCCGCTTCCGCTTGACGCAACAATACTGCAGTAGTGGCTGTTTTTTTAATTAAGGTTTTAAATGATTACTCGAGGAGAATTCTGATCAAGCATGAAGCACTGGGAAAATTAGTTTGAACCAACAGGATAGGAAGTCAATGGGGATAAAATTTTGCACTAGATAATAATTAGTACACACTATTAGGGTGGTTTCATTAATTATGCAATTTGTTTAAATAATTAGTGTGAAAAAATCCTCCACAAGGTAATTCAGTATATTGTTGGTTACATAGAAAAATAGTAGAGTATATCAGTACTGAATGTAGCGGTTGTTTGGTTGCATAAGAGAACATTATAGCACTCGTATAACTAAGCAGTGTTTGTTGATAGCATTAAATATATTTTCATTAAATTATATCAAAATTTATATGCTATAAATTTTATTATGCAATTTGGAATAAGAATAAGGGGTTGCTTGGTTTAAAGGCAAATTATGATGGGATAGTTATATTGGAATTAGTTATGCTAGAATTAGTTATTTTGATATTAATTTTTAGATTGTCAATATTACTACTTTATTCTGGGATAATTTATCCTGGGATTATTATTTCAACCATATATAAGTTATTTCGGTATTATTTTTAATCCCAGGGTAACTTACACTAAAAAAACAGCATTTAGCGACATAATATAAACCACTATTTTCCGTCGCTACAATTGTTTAGCGACAGATTCAAGTTTATCTCTAAAATGCTCGTAACTACGCTCATAGCGACGAAAAATAGTAAACCGTCGTAGAATTAGCGACTGAATATATTTGTAGCAAAGTTTAGTGATGGAAATAACCGTCACTATATTGCTTGTTTCTGTCGTTATTTTTGATGACTTTTGTCGCTACAATACATAACAAAATTCGTTGTTTCTTCTTATTAGTGACGAAATTATCCGTCGCTAGTCGTATTACAGTTAATTCTCCCTGTTTTTTACAACAAAAACCTTTTGTCCGCCAATTCATCGAAAGATTTAATTTTACGTGTTAAGTTTAGCTGTGGAAAGTATTCGTTGTTAATTTATTTTTAATATATTACTAATTTTTTGAAATCCTTTCTATTTATTATTTTAAATGTACTCTTCAAGCATATTACATAAAATCTAAATACACTAAATAAAAAGTCACTGATATTAATATAAATTAATAATATATTCAACTAAGTCCAAAATATATAGCATAATGCATATAACGGTATCGTTAAGTACCAAAAATCCTCGAGGACCAACAATAAAGTCCAAACAAAATGGGCTAACTATAAGAGACTGGAGATTTACAGTCATCATTAAAACCCAATGCATGAACCTCATCAGTGTTAGCAGCAGTAGAAGATGTAGGAACTGTAGGTGCCATATCTAATGGGTGGTTGGTAAGATCAGTATTTGGCTGATGCGAGGGTAAGAAAATTAATTCGCGTACCCGTGCAACAATTACAAAAACTATATGATCTGTCAGTGCAGGAATCAATCGCATCATTAACTCATCCAGATTCTCTACCCGTGTTGAATGAGCATTTGGAGGTGTTGCTGACGATGTAGCATCAGATCCAAATGAGTCATGAAGATTTGGCATGTAGTAGCATTTTGCTTAAGATCCAAGATCATATATTCTTCTTTTCTTTTCTCCTCATGCAGTTTGATAATATGCTTTACACTGATCAATATCAAATTGAGTATGTTTTGTTGCTATAATATCTCCTGATATTTTCCTGTCGAAGAGTTAATAATTAATGAAATAGAAAGACTAAATAATACTAAGCATTCAATTTACAAAATAAAAAAATTTATAAATTAAAGCCAATAAAATTATTTAAAAAGTTATCTTACATGTACGATTCGTGATTTCTCATCAAATTTTTTTTCCCATCATTATCATGTTTATGGACGTGCAAATACAACTTCATTGGTGTTGTATCTTGACCTTTTTTAATAGGCTATACAAACGTTATTTAATTAAGAATATTGGCAAAAAACGTTTGTGTATGAAGGAACACGTTAATTTAAGCACATTACATTTAGCGCGTAAATCATAAAACGATAACTTACTTGTTTTTTGTGAAGCGAAAGAGAAAACGGATGAATCGTGGCTGGAATTACTGGTCGGTGGTGGTTGTCACGTTGTGTTGGAGCAATCTCAAGTTCCACAATCTAAACCCTAGTTTGATTGTGGGAGAAGACTAATCGTAGGAAAAATACTGCTCGGAGTATCTTTAGTGTACACTCTAAGGGTACTTATATAGGGAACATTAGGATTAACTAATAATCCTATTGGTCCTTAGAACACCTCTTATGGGTGGATCCAATATTTCTTACATCTCACACTCACATATAATGGGAGTGCTCTAGCCTGAGAAACATATTCTCAACTCATCTTCTCAATCACTTATACAGGAAAGTAGACCGTGTGACCAACATACTGTAAGAGCTAAGTGCTATACATCTGTTAGGAGTATATAGCCTCTCGTTGAGCGCAAACCTGCAAGTAGATCATAAAGTATGTAGTACCCTAGATCATGTAAATCACATTTGATATAGTCTCTAAATCTCATATATCATTATTTCTTGTATTCATAACCATAACTCATAACATAATTGGTGCACCAATGAATACAAATTAATGAGATTCCATCAATTATCTTCCTCTTCTCATGATTCCTTTAACATTAGTATGACTGCTTTTCTAGTTATGCTCCGCTAGACCGTATCTGTGTTCATGGTCTTTTGGAAATACACTAAGATATCTAACATCACACTAAGTCTCAGGTATCTAACCAGAGTCTCTAAGGGCACAAAATCTTGAGCTATCATAAAGCTCTAGGTCTTACACAACAATAAGTTGAGAATGGACATATGTTAATCCAATTGGTCGACATTAGCACACATGGTATGAAACATGTACTACAACATTTTATCTATTTTCCTAAGGAGTGTATGTCTTTATCTCATAAAGAATGTTGTACAGATGATATTTAAACACTATAAGTATCTAAATTTGAGTTCTTTGATCTACAATATCATTTTTAACTCATATCTGGCTCATAAAGTAGACTAGGTGAACATTTTTCACCCTATTGATCTTATGTCATTGTTTAAATGACATTCTAATTTTAAGCGAATAGCTCTCAAATTATCCTTATGATAATTTTGCTTAAAATAATGTCTCATCTCCTTACATCACTAAGATAAGGAGGCGCTTTCCTGTGTGAGAAGGCCAACCTCATGTCTACTTGACATACTTTAAAAAATCAACAAAGAATGTACGTAACATTCAACAATAAAAATTGCAATATTTATAGAGTTTAAAAATATCTAACAACAAAACGTTTCACAAGTTAAAAGTTCAAACATCATTTAATGAGTGTTTTGTACTACATAATCTCTACCTCTACTACTAGAAGCTTCATCATCGGCATGGTTCAAAGGATCACGACGAGAAGGATTAACATCTAGGGAAGACTCACGAGACTGCTGAATCAGGAAAACACCACTAGCAAGAACATTTGCCAGCTGACCTTAAAGGACATTAAACTGTTTGTCCCTGTTTTCTGGCTGATCTTGAAGGGTATCAAATTGTTTATTTCTCTTTTATTCTCTATACTTTGCCTCATCAAGCTTAATGTCTGCAATCTTCTTTTTCATACCTGAGAGAGTCGACCTATGAAGTGCCCGCTCTAGGCGGAAGTCTCTACACCTTGAAATCCAGCCCCTTAGAGATGAAATAATCTCTCTGGAATGCCATATGCTATCCCATTTTTAGGACCACCAACAATATCCAGCTATATCTTTTGCGCTTCGTTAGTGAAATGAAAGGTCGGCGGACTCATGTTCAGAACCAGCTAAAAATAAAAGAACAGCGATCCACGCTTGCTTTTGCACGGTGCGGTAGTCCAAGCGCTGAGACGATCCATTTTCTGCTGTCAGCGAAATCCTTGTAGGGGAAATTTTGTTAGGAAAATTTAATTGTGTATAATTAGTTCTTTTTCAGATTTTTAGATCATTGGTTGAGAGAGGAACATGTGAACAATAACGTTTTGTTATTTTGAGTCATTTTAGAGCTTAGTTAACCATTAATCTTACATTCTTCTCTTGTAATTGTTTTTTATGAGTTATATTTCATCTAAATCTTTAATTGCTTCTTTGATTATGAGTAGCTAAATCTAAGTCTCATCCCTAGTATGAGTATTTCATAGATATTCAATTTCAGGGCTTAAACGTTTATGGGTGAATGGTATTTGGCTTCATTTATGCTTTAAATATTGAATTGGTGATTGCAAATATTGATGTGTGCCTTTTTGATTTAGGCTCTTCTTGATAAAAACAAACTAACTCTAAGAAATTCAGGCCAACAAGGAATTGGGGTGCATTCACGAGATTGATAGCCCTATTTGAAGAGTACTTAGCTTATTTTCCTGCTTCATTAGTACTAAAACAGAATAGTAAACAAACAAATAATTATTGGAAGTGCAATTAAGAACTTTGCACATTGCTAGATTAGATATGAACCCAATTCCAAACCTATCTTAGCTCTCTGTGGAAATCGATCCCGATCCCTCCGGTAAAAGTTGCATCAACTGCTCTTGCCATTCTAAGTGGTATAAGGTTGGAGCCAATCACTTGTTGGTGCCGTTGCCGGGTAAGCTTAACAGTTTTGGCTATCTATCTGACTAGTTTTGTATCTTAGTTTTCTTTCCTTCTTTGTTACTAACTTGTGTGAGTCATCAATTCAGGTACAAAATGGCAAACAATGATCCTCTTGAAAATATTCTCCCAAGGGAGGAGGCAGATGATAATGGTGAAGATAAGGTGCCTCTAGTACCTCAAGGTCAAAGAAGAGGTCTTCAAGCCAATGACAACATTCCAGAACCTTCCCCGCCTCCTCCAAGAGTTGCTCCTCGGGTGCTTCCAAATGAAGGATATGCAAGTGCAATTGTCCAACCCCGGATCCAGGCAGGAAATTTCAAAATTACAAATGCGGTGTTGACTTTATAGGAAAAGTGAGGGTATTTCACATGCGCTTCTCATCAGAATGCATATAAGCATCTTAAAGGCTTTGTTAATACTTGTTGGGGAAGGAAACAAACAACTGTGTCGGAGGATGCATTAAGATTGAGATTGTTCCCTTTTTCACTTAGAGGGAAAGCTTTGGACTGGCTCAAAAAACTCCCTAAACATTCCATCACTACGTGGGATGAGTTGGCAGGACACGTTTATAGCTAATTTTTTCTTGCCGGGGCATATGGAGACTTTGAGAGATGAGATCTTGGCCTTCAAACAGGAACCTAATTAACCACTTCATGAGATCAGGGAGAGGTATCAGACAATATTAAAAGAATGTCCGAATAATGACATGACCAAAGCAATGATTCATCAAACATTCTACCATGACATTAACACGACAAATAAATGTGTAGTGAACCAGCTAGCATGGGGAAATTTTATGAACACACCTTATGCCGAGGCGTGCGAGAAATTGGATGAGATGACAGATAACTCCTCATCTTGGCAAAGTCGAGCTAATGTGCCAATGGGATGATCCCACTGTCATTCACCTGCACAAAAAGCTCCACAACCATGGTCAGGAAATAGCAGAGTTAACTACAACAATGAACAAGTTGGAAAAAGCTCAACTGCAACAAGTTCAAGCGCCGAGAAAAGTAAATGCTATGGAAGGTGCAAACATGTTGGTCAACCAGAGGCAACAAAGAGGTCAACAACGCCAAGGAAGTCCAAATCAATATGAGCATGGTAGTGGTGGTTTCAACCAAGATGATGGGTATGATGAGCAAAGTGAAGAAGTGTAGTACCTGAACAATTATCAAGGACAAACGAGCAATGCTCCTAATTGACAATAATAGTGGAGAGCCCAAGGGAATTGGAGGAATCAAAATTGATAAGGAAATGTCAACTGGGAGAACAAAAATTAGAATTGGGGAAACCAGAACAACCAGAGCAACTGGAGTGGAAACTACAACACTTGTGGAGGAATTAACAACCAAGGGGAATAGAATAATGGAAATCACGAGAATTAGGGGCAAGTCTTTCAAAGACCTCCGATGTATCAACTACCAAAAAATTCGCCTCCATTTCCATATCAAGGTCCTAGTTCGTCAAACAATGAGATGGGGAGGATTGAGATGATGTTTGAACAAATGATGAAAAAGAACACCGACTCTGATGCCCAGTTGGCATCCCACAATACTTCAATCTAAAAGTTGGAGGTTTAACTTGGCCAGATTTTGCAATCTTTAAATACTTTCCCTATGGGGGATCTACCTAGTGATATGGTAGTAAATCAAAGGGTGGAAACAATACCGAGCATGCAATGGCGATGATCACAAGAAGCGGTCGAGGTAGTGATGTGAATACCTCCAAGCAAAAGGAAGTTGTGAGTGATGAGGTTGAAGTACAAGGTGATGATATTCCTAAAGTTTATGAGAAAGTGAGTGAAGAAAATTTGAACGTAGAACTGAGGATTGATATTCATGATATGAGGTGGAAACTCAAAATGACATGAACTCATCTAGGGAACACGTAATAGACATGCCGGAAATAGTTATTCCTAAAGCCATGGCTCTTTTTCCAAGGCCTCCTCCACCTTACTTGCAAATACTTGCGAAGCAAAAGAATGAAAATCAATTTAAGAAGTTTATTGAGATGATGAAAAGCTTTTCAATCAATGTTCCTTCGGTGGAAGCTCTTGAGCAAATACCGATTTACGCCAAGTTTATGAAAGACTTGGTGACGAAAAAAGAGATCTATGGATTGTTAGACCATCAAAATGACTCATAAAGTAAGTGAGATTATGCACTCAATGGCTCCAAAGCTTGAAGGTGCCAACAGTTTCACCATTCCATGTACCATTAGTAGTGCGGATTTTGCAAAAGCATTGTGTGATTTGGGAGCAAGTATCAATTTGATGCGTTACTTCATGTTCCAAACTTTAGGTATTGGTCAAACTAGAGCTACTTCAATGAGATTGAAAATGGCAGATAAATTATGAAGAGGCTACTAGGTATTATTGATGATGTTCTTGTCCTAGAGGAAAACTTTATCTTACCTGCTGATTTTGTGATTCTCGACTGCGAAGTCAACTATAAGGTGCCTATAATTTTGGGAAGACCTTTCCTAGCAACTGGGAAGGCATTGGTTGATATGGAAGCAGGGAAGGCATTGGTTGATGTGGAAGCAGGGGATCGCACATTATGGATGCATAATGATAAAGTGGTCTTTCATGTGTGCAAATCAATGAGGCATCCGAATAGTACTAAAGTGTGCTCTTTCGTGGATCTTGTCACAGAGGTGATAGTTGATGATACTAGTGCCAGGATCAATGTGGAGGATCCTTTCGAAGCGGTATTGTTGAACCTTGATGTGATTGAGGATGAAGGTAGGGTGGAGTGTTTCAATGCTTTGCATGAAATGTGCTCTTATTCTTATGCGCCCCATAAGCTCTCTTTGGAGCTTGAGAACATAAAGACTCCACCGGCAAAGCTCTCAATTGAGGAAACTCCCATTTTGGAGTTGAAGCCTTTTCCCTCACACCTCAAGTATGAATTCTTGGGTCCTAGTTCAATTTTACATGTTATTCTTTCTTCTTGTCTTACTAACGTGTAGGTAGATACCACACTTACCGGAGGTGCTCCAAAGAAGGAAGAAGGCAATTGGATGGACTCTAGCTGATATTTGGGGAATAAGCCCCGCCTTTTGCATGCATAAGATTATACTTGAAGAAGAAGCCGAGCCCTCTGTGGAACATCAAAGGAGGTTGAACGAGGCTATGCAAGAGGTTATCAAAAAGGAAGTGATCAAGTGGCTTGATGCAGGGGTTGTGTACCCCATCGCGAATAGTTCTTGGACTTCACCGGTGCAATTTGTGCCAAAGAAGGGTGGTATGACTGTGGTTACCAATGAGAAAATAAGTTAATTCCCACCAGGACTGTCACCGGATGGAGGGTGTGCATGGACTACCGACAGCCAAATAAAGTGACATACAAGGATCATTTTCCATTGCCCTTTCTTAACCAAAATCTAGATAGACTTGTTGGGCATGCCTTATACTGCTTTCTTGATGGGTACTCAGGTTACAACCAGATTTTGATTGCTCCAGAAGATTAGGAGAAAACCACCTTCACATGCATGTACAAAACCTTTGCAATTTCATAGATGTTATTCGGTTTATGCAATGCACTAGATACTTTTCAACGGTGTATGATGGCTATATTTACGGACATGATGGAGGACTTCTTGAAAATATTCATGGATGATTTAAGTGTGGTGGGTGACTCCTTTCATGAGTGTTTGGATAATCTTGACAAGGTGTTAGCCCACTGTGAAGAGACAATCTTGTGCTTAACTAGGAAAAATGCCACTTTATGGTCGATGAGGGCATTGTCCTCGGCCATATGATCTCAAACAATGGAATCAAGGTGGACAAGGTTAAGATTGAAGTGATTTTAAATATTCCTCCTCCTACACCAGTCTAGGGGATTAGGTGTTTTCTTGGGCATGTGGGGTTATACCAAAGTTTTATCAAAGACTTTTCCAAGGCACTAAACCCTTTGTGCAAAAAATTGGAAAATGATGCAAAGTTTGTGTTCAATGAGGAATGCATGAAAGCCTGTGAACTTTTCAAGTACAAATTGAAAATCATTCCCATTATTTACGCACCCAATTGGAGCTTACCTTTTGAGCTCATGTGAGATGCAAGTGATGTTACAGTAGGAGCGGTCTTGGGTCAAAAAGTGAAAAAGATGTTTTACCCGGTATATTATGCAAGAAAAACAATGAATGATGCTCAATGGAATTACACGATAAAGGAAAAAGAGTTGCTAGAAATTATGTTTGCAATGGAAAAATTTAGGCCCTATCTTATGGGGGCCAAGGTGATAGTTCATACTGACCATGCAGCACCTCGCTACCTGATGACAAAGAAGGATTTCAAATCTCGGTTGATGAGATGGGTTCTATTTCTTCAAGAGTTTGACCTTGAGATTGTTGATCAAAAAGGGTGTAAAAACCAAGTGGCAGACCACTTGTACCACTTGGAAGATGAGGGTAGGCCCTGTGATGGCCTCAAAATTAATGATTCATTCCCTGATGAGCAGCTCCTTTCCGTATTTGTGAATAACATATGGCTTGCGTATGTTGCCAACTTTCTTGTGACTGGCATTGTCCCGCGTGAGCTATATTCTATCAAAAGGAAGAAGCTTAAATGAGATAGTTTGTACTACTACTGGGATGAGCCTTATTTGTTTAAAATTTGTAACGATGGTGTGATCTGGAGATGTATCCCAGAAGAGGAGCAAACGAGTATACTGGATGCTTATCATTCCTCTCCCTACGGTGGTCATCATGGTGGGGCGAGGATAGCTTCAAAGGTGCTTAGCTGTGGTTTTTATTGGCCTACATTGTACAAGGATGCGTGTGAGTTTGTAATGAGATGTGATAAGTGTCAGAGAGCAGGTGGAATCTCAAAGAAGGATGAAATGCCTCTCACCACTATTCTTTAAGTTGACATATTTGATGTGTGTGGGGCATTGACTTCATGGGGCCCTTTCTGAGTTCATGTGGCAACACGTACATTCTGGTGGCTGTTGATTATGTTTCCAAGTGGGCTGAGGCCATGGCTTTACCCAACAATGATGCTCGGAGTGTGGTATCTTTTCTCAAGAAGAATATCTTTACTCTGTTTGGCACTCCTAGAGTAATCATCAGTGATGGGGGTTCTCATTTCTGCAATAAGGCATTTGACCCTTTGCTTGCAAAGTATGGTGTCAATCACAAGGCTTCAACCCCTTACCATCCTCATGATAGTGGGAAAATTGAGGTCTCTAACAAGGAGATTAAGAGCATATTGTCAAAGACGGTTAATGCAAATAGGACTGACTGGTCAAAGAAACTGGATGATGCTTTGTGGGCTTACAAGACTGCTTACAAGACTCTGATTGGTATGTCTCCATATCGGTTGTTGTTTGGGAAATCTTTCCATACCGGTTGAGTTAGAGCACAAGGCCATGTGCGTTTTCAGAAAATTAAATCTTGAATAGGATGCTGTAGTAAATCTTTGGGTAGAGCTGCTCAATGAGCTTGATGAGTTCTGGTTTAATGCCTATTCTAGCTCGTCCTTATATAAGGACAAGATAAAGTACTTACATGACAACTATACCCTAGCAAGGAATTCAAGGTAGGTGACTTGGTTCTTTTATTCAACTCCCGGCTATGACTGTTCCAGGAAAAGCTCAAGTCAAAATGGAGTGGACCTTTTGAGGTGGTGCTTGTAACTCCATTTAGTGCTATAGATTTGAAAAACAAAAATAGCAAAATTTTCAGAATTAATGGGCATAGAGTGAATAACTATTTTGGAAAGTTTGATGAAAACTACGTGGTGGAAATGATCAATCTTAAATGATTGATGGCAACCCGTGTTGTGCCGCAACGTTAAATCAGGCGCTCTTGGGAGGCAACCCATGCGATTTTCTTCTTTTTGATTTTCTTCTTAGTGTAGGATTTGTTTTTGACTAACTGGTTGTGAGATGTGTGTAGTAATATTTTATGCAATGCAGGACACAGTTAGAAAAAATTGATGCAGTCTAAAGTTGGACCGCTGACAGCGCTCCAGTTTTTCGCGGTCAGCGGTGTCCATACCGCGAAAGCAACTTCTAAAAGGACCGGTTAATCAGGCTACCCTCGATATAGGAAAAAGAGTTTCGACAATGTCAGCTCCTAACTACAGGCTTCGAGATACTCAGCCACCAAGCCAAACCTCCCGAGGTGCTCGATCATCGCCATATAACAGCTCACAATCAAGGTTTTTTCAAACCATCGGAGAGTCGAGAAAACACATTCAAAAGTCCTTAATAAAGGTAAAATAAAGCCTATATTAGAGGTTGCATCGACCCAATGCATAAGAGCTACTGATGCCAGCTTACATTAAAAGATCATACCGACCCAATATGTAAGAGCCTAAGGGCCATCTTTAAATATAAAAATTTGAGGGTAAAATAAGCTCGAGTCAAAACCCGACTCGAAGACTGAACCCGAAACAGTTAACTAAATGTGCCTAAGGGCAAAAGCATAAGAGCTTGAGATACCAGGATACATTAAAAGGTCATATTGATCAAAGCGCGTAAGAGCCTACGCGCCAACCAAATAAGCCCCAGGGCCATATTGCAAATCTAAGGATTCCTTTTAACTCGAAGACCAGTTCTTCTTGATGACTAACAGACATAGAAAGAACATGAAAAAATATTGTCGCAAGATTTCTTTTTGTACGCATATGTGAAAGAATAAAAGCTCCATTTTCAACGTACTTTGAAATTACTATATACTAAAAAGGAAATATACGTCCCCCTTGGGAACTATGGCCCATCGTCCCTATCCTCGGCATTGGAAAATAGTGTCTTAGCGCCATGTTCATCTGCCTTCACCCACTTCACCTCTTTCGAGAAGTCAAAACCCTTAGCATGGATCCCCTCGAAGGTTTCCCTTTATGATTTACATCGAGCATATTCCTTTCTCCTGCTCTCACGATTAAGAGCCCCTCTCAACTTAGTTCGAGCATCGATAGCATCCTTCAAATAGACAGCCACTTTCTTGTCAGCCTTGGTTCGGCTCATTACAGCTTCGTCTCGGGCATCCACAACCTTGGCATTTATCTTCAATAGCCTAGACTCGAGCTTTGTACTTATATCTGTTTGAACCAAGCCGTTATCACAGGCTAAGGAAAGTTAAATCCTAAAAGCGATAGCTTTAGCCAGAGCACACCTCATTTTGGCTACTACATCCCGGCGAAGGGCGTAGATAAGGGAGTTTTTCCAATTAAAGGATAATCAAAACGGGATTCAATTATTTAAGTAAATTTCAGAGTCACCAATTGAGAGGTTTATGGTGTCCCAATTCACCGTTTAGAATCCCGAATCGAGGAATGAATGACTATGTTTAACAGTCCGTGAACCAGAAATCCGAGTAAGGAATTTTGTAAATCCGGGAGAAGGTATTAGGCATTCTTGAGTTCTTTGGTTCTAGCACGGTCTCTTAACTGTCATATTTGGCTTAAATTATCTGATTTTAAACAACTATGAACCTATGTGCAGTTTGAATTTTTTAATCTTTTTTATTATGATTTTGTAAAGAAAATTGCAACGTTGTTAAAACATGTCTCGAACCACGTCACATAAATGCACCCCTGGTTATCGACACATTTTAACTTTGCTGGAATTTGGATTTGGGACACATAGATGCGCACCCGAGTTTAGGGAGATAAAACTATTAAGGATGTGAAATTATCTTTGCAGGAAGACCGTGAAATTTGCTAAACGGCGTATCTCGAATCTCTAAGTATTTTAATAGACATTTAACGAGGGCCACGCAGTTTATGGGTTCCGCTTGGCGCGGCGCAACTCATCTTATTTTAAAAGGTCATTCCTAAAGCAAACTACTAAGGTTTTTTGTTGGATTTATCTCTACCAAGGCTCAACTAGTTGGTGGTACATTGTTTGGAAAGGTTCAAGTTATCAATTTAATCTTTAAGAGAGATATCCGAATTCTAGCCTATGGAAGGAGTTGGAGTTCAATTCATTCTCAGAAATGCTCGAGCATTTAGGCTCAGGTGCTAGCCCACGAAGGAGGCGAGCTGTTTGGGCTTGTTAAGGAAAGTTTAGCATTGAACATGGCAAATGTCAACAGGTACGCTATTTATCCCTTAGTTAATCTAATTCTACTAGAACTTATCAACATACAACATATCTCTGAATAACTATTTAACAGCAATTTCGTGTTAACACATAAAGCAACCTGAGTTGGAACACTTGGCTATTTTCAAAATGAAATACACTACGTTTTACCAACACAAAATCAAATTCATATACATGTTATCAAACTCTACTAATTTAAATTAAAGAAAATTCATTTCAAGTTCACTTCCTAACTACATGTGACTGGAACGTTTAAACCTTAAGCTTGTCACATTGCTAGGTACATTAGAATCACAGATACATTTGTCACTGACTACTTCAACCCTTTAACAGGATTAGACTACTATCAGCACTCATTCATGGAATCAAAACCAAACATTAACATTCCAGGAATAGTCCTATACTTATTTACAAGGCAAATTAGTTTTATGTCCAATTTACACAAAATATAGTCCTCATCTATGACAGATCTAATAGTACCAAAGCTAATACATACAACAATGAGACTCAAATATCCACAAATAAAGTGATATAATCACAGGATGCAAAAGTGGGCTTTCACTTCAAATCTCTTTAGATTTTACATTCACTAGATTTAATAGCACTTCCCTTGGAAGAAGAAATACCTGGTAATCAAAATACAAAGGGGGTAAGGAGTCAGTAGCAATTTTGAAGATCAGCAGCCAAATTTGTGAGCAACACAGCAGTAGTAAACAGATCCAAACAGAATAAGCCACACACGACTTTAAAAATGACCTCAAATCAACTAAAACATACCCAATATGCTCCAGAAATACCCAAACCTAAGTTAATTGATGCAAATAACCCATAAATCAGATCAAATTACCCTGAACTTAGCTGGACTCTTAATGGAACAGTGTTTTCTTATTTCCTGCAGATGTTAGAGTCTTAAATGCCCAAATTTTTGAAGTAAAGGCTCTCAAATGTTCCAACTAACTAATATTTTGATTTTGTGTTGTAATTGCAGGAATTGGAAGACTTATCTTTTGGCTATTGCTGGAAATTTCATAAATTTTTCAGACGATCTAACCCCTTTTTTTTGAATGAGTTGGGATGCATTTTATAGCCAAAGGCCAGGGCAACTCCTTTATTTCATTTTAACTACTCGTCCCTCTTTTGATTTTCAGACTTTACCAATTTGGTCCTTCATTTTTTGACTTGTTTCCCTAGTTACTACACTAAACTATTTATTTTTTAAACTAAACTACTCTTCTAGAAGGGTTTAAAAGATTCTAGCATTGCCTTTTACTTGTAGGATACCTATACTATCCTTCTTGTATTCTAAAAACCACCAAAACTAAGTTAAAATTTCATATTAGTCCTATTTTATTCTAGAAATTACCAGAACTAAGTGGAAACCCTATATTACCCTTTTCATGCTGAAATTACTGCCTTACTCAACTAATTAATTACTTAGCTAATTATCAACTATAACAAAACCCTAAGTAAATTGAACTATTAATCAGGAATAAACAATATTCCCATTCAGAATCAAAACACTATTGAATCAAAAATTCCAAATAAATACTGAAGTTAGAGGAAAACATGGAAATTTGATAATATACCATTTGGAACAATGAAAGACTGACCCCTATTCGAACTACTACCAGTTATTTATTGAACTATAAAAATGCAAAGGTCAAAATTAGGACTAAATAAACATGTGTATTATGCTGAAAAAATGGATAACATGAGTAAAAGCTAAATCTAATGGTATCACCAGAAGAACAACAAAATGCGCACATCATAAACGGTTACCAAACTCCAAACTCAAGACTGAGCCACATTTAACCAACGTTTCTAATTAAACCAATAGCCATGACTTGTAACAAGACAAAATTATTATCAAAGAGGTAAATGAAAGATAGAACTGGGAATAGACGGAGACTTACTGGTTGCACCTTCGATTAGGCTTGATGGGTTCGATTTGAGTCTTCAAGCGGAGTTGGAGGCTTGATTTTTGCCAAAACAAACATGCAACTTCGTTTTGAGACTGAAATAGCTTGAACAAAAATCAACCTCAAAATTAGGTCAGGATAGATTTGAAATTTGAGGGGTTTGGGAGTTATTTGAGAGGAATTGGATTTGTTTTTGGTTAGAGGAGCGCATGGGGAGTGTAGGGTGTTGATTTGGGGGCCATTAGAGCTGGCGTCGCCATGGATGGCGGAGCCGCCGCTCCTTTGAAAGAATATTCAATGAGATGGGGCCATATTCGAGGGGTGATCTTACGGGGGGTTGGAAAAAGGGGAGCATGAGGATTCTGGGGTGTAATTTTAGGGTCCATCGGAGTTGCGCTGCCGGCAGCGGGCGGTGGTGATACGGCATAGATAGGGCGGAGGTGAGGCAGCGTTACACTGGCCAACATAAGGTTCATTTTAGACAGAGTACGAGGTTATACTGCTAGGGGGTTATTTCGACACTTAAATAGGGTAATCACCCTTGCATCTTGACTGTTTGATCAGGGATGATCAACGGCTAAGATGCCTGGGCGAAAACAACGTCGTTTTGTTTCTTGGGGTCTTGAACCGGGCAAGCTTATTGGGTCTCATTTGGGTTTGGGGTTTTGGGCTAATTTTAATGCATGACTCGGCCCAAAATAAAGCCAATATTACATACCACAATTATTCTATATTCTTTGTATTTTGTTTTATTATTATGTATTTTATATATTTTTTCCAGATTTTATAATAATAAAAATAAAAAATAACAGTAAAAATACCCAAAACATATTCAATCAAGAAATAAACTAAATAAACTCTTAAATTCTAAATTTCAACGAAAATTAATCAATTTTTGTTATTTTCCCCTCATTTTCGATATTAACTTAATCAATAACCTAAAAATGTAAAATTTAATTCCTAGATGCAGACATACCATTTTTTTATATTTTTATGAATTATGAAAATTTAAACGTGCGACATGCAAATAAACATAAAATTATTTAGTTTATTCCTAAAAATTCAAATAATAAAAGGAAAAAAATAAAATCACACAATTAATTCCTAAAAAAGTTCAAATAGTAAAAGAAAAATCCTAATTTAATGAATTTTATAGGAACATGTCAAGCGAGGCAAAAATCACGTGCTCACAACTGCCCCTCTTTGCTCGGAGACACAAAGGGTTTCTGGGCAAAGATAAATGAGCATCTAAGAGATTTTTGCCTGATTTGAATTCCATGAGAAGCATTTTGAAAATTGTTTGACCGAACCCTGCTTCAAGGGCTGCCTACATATCCTTGGCTATAAAGGAATCAGGTCAGTGTAGTTATGGAGTGATTGGTAGCTGGGACTACTATGAGCCATGATTTCACTGCTGACGCTGCTGTTACTGCTTGCTGACCTCCTTATTACACCTCGTGAAAAATAAAAAGAAACTAGACTAAGCTATGAACTACAAAGAAAACCTATCTATGCCTTCAATCTTGCTCTTGATCCTTGTTGCTTTGTTGCCTGGTATTTCTTCCTGTGAACTCCTTGTTGACTGGCATTCCTTCCTATGAACTCATTGTCGCCTTGTTGACTGGCATTCCTTCTTGTGAACTCATTGTCGCCTTGTTGACTCCTTGCCTTTTCTTCTTCCATGTTTGATGCCGAACTGTTGGACTTGACGTGTATTCCCTTGTTTTGCAGGTGGGTGCCTGACTACAAAACTTCGCAACTTGAAAATCATTCCCTTGTTCTCCAGGTGGGCGCCTGATTACCAAAAATTACAGTTTTGAAAGATATTCCCTTCTTCTACAGGTGGGCGCCTGATTTCCAAGACTTGAATTTTGAAAGATATTCCCTCGTTCCACAGGTGGGCGCCTGATTACCAAACTTGCATCTTGAAAAATATTCCCTTGTTCTCCAGGTGGGCGCCTGATTGCTAATCTTGCATCTTGACAAATAATTTTTCTTCCTTGTTCTATGGGTGGGCGCCTGATTTTCGAAACATTCAATTTTTGAAAAATATTCCCTTGTTCAACAGGTGAGCGCCTGTTTTCCAAAACTTGAAATTTTGGAAAATATTGCCTTGTTTTATAGGTGGGCGCCTGATTACCAAACTTCGAATTTTTGAAAAGTATTCGCTTATTCTACAGGTGGGCGCCTGATTTCCAAACTTTGAATTTTTGAAAAATATTCACGTGTTGTACAGGTGGGCACCTGATTACCAAATTTTAAATTTTTGAAAAGTATTCCCTTTTACTATAGGTGGGCGCCTGATTACCAAATTTGAAATTTTGAAAACTATTCCCCGAGACTGTTGCCGGTGTACCTGATCACAACAAAACAAATAAAGCACAGGAAATTCTTCCTGTCCTAGTTTGGTGTTGGGCGGATCCATGAGTATTAGTCAAATTCTTTAACAAATATCTCTAAATCTAAGCTAAGTCCCATTATCCATGAGGGTCCTAACAGTTCTTAACTGATGACAGCCTTAAGATTATGTTATGTTTCTCAAAAGGTATTATTTTCCACTATGTCTTGATATGAGATATATCTGCTGGGGGTCTGCTGGTGACTGGTGATTAAAACTACCTCCCATTATCCAAGCAGGTCCTGACAACTCTTAATTTGATGTCAAAATGTGTCCGTTGGGGGTTAGTATTTAGAGTTATGTCCCATTATTCAGGCGGGTCCTGACAACTTCTACGATTAAATCCCATTATCCAGGAGGGTCCTAAAGACTCTTGTTGGGAAAGTATTTAGACTTGACCATGTCACCCAACTTTTTGTGTTCCAAGCTAGGTCCCATTTCCAGGAGGGTCCTGACAACTTTTAACTGAATCCTACTTCAAACTTTTAGCCATTTGTTATCCATGATTACTCCTAACCTTAAAATGAGTTCGATTTTTCAGGGGGATCCTGAGGATTCCAACTTAATTCCCAATTTTAACTTCTGGTTCTTTATGCTAGTGATTATTGTCCAGGAGGGTTTATGCAACTCTTACTGGGGAGGTGTTGGTGCTTGCCCATGTTACCTGCACCTGTTTGAGTTTTAACTGTGTTCCATCTCAACTTCCATGCCTCTTTTAACCCTCAGTTGTTCCTGTTGGGGTTTGCTAGTTTAAGTTTGTCCCCTTGTGCTCTTTGCTGGGGAGGATATTTATGACGGACTATGTCCCTTTTAAGTTTGAACGGAGCTCCACTTCCAGGTGTACCCTGAGATTTTGATCACACCTGCCATGTGCCTGATTTCCCCCTGTGGATGGCCTCCCTTAGGCTCTTCTGGAATTTTTCTGCCCCTGTGTCAATCAAAAAAAACTAGTTAGTTTGAAAAGTGGTGACTAGCTTGCAGCATTCTTGTTGGAGGCGGGCTCTCCACTGTCGTGTTCTGTTGTGTTCCATTGCCCAAGTTGATGATGAGTCGCTTTAACTTCTCAGCTGACCCATCGAAACTTTTACGCTTTACTTTGCTCCCCATCATTGTATTACGTTTCTAATCTTTTGCCATAATTTTTCATGTCCTTTCCCGATGATTGATGAACTAATGTATTATGCTTTGGCCAAACCTCTGATCCTTGTGGATTCACTTTGTTCTTCATTTTTGTGTTGCATTTTCGCTTCCTTGCCAAAATCCTTGCACCCATCCTTCAAACCACCCGGTCTTTCTATGATGTTTTGTTGGCCCTTGCCCTTTGTGCCTTTTCTTTGCTCCCTACTTTGTTTTGCACACCCAACCTTTTGCCAGAATTCTTTATGCCCCTTTCTGATGATTGATGAGTTGATATATTATGCTGGGTCAACTCTCATGACTGTTTTCATCTTTGTGTTGCGCTTTTGCCTTTTTTTCTAGAAGTCTCATACCCTTCTCTGATGATTGCTGAGGTTGGGTATTATGCTTGGCTGATCCTCTGACCCATGTGGCTTTGTTTTGTCTACAGTTCCGATCCTTTGCTAGAATTGTTACACCCTTCCGTGAGATTACTCGGTCCATTTATGATGCTTGGCTGACTCTTGATCTTTGTGGTTTTACTTTGCATCCACATTATGCGTGGTGTTCCTTTACTTTGTTGACTCTTGTCTATTCCATCAATTACAGTTTTGTGACCCCTCACCTTGTTGTTCCACACTTGTTATCTTTGTTATGCTTTTGGGTGTCATGCACTTTATCCCTTCGGGAGCTAATAATCGGCTTTGAAATTCTTCTCGTTTGCTTAAAAAAAACTTTAGAGACTCGAAAGTAAAATGAAATGCAATGCCTCCTAAAACTATTTAGGGTAAGGAAATCCAGATTCACTGACTGTTGGAAAGAAGAGAAAAAAACTAATCTGAAGAGCAACAGCTAGTTTTTGTGATCATGACATGTACTTTGGCCTAGTCGACCCAATCTGCTTGGATGACCCACCTTCTGTTGTCGTGCTTTTGTTGTTGTGACCTTTCTAACCCAATTCCTTCAATCAACCCTAGCTTGGCTTGCCTTACAGTGTTCATCTACCAACAGCCCCTTTCTGATGCCTCACCTTCGCCTCATGGTGCCCATGGGAGTTTTCACCAATGAGACTCTCCCCTTTTTATTTCTCTCAACTCTTGTCGCCTTAAGATTCCCATGAAGGTTTTCACCAATAAGACTCCCTCATTTTATTATCTTTCCTGCTTGGCCCGAAGTGCTACTCGGGACATGAATCACCTCTACTCGCTCAACTTGGCATCTTTTGAAGACTGAACAGAAGGTCTTTCTCTGGACCGTAGCGTGGGCTTTTGGATAGAGTTAGAAAGAAAGGATATCAAAGGCTCAAATCAATTCAAATGGTTCAAAAGCTACAACATTCGGAATCAAATTCTTACAACGACTACAACTTCTGCCCAAGTTTCTTGCTTGGGGACTTTTGGATTTTTATTTTATGAGATCGAACTGTGAGAGTGCCTACGTATCCATAAAAGGAATCAGGTCAAACGTAGTTCATACCAATTCCTTGTTTTTGTTGTTGTTTGTCTGTTTTCCTTTTTTTCTTTGTTTTTCTTTTCTTCCTTTTCTTTTCTTTGTTTTGTTTTGTTTCTCTTTTCTTTTTCCTTTCCTCTTTCCTTTTTCCTTTCCTCTTTTCTCTTTTCTCTTTTCTTTTCTTATTTTTCTTTTCTTTTTCTTTTCTTTTGTTTTCATTCTTTTCATTCTTTCCGTTCTTTTCCTTTCACTGCTTTCTCACACTTGCATTTCTGACTTTTGTTACCGATTTCGAAAGAGGGGTATGAAAGAATATAATTAAAGCTCAAAGGGATTAGAAAAGGATAAAGTGTTTAGATAGCAGAATAAAATGCTTTCGTCATTCTAACTTTCAAGATATGCCAAGTATAGACAATGATCTAGAAGAAAATCATACATAATATCTTTTGACAACATCCGAATTGATAGCCATTTCCACTTATTTCCCTTCCACATTTGTCAGATACAATGCTCCATTAGACAACACTCTTGATACGAGGAATGGTCCTTGCTAGATCGGAGTGAACTTGCCCTTTGCCTCGGCTTGGTGAGGGTGGATGCGCTTTAATACCAATTGACCTACTTCAAACTTTCTGGGATGCACTTTCTTATTAAATGCCCTGGCCATTCTTCATTGATACAACTGTCCATGACATATCGCCGCCAATATTTTCTCTTCAATCAAACTCAATTGCTCCACGCGAGCTTTGACCCATTCTTCATCGTCAACTCCTGCTTCGGCCACGATTTAAAGAGAGGGGATTTCAATTTCAGCCGAGATTACCGCCTCTGTGCCATATGCCAACAGGTATGGGGTTGACCCTCCTGAAGTGCGGACAGTGGTGCGATAGCCTAACAATGCAAAAGGGTAGCTTCTCATGCCACTGCCTGGACCCTTCCACCATTTTACAAAGTATCTTCTTTATCTTCTTATTGGCCACCTCAACTGCTCCATTTTCCTTGGGGCGGTATCGGGTGGAATTTCGATGTATGATCTTGAACTGCTGACATACTTCTCTCATTAAGCGACCGTTGAGATTTGCCCCATTATCCGTGATGAACGTCTTGGGGATTCTGAATCGACAAATGATATACCCATGCACAAAGTCAACCATGGCCTTCTTGGTGACTACCTTGAAGGTATTGGCTTCAACCCATTTGGTGAAATATTCAATTGCAACCAGGATAAACCTATGCCCGTTCGAAGCTTTTGGCTTGATAGGCACGATAACGTCCATGCCCCAAGCAACGAAAGGCCACGGTTCAGACATCGTATGCAATTCAAACGGCAGACAGTGAATTAAGTCTTCATGCACATGACATTGGTAACATTTGCGCACAAAGCTAATACAATCCCGCTCCATGGTGAGCCAATAATACCCTGTCCGGAGAATCTTCTTTGCCAAAACATATCCACTCATGTGTGGCCCGCAGACACCGACATGCACCTCATTCATGATTGTTGTTGCCTGCCCAGTATCTACGCACCTTAGCAAACCAATATATGGCGTTCTTTTGGATAATATTCCTCCAATGTAGAAAAACCCATTCGACAGACGACGGATTGTTCTCTTCTGGTTACTCGTGGCTTGTACCGAGTACACACCTTTCCCGATATATTCCTTGATGTCGTGGAACCAAGGCTCCCCGTCAAGATCTTCTTCCACCATGTTGCAATAGGCATGTTGATCATGAACCTGGATATGGATCGGGTCAACATAAGTTTTATCCGGGTCAACCTCATTGTGAATTCTGGGGAAGTGCCTGAACTCTATTGACTGGAATCGTTGGCAGAGATCATGCAAGCAATGCCGGTATGGAATGAGCTTTAAGTCTCTTGTTTCCCACTCCCCTAGAATTTGGTGTACCAGAAGGTTCGAGTCTCCCAAGACCAAGACTTCATGGACACCCATGTCTGCTGCTAATCTCAGACCCAAAATGCATGCCTCATATTCTTCCATGTTGTTGGTGCAATAGATGCGGAGTTGAGCTGTGACTAGGTAATGATGCCCTTCTTCAGAAATGAGCAGTGCTCTTATCCCCATGCCTTTCATGTTGGGAGCCCCGTCGAAGAACAGTTTCCATACCCATCTCTCATCATGTTCTACCTCATCAATATGCATCACTTCCTCGTCCGGGAAATGTTTGTTCAAGGGCTAATATTCTTCATCTATCGAATTCTTAGCTAAATGATATGCCAACGCCTGTAGGGGTGTTCATCGGGCGGATTGGGCGGCTTTTTACTCTTAACGGTTTGGCTTAATGGTTATCGGCTTTTAAATGTATTCATCCGTTAGCCACCCGATAAGATATCGGGCGGATTGGTATCGAGTTAGCTCTTATCAAGCGGTTACTGGGCGGTTTATCGGTTTAATACCTATGGGGTTATCGAAAAGCTTTACCGAATTATAAAATTTATTGAAACAGTATAAAATTTTGTAGATCATATCCACGGCTAGCTAGAAGGATTAGCCGAAAACAAGCTCCTGGGATTTTATAGCACTGCCCACCAAAATCAACAAAGATTTCTAGGCCAGAGCAGATTAAAGCAGAGCATCATTTTGTTGGTGTGGATCCTTATACGAATCACAGGCCGGAACTGAACGGCAGCATTATTGATTGCACCTCTGGTGGAGTCCTAAGGAATGCCAATAGAAATAGACCGCCAGTTGTGGGAACTTACACGGAGTCAATGACCACAGAGTTTTCAGATGCTACATCAAGTGACTGGTCCCTCTTTACAAGCTCAGATGAAGCATCATTTACAACTGAGAGTACCAGAGACTCTTGTAGCACTGTTGATTATGCGGATGCAAGCGCTACTGATCCATTCTCTTCAATCATTAACAGCTTATGCGCATCTGACCGTTCCTCTAACAGAACTGTTGCGTGTAGTATGTTTTCGAGTAGTAAACCACATACAAGATTCTTTTTAGAAAGGAAGGGTTCTGTTTTGGATTCAAGTGTGGCTGCCGGACGCCTTGATCGAGTGCACGAGGCTAGAGTTCCAAGACAGGTCACTCTTCCTCCTGAAGGTTTTCATAGTGATAGTAGTAATGGTGTAAATGTAAAATATGGTAGTGAGCCTAGATTTGGACCTCATCAAACTTACTTTCCAGCTAATGTTTAACTTCTTGGAATTCCAAGTCATTATATGTCGAATTAGCTAGGTACAAGTTGTGCTTCTATTTTGCCGATCAATATTTTATTGAATGGAACACATCAATCATTTGTCAGTTCAAGAAAACAAGTAGTCCTTGCTCTTAGTTTTTAGTTGATCCAAGTTCTCACACACTTATCGGTTTCAACTTAATTCAGTTACTAGAACGATGCATCAAGTCATACAGCTCTACTCACTGTCTCACTCAGTCAGAACAAACGGTGAGGGGTGGTTTGTTTTTGTAATTTATTTTTGTTATACACTTATACTTTATTCACTTAAAGGTTCTTAGTTTTTATATTTAATATATATAATTATGTAAGTAAAAATAAATTTTATATATATATATATATATTTATATTCTTAACAGGTTAACGAAATATCCGTTAAGAAAATTGAATAATCTGCCCCCAAACCAATAAGCCTTAATAAAAAAAATTCAATCCGTTCTCCGTCCGTTAAGCCGTTACCATTAAGCCATTAAGCTTCGGTTCGGGTCGATTTTCGATTTCGGATAGGTTTTGAACACCCCTAAACGCCTGTGCTTTCATGGCAGTCCTAGTCACATAGATAATGTCAAACTCCGTGAGAAGGATTTTCCATTTTGTAAGCCTTCATGTGGGCATGGGCATCTGGAAAATATACTTCAATGGGTCCAAATGCGAGATAAGATAAGTGGTATGATGACAAGTAATGCTTTAACGTTTGGGCTATCCACATCAAAGCGCAGCTTGTCCTTTCAAGATGAGTATACTTAACCTCGTGGACCGTAAATTCCTTGATGAGGTAGTATATGGCCTGCTCTTTTCATTCGGTGACATCGTGCTGACCCAATATGCACCCAAATGAGTTGTCCAAGACTGTCAAATACAAGATCAAGGGCCTTCCTGGTTCTGGCGGGACCAATACCGGTGGGTTCGACAAATACTCTTTTATCTTTTCAAAAGCTTCCTGGCACTCTTCTGTCCATTTCACCGCAATGTCCTTTTTCAATAGCCATCTAATCCCCACATGTCCCCGAATGATTGTTCAACACTTCGGACCTTTCTAAGCATCTCTTCCTGCTCAGGATTTTTGATTTATTTTTCAACTCCCGCAGGGATTTCGGGACGGGGAGCATAGGAGTAAGGCTCATGGGTCTTGTAAGTTGGTTCTGGTGGATAGTATTGAGGTTCATAAGCTTGAAGCAGGGGTTTACTTAATGACCTATGGAGTGCAGGAGGTGGAGGTGCCACATAGAAGGGGGCAATTGGCGGAGGAGGGTGAGGAGCGACTTTGGGTAGTGGAGCTGGTGGTGGTTAGGAGGTCGTACCCTGATGTTGTGAATAGACAGGAAAACTTGAGGGTGGATCAGTGGTGGACTGGTCAGGTGCTTGGGCCAGTGACGGGATAAAGGTTGGATTGGCCGGATAGGTGGGGGGTGGCTGTCCTCTTGCCCATGCATGGTACATCTCAACCATTTGGTGCTTTAGCTTATACATTTCCTCCTTCATGGCATGAACGTCCAATTCCTCTGCTTCCTTCGAGGGTTCAATAATGTTGACATCAGTTTCCTGATTGGTCATGACTTACTTGCTCTTAGACCGCGTGTTGTAGGAGTGGATTGCCAGAATCCGGCAAGTACTAATCACATGTCTAATATGAAACTGGTACAACACCAAAAACTCGTTAATGGTTAGGTTCTGACACATAAGCGGCCACATATTGGGTATAAATGCACCTAAATAACAGCCGGTCACTACATGCATTGGTTGCTTGTGTCATCCCGGCTTTTATTTCTTTGTTTGTGAAGCCCCTTTGTTTTAGCCTAATTCTCTCCCTCTTTCCTATTTTATTCAATTTCTCTCCTATTGTATTCAATTATGGTCGAATCCTATGTAGATTGCCTACGTATCATGACCCTGTATGAATTAGACCGAGCGTAGTTCTTGCAAATTAAAAGTGAAGCATAAAATATTTTCCAAAGTTTCCATTCTCATAATAACAAACTGCAGTTACAAGGACTCGAAAAGATGGTAGATTAAACAAGGAACTAACAGCTTTGATAAAAGAACTACAGACTCGAAGAACAACGAACTATGCACAAAAGAAAAATACAGACTCCTGGTTAAACTAATAGACTTTTAAATATATTTTTGAACAAAGGAAATGCAATCTTTATGAATACATTAATGCAAGTGCTCCTAGGCCCCGCGAGGCATCATTCGGCCTTGCCGGAGGCTTGCGTGCTAAACTCCCTTGGAGGTGGCGAAGGTCTTCCATCACTTGCCGAACAAAGGTCATGGCGGTGGCAAAGAACATGGATCTTGTCATATCCTCGGAGTTGTTGCACTTTGTGGTGATGTAGTCTGCGATCGCCCGTACTCTCTCCTTGATAACACCTTTTTCTTGCAACAACCACCCAATTTGCTCAGCCCTTGCCTCTAGAGTTTGTTCGGCTACCTGATTTAGTTCTTGGAATTACCGCAAATCCATCTCCAACCTTGCTATTGTTGCATAACAATGTTCTCTCATGGCTTTGAAATCCCCGACTTGCTAGGCCACTTTGTTCTCAGCCATGATGACCTTCCTTTTTAACCCAGCAACCTCATCGTCATTTCTTTCTTTTAATTGCTCAATGATGCGGGCTCGTTCATACGCATTTTTAGCTAATTGTTTCCGAACACTGGATAGCTCACCTTCGGCCTTATTCAAGTCAAACCCATACTCGTTTACTTTTCGCCTTAAATTGTCTATGAGCTTTTCATCTTTCCCGTTCCTGGGAGGATTTTCCGCGGCTGTATCATTTTCTGGATTTGTGCTCGCAACGTCTCGTTTTCTTTGGTTAATCTTTTATTTCCCCCTTCATCTGCAGCGGCTTGCAAACCATTTTCAAATTGAAGTTCTTTGACTTATTTTTCTAGTTTTCTTATGGTGGCCCTGTATTCATTTTCCTTGGCTAGCCAATCCCATTGTTCTTGTGATGTTTCAGCAAATTCTTGGAGGTGCGGTCTCTTAGCTGGCCTTCTGGGCTCTATCTATTTCCTATACCAAGCAAGATACCCCGGTGCAACCTCACCTTTATATATGTCGTACTCGGGTACCCAACGTCAAGTATTGACATTCGCTCCAAATTTGACGAATGATGGCTTCGGGAATTGACCATTGGGACTAATCTCAACTGCATGGCGGCTAATATCCTCGTCCTTGAGAATCATTTGGCACCTACCTAATTGCCTTAGCACTCTTTATGATGTATAGGGTTGGATACTTTGGAGACCCATCAGCATGAAATGAGGCCCAGTGGCTGGTATATACACGATTTCATCCACTGGGAGCTACCCGAACGTCAACTTTATCTGGTTTGCAGTGATAACCCGGAGATGCGACACCCATTATGTGACACCCTCAGGTAACCTAAACCCGTCAACCCTGCTGTAGAATTTTTCTATGCAGCTCTTTGTTGGAAACCCATAATTGAGGTTGTTGGCATAAGTGCTCGATCATCCATATTTGTAACAATAGGTTACATCCTTCAAAGAAGTCTCCTCCCGCTTTAGAGGCGGTGAGAGCACAGAAGATTTCGGATAGACCACGGGAGCGAGGGTGCTTTTGGCCTGAGTTATTAAAATGTCGATGTTCCGTGCTATCCGTATGTCAATATTTCCAGCCTTCTGCGGAAACACCAAAAGACCCAAGAAGAATACCATGAATTCAAAATATCGATGCTCCTCCCATTTGAGGTTGTTTCCTTTGCTACAACTATGGTTTTCCAGGTTATCTAATCCCCATATGTGCCCGTACTTCTGATATATAAACTGTGAGGTACAGAAGCCGGCTGACAGGTCTGGGTTATGAACCTTCCTACTGATTTTTAAGGAATCCAAGAACTTGTGCACGGCGAGGGCTCTTGGCGCAATCAAGTATTGGTGCCTCAGGGAAATCGTAGGGGCCCCAATATATCCAGTTATTTCTTCCAATGTCAGTGTGAGTTTGAAATCCGAGAAATGGAATACATTGTGAGCTGAGTCCCAGAATGTGATCAATGCCTTCATGATATCTCCCATCGGGTTAATTTTCAGCAACCCAGCCAGTCCTCCCAAATGCATGTTGACCCTATGTTGCCCCGCTTCCGCCAGGTCATTCCACCACATGTGTAGCTCCAAGGGAATTTTATTCATGAATGTTATTGGCAAAAGCTGATCCGTGCTCATTCTGCACATTTATTAGGGCGAATTAGTATCGCAAGATTTTATTCAGTTTGACTCCACACAAAAATTAAAAAATAACCTCTTTCTTTTATGAAATTTATTTTCTAAAACCAGGGCCCACCTTTGCAAATACGGCCTTTCAATACTTCCGAAGGAAGCTTTTAAGGTTGTGCTCGCTGACCGACCCAAAATAAAACTCAAATGTGACCATTTGTGCAAAGTCAGCCTTCCGGTATCCCTTTCGGTAACATTCGGCTATTCTTGGCAGTAACCGCATCACCCGATTTATTTAGGAAAATAAATAAAATTGGACATTTGTTTTTCTTTGTTTTTGTTATTTTCGCAAAAGGGAGGTTGGACGCGATGGGGGTTGCCTACGTATCTCGTACCTAACGAGAATCAAACCGGCGTATTTCGGGCAAAACAATTTGTCAAAACCACAACTTATGTTGAAAAGCCTTTTTTCTTCTTTTTTTTCCTCTTTTTTTTGCCTTTTCCCTTTTCTTTTTCAAAAATCCGGTAGCATTTCGGCACTTATTTGAATATTGGTTTTACAAAACAAATGATTAAGCCCTAGTATCACTTATTTTCTCAATTCTCGTTCCTTATTCGCAATCGGTCAATAAGAAAATCCAAAGCAACTAAATGCAAAAGTAGCACATAATACACATCTGGATGGTCTTTTCATTTCAGGTCACCTATCCTAGACGGACACAACCCCTGTGTTGAGTCCCCTAAGTCAAATGCATGCTGCAAATAAGAATTCCTACTAGGGATCCGGCATGAGGTCAAGTTATTCTAGGTTTAAAACCTTGGTATAGGGTCTAGACTGTGCACCTGAGCGAACGACTCGAGTCGAGGAGGCGGCTACGTACCAGGAACCAAAAGGCCATCCGGCTTAGTAACTTGTTCGGCCACTTTCTTATTTCAAGGTATGACACTAACAGAATAGGGGGTCTCAACCAGTAAGCACATCCCGGAGGTGGGAAGAGAAGGGTTTTATAGCAGTTTATATGTACATTTCAGATAATATCAAAGCGGTAAAAGCATCATTTTGCACATTAAGCCACATGTAAAATCAGATAATAAACAAATCCAAATACCACAACTATTCTAAGCTCGAATTCTTGAACCTTGAACCAGAGATTCTGGGTTCCTTCCCCAGCAGAGACGCCAGTCTGTCACACCTCCTTTTGGCTACTACATCCAGGCGAAAGGCGTAGATAAGGGAGTTTTTCCAATTAAAGGACAATCGAAAAAGGATTCAATTATTTAAGGAAATTTCACATTCGCCACTTGGGAGGTTTATGGTGTCCCAAGTCACCGTTTATAATCCCGACTCGAGGAACAAATGACTCTGTTTAACAGTTCGCGAACCAAAAATCCAGGTAAGGAATTCTGTTAATCGGGGAGAAGGTATTAGGCATTCCCGAGTTTTGTGGTTCTAGCATGGTCGCTTAACTGTCATAGTTGGCTTAAATTATCTGATTTTAAACAATTATTAACCTATGTGCATTCTGAATTTTTTAACCGTTTTTATTATTTTTTTTCAAGAAAATTGTAACGTCGTTAAAACATATCTTGAACCACGTCACATAAATGCACCCGTGGTTATTGACACATTCTAACTTCGTTGGGATTTGGATTTGGGTCATATAAATATGTACCCGTGTTTAGGAGATAAAATTATCAAGAACGTGCCTAAAAGTAACTATCACGTTATTATCTTTGCGAGAAGATCGTGAAATTTGCTAAACTGCATATCTCAAATCTCTAAGTATTTTAATATACATTTCACAAGGGCCACACAGTTTATGGTTCCGTTTGGCACGTCGCAACTCATCTTATTTTAAAAGGTCATTCCTAAAGCAAACTACTAAGGTTTTTTGTTGGATTCATCTCTACCAAGGCTCAACTAGTTGGTGGTACATTGTTAGGAAAGGTTCAAATTATCAATTTAATATTTTAGAGAGATTTCCAAATTCTAGCCCATGGGAAGGAGTAGGAGTTCGATTCATTCTCAGAAATACTCGAGCATTTGCGCTCAATTGCCAGTCCACGGAGGAGGCGAGCTGTTTGGGCTTGTTAAGGAAAGTTTCAGCACTGAACATGGTAAATGTCAACATGTAGGCTATGTATCCCTTAGTTAAATTAATTCTATGGGAACTTATCAACATACAAAATATGTCTGAATAACTATTTAACAACAATTTCGTGTTAACACATAAATCAACCTGAGTTGGAACACTTTGCTATTTTCAAAATGAAATCTGTTATCAAAATCTAATAGTTTAAATTAAAGAAAATTGATTTCAAGTTCACTTCCTAACTAAATGTGATTGGAACGTTTAAACCTTAAGCCTTTCACATTGCCAGGTACAACAGAATCACAGCTTCATTTGTCACAGACTGCATCAACCCTTTAACAGGATTAGACTACTATCAACACTCATTCATGGAATCAAAACCAAGCATTAACAGTCCAGTAACAGACCTATACTTATTTACAAGGCAAATCAATTTTAAATGTCCAATTTACACAAAATATAGTCCTCAGCTATGACAGATCTAATAGTACCAAAGCTAATACATACAATAATGAGACACAAATATCTACAAATAAAGTGATAAAATCACAGGAGGCAAATGTGGGCTTTGACTTCAAATCTCTTTAGATTTCACATTCACTAGATTTAACAACACTTCCCTTGGAAGAAGAAATACCCGGTAATCAAAATACAAAGGGGGTAAGGAGTCAGCAGCAATTTTAAAGATTAGCAGCCAAATTTGTGAGCAACACAGCAGTAGTAAATAGATCCAAACAGAATAAGCCACACACAGCTTTAAAAAGGACCTCAAATCAACTGAAACACACCCAATATGCTCTATAAATACCCAAACCTAAGTTAATTGATGCAAATAACCTAGAAATCATATCAAATTACCCTGAACTTAGCTGGACTCTTAATGGAATAGTGTTTTCTGATTTTCTGCTGATATTAGAGTCTTAAATGCCAAATTCTTTTAAGGGAAGGCTCTCAAATGTTCCAACTAACTAATATTTTTGATTTTGTGTTGTAATTGCAGGAATTGGAAGATTAATTTTCTTGCCATTGCTGGAAATTTCATAAATATTTCAGACTATCTAACCCCATTTTTTTTGAATGACTTGGGGTTCCTTTTATAGCCAAAGGCTAGGGAAACCCATTTATTTCATTTTAAATACTAGTCCCTCATTTGATTTTCATACTTTACCTACTTTGTCCTTCATTTTTTGACTTGTTTCCCAAGTTACTACACTGAACTACTGATTTTTAAACTAAACTACTCTTCTAGAAGGGTCTAAAAGATTCTGGCATTGCCTTTTACTTGTAGGATACCTATACTACCCTTGTTGTATTCTAAAAACTACCAAAACTATGTTAAAATATTATATTATCCCTATTTTATTCTAAAAATTACCAGAACTAAGTGGAAACCCTATTTTACCCTTTTAATGCTGAAATTATTGCCTTACTCAGCTAATTAATTACTTAGCTAATTATCAGCTATAACCAAACCCTAAGTAAATTGAATTATTAAACAGGAATAAACAACAGTCACACTCAGAAATCAAAACACTATTGAATCGAAAATTCCAAACAAATATTGAAGTTAGAGGAAAACATAGAAAGCTACTATCATACCATTTGTAACGATGAAAGACTGACCCCTATTCAAACTACTACCAGTTATTTGTTGAACCACAAACATGCAAAGGTCAAAATTAGGACTAAATAAACATGTGTATTATGCTGGGAAAAAAATGGATAACATGATTATTAGCTAAATCTAATGGTATCATCAGAAAAACAACAAAATGCACATAGCATAAATGGCTACCAAAATCCAAACTCAAGACTGAGCCCCATTTAACCAACGTTTCTGATTAAACCAATAGCCAGGACTTGTAACAAGACAAAATTATTATCAAAGAGGTAAATGAAAGATAGAACTGGGAACAGACAGAGACTTACTGGTTCCACCTTCGATTAGGCTTGCTGGGTTCGATTTGAGTCTTCAAGCAGAGTTGCAGGCTTGTTCTTGGCCAAAACAAATATGCAACTTCCTTTTGAGACTCAAATAGCTTGAACAAAAATCAACCTCAAAATTAAATCAGGCTGGATTTGAAATTTCAGGGGTTTGGGATTTATTTGAGAGGAACTGGATTTGTTTTTGGGTAAAGGAGAGCAAGGGGAGTGTAGGGTGTTGATTTGGAGGGCGTTGGAGCCGACGGAGCCGCCGTTTCTTTAAAAGAATATTCCACGAGAAGGGCCATATTCGAGGGGTGATCTTAGAGGTGTTGGAAAGAGGTGAGCATGGGGATTTCGGGGTATAATTTTGGGGTCCATCATAGTTGTGCCGCCGGCGGCGGCGATTTTCGACTGGCTGGGCGGTGGTGATACGGCGGAGATAGGGCGGAGGTGAGGCGTTGTTACACCGGCCAATTTAGTGTTCGTCTTAGACAGGGTACGAGGTTATACTGGTAAGGGGAGGAGGGTTATTTCGACACTCAAATAGAGCAATCACCCTTGCATCTTGACCGTTTGATCAGGGATGATCAACGGCTCAGATGCCTGGGCGAAAACGACGTTATTTTTTTCTTGGGTTCTTGGACCGAGCAAGGCTATTGGGTCAAGGTTCATTTGGGTTTGGTATTTTGGGCTAAGTTTAATGTAAGACTTGGCCCAAAATAAAGCCAATATTGCATACCACAATTATTCTATATTTTTTGTATTTTGTTTTATTATTATTATGTATTTTATATTTTATTCAGATTTTATAATAATAAAAATAAAAAATAGCAGTAAAATAGCCAAAACATATTCAATCAAGAAATAAACTAAATAAACTCTTAAATTCTAAATTTCAACAAAAATTAACCAATTTTGTTATTTTTCCCACATTTTCGACATTAATTTAATCAATAACCTAAAAAATGTAAAATTTAAATCTTAGATGCAGACATGCTATTGTTTAATATTTTAATGAATTATGCAAATTAAAATGTGTGACATGCAAATAAACAAAAAATTATTCAGTTAATTCCTTAAATTTCAAATAATAAAAGGAAAAAAAAATAAAATCACACAATTAATTCCTTAAAAATTCAAATAGTAAAAGAAAAATCCTAATTTAATGAATTTTATAGGAATATGTCAAGCGAGGAAAATATTACGTGCTCACAAGCCAGAGCACCCTTCTCTATTAAAGCTTGAACGTCCGCCCAAGCCTTCAACTCATCATTCTCCCACTTGGCTCGGCCAACTTTTCTCCGAAGGTATTCCTGGTCCTCCATCTTCTCTGCAACTGAAATAAAAAAACATTTGCCTCAGGAGCTAGAAGAAGGAATACGTACTCCCTTGGAATATAAACTACCTGCTCTTTAAGGTAGCTCTCATAATTCAAGCACATACTTGCCTCATACCATAATCATACCAACTCGACTTCCTTTTCATCATAAAGAAGCCTAAGGGATTTCTCCCCGTCCAAATCTTTCCGCAAGTCGGCCTCACGACGAAGTAGCTCGGACTTATGCTTGTCAAAGGCCTACGAAAAGGGAGCTCAATAAGAAAGGGAAGTCATATAACTCAAAGGCTTGTGCCAAAACTCTCCGCTGAGTAGAGCCGCTGATCTTCCTCGAAGGTCGAGTGCACATCTACTAGTTTGGCTCCCTCAGCCCAAGAGAACCGATCTCAGTTGGGTCACAATCACTCGGTACATACGGTCCCGGAGTTCGAGTATCCATCGAAGTACCTTATATGGGAGAAAGAATTGGCGGTAGAGAATCCTCATTCCCTGAAGTACCTTCGACGGGAAAAAAAGATGATAGCAGAGAAGAAACCATATTTTCAATGCCAGAGATCACAAGTGTAGCAGGCTCAGCGGCTACATCCTCTCCGAGCCCCCGGTCCGGGTTTATCTTGCTTTGAGCATTGTCGCGCTGCAAAGGCTTTTCTTTCCTATTATTACCGATCTTTAGCCTAGAAGATGGCGATCCTTCTCCCTCTACGAGAAGGCACGGTCTTTTCTCAAAGGAATCCCTGACGCCTACGACGATGGAGCTAGTGCACATGAAAAGAAAATGCCTTTCAAAATGGAGCAAATCACATAGCACGTACCGTGATGGTTCGACTCCCATCTACCCCTAGCCAAAGTTCGCCATTTACGCTCATCATAAGTCAAGTGGGTCGCCAGCTTTCGAGCCCAATCTAGAAGATCAGAGACCTCGCACGACATCCATGAATTTGTTATAGAAGAGGAAAGGAAGGCACATTTACAAAGCCCACCTTTACCATAATTTAAAAACTATAGAGGCACAAGTATAACGTTTATGTGTAAAATTCCATTCCCCGGGAAATGGCAAAAACTCCATAGGGACAATATCATCATTTCATACTCGAATGAATTGGTTCATCCAATCCTCGTCTCCACCTTCCTCTTTATCAATAACAGAAGGTGTAGTAGAGAAAAATCGTAGGGTATCAGACTACAATGGCGAAAAGGAATGTACGGCCTAATGAGATGGCTAAGAGTGAATTCAAGCCATGTTTTCTCCATAAAAAACCTAATCATCAATTTTATCTGCCCAAATGATGTATGAACTTGCGCCAAGGTAACCTGATACATTCACCAGAAGTCGAGCACGACCTTATCAAGGGGGCCCAGCGTGAAAGGATACGTGTACACATTCCAAAACCCCAGGCATGGTCTGTGATGCTCTCCTCCGAGGAAGGTATCTGTAGTACTACTTTCTCCCCCAATCCACAATCTTTCCTCACCAACTTCAAAGTATGCTCCCATTGACCCTGAGCATCAGGAAACTTTTTTGACAAGAAGTCCCCCTTCGAAGCAAAATGCCCCGGGGCTAAGTCGCCTGGCATCAGCAATGCTCCGCCAACCAGGCATGAATCAGAGGCGGAACTTTCTCCTCCCTATTGAACGGACCCTGATGTAACGGTCATGATTGTGGTAAAACTAGAGAATTAGAGTAGGAATTTGAACAAGGGCGTCAACATTGAAATAATGGAGGACCTAACACAGAAAAGGAGAACTCTACAAAAGAGGATAACTACTCGAAATAGCGGAACCATCAAATGGGCAGACAACCCTATATACGAAAAAATAAGCGACTATCCGCCTGTCTCAAAGGCCAATTAAAAATACTAGCTAAAGATTTTATCTCTTTGAGTAGATGTACCGGTGGGATCACCTCGGTCATTTCATGACCATGTCATACACTTGATGCTGACATACGATGTCTTAGGATCAAAGACCCCCGCATCAACCAAGCCTATAGATGGTACCTGATCTTGAAGTCCTCCGCCAAAAGGAAGATATGCTTCAAGAAGCCAATATTATCATTAAAATTCCCGAGATGGTACCCGATCTCGACGACCTCCACCAAAAAGGAGATAGGCTCCAAGAAGCCAATGTTATCATTACAAGTCCCGAGATGGTACCCGATCTCGAGGACCTCCACCAAGAAGGAGATAGGCTCTAGGAAGCCAATGAAATCACTACAAGTTCCAAGATGATATCCGATCTCAAGGACCTCTCTCAAAAAGAAGATAATTTCTAAAACCTACTCACATAGGCTTCGCCTTGAGGCATCCAAGGAGACCCCCCATCGAGGACAACCGCAAGATCTAAAAGGCTGAGTCTCATTCAGAAAGTTCGGAGCCCTACTATCATCCCATTCAAAGTCGTGGGTCTCGATGACCCAAGTTTGCCAATCCAATACGAGCTCGGTCCAAGGAACATTAGAGGGTCCCATAAGAAATCATATTAATCAATAGAGATCCAGAGGAGATACTCGCGCCCGAGCTCGATATTTGCACCAATCGATGGAATGATGTATTAAGATTCTTTGCAAATGCATATGAAAGGAAACAAAGCATTAATTCAAAGAAACACCTTTTTCATTAATAAGCAACGATAACAAAAACCCGCATGAGGTCCTTACACAGAAACAACGAAGCAAAAAAGCACAATCAATACTCTTTGGAAAACGTAACCGATGGCGCCATCAATGTCTTTGAAAGACGTATTGACAGGCGCAATCAATGCGTTTTTAAGAATTGGACCGCCGGCAATATTGCTGTTTTAAAGAATAAAAGGCGGTTGTGCATTGAATAATTTTGAAAAAATGGACCAACGAGACATCTCAGTTATCGCAAAGGCTTACATCATAAGTATGGCATCATCAATATGAAATCATCCTGAGAAGTTTGAAAAGATGGATATCAAAGTCGTTTCTTATCGTTTCACTCTAAGAAATGCGGGAACTATCTATATACAGCAAAATCGGAGGGTCCAATTTCCCGTCGTTATGACACCTCGTAAGCACGTCTCGAAGGCTCGATACTACGATCGTTATGGCCACGCTTCGACTTGCAGCCCTCACACTACTACTATTGTGATATAAGCGGTTCAAATTGGTTGAATCATTTTCAATCATCCTAGTTGGAACTTATATGCATCACCTGTACGGTGGTTCATGCATAAAGGTTTAGAACTCTTTTCTTATCTAAATCTTCAGTGATGTTCTACACTTAATACCACACAACAGGGGGATGATTTGTGTGGTGCCCAATTTTTAATTTAACCTGATTTTAAAAGGACCTGGTTCTTCTATGTGTTCCAACTATTATTGTTATGAAATAATAAATATAGAAATCATAGAATGCAGAGATTTTACGGGGAAACACCTGGCTTAAAAAGAGAAAAAATCATAATCTACCTTCCAGTAGGATTTTTCCAATCTCTCCACTAAAATCACTAAGCCAAAAACTGGATTTGCAAAAGCTCTTTTGTAAACCTAGGATTAACTCTAATCACATTGTAACACACAGCTTCAACTATTGCGACAACTTCAAGTTAACTCTAACTTGAAAAATCTAAGTACCTAATATAACTGCTTTTAGATAAAGCTGAAAGGTACAATATTAAAACACCTACTAAAATTGAACTAGAATAAAAATAGACGATTGGTACTGGTTCTTCTACTAGTTCAAGTAGCTTCAGGATTGCACGCTTGAATCACACATAAATTTCCTGCAAATTGCCTTGCTATTTTGCTCTCTATTCATGTTTAACTTCTGCTTGTGTGCATTACCTATAGAAGAGAACAATACTGATATTTATAGAATTAGTAAAAAAAGATTGACTAGAATACATATGCTACTCTTCCTTGGTTGAAGAGTTCTAGTTGGTCTCATCCTCTAACTCTATCCATTTATATAATGAGTCTTTCTCCTTATCCAATATAAATCCTTTTCAATCATGATCAGGAGATATCACTTGTGATAAGTTAGGTTTATCTCCTTCACGTGCATCTTACATGTTTGAGTTGATCATGACTGTGCTTCATAAAATAAACCTGGTCCATGTCTGAGTTCCTTTGTCAGACTTTAAAACTTTACCTTTAAAATATACTTATCATTAAGGACCGGGTTCATTAGGTTATAAACATCACTTATTCAGAATATATAAATCACAATATCACTTTCCCTTTTTGGCATCAAAGAAAAGTTGCATAAACAAAGTGCGATTCCCAGAATTTTAACAATTACTCATGGCCACTGGGGCAACTGCAAGTGCAATCATGGGCTAATCATTAGTACTCAAGAAACCACATTCAAACTATCAAGGAAATATTAACAATCAACAAGAGAAAATAGTAGATTTCATTGATAGGAGATATGTTGCTACCACAATCCAAAAAAAGAAAGCAAAAATATTCAAAACATGACCAAAAGAAGAAAAACGTCTCAGACTGGGTCACTGGTTGATCTACACTAGGCTAGGAGGCTTAAGGCTGGGAAGAACTAGGTGCTTTGTTTTTTTGACTTGGAGGAGTGTCAGCATACCTTGAAGAATGTCGTCATTCTTCTCTTTTTCTCTTGCCAATTCAGTTTTGAGATTATCTCTCTTAGTCTCCACCCCAACCAACCTCTTCTTCAGCCTTTCAATCTCAACATCCTTAGCCCTGTTTTCTTGCACCAAGGCTCTGACCTTGCTATTCTTTGGTACCTTTCTGGATGAACTAGGTTCTTTAGGAGTGACATTGACTTCAAAATCGCAAGCAAGCAGAGTACTAACCCGAAAATGATCCATGCTTGTAGTAACCTCCCACTTTTTCATAGGCACATTGAAATGTGCAAGAAAAGTTGTGAGAATGAAAGCCATAGCGAATGGTATGAGTTTTGGTATCATTAATAACTCTATCAAGAAGCTGGATCATAGCTTTCAATCACTTTCTTCAGCAGGCCTATGAGGGTTTCCTCTACAGATGAACCAGGTTCATCTACCTAAACGACCATTCCACTTGCATATTTGGTTAAACTCACAAGAGTTAGTAAGGAATCAGCCACTCGTGTCCCATTTCCCACCCACACAAGATCTAGTCATGCAACTATTTATGATGTACTATGCCAAAATTCAACAAACTTGGCATTTTCAAAGTTAGTTCCATGATCAGAACTAATTGATGCAAGTTCATTACCTAGTTGTTTCTAAGTTTTTCTAACAAAAGAAGTAAACGTGTCAAATGTTTCATCTTTAGATGTTAAAAATAATGTCCAAGTAAACCTAGAGGGATCATCAACAAGCACCGTTGCATATCTTTTACCACCGCTGCTTAATCTTCGCATTGGACCACAAAGATCCATATGGACGTTCTAGTGGTGCTTACCACTTTCTTGCATCTAAAAAAGGATTCTACCTGCTTTCCCCTTACACAAGCCTCACAAACTTTGTATTCCTTGAACCTGATGTTAGGCATCCCTATTACCATATCCTTAGAGACTAATTTGTTGAGTTTACTCAGTCTTTCATGTCCAAGTCTCTTGTGCCAAAGGAGGGGATCATTTTCCAACACACTTAAGCAAGTGCGTTGATTTTCAGAAAGTGTGGATAAATCTACAATGTATGTATTGTTTACTTTTTTTTCCTGGAAAACAATCTTGTCAGTGGTAAGATTAATCATAAAACATTTGGTAGAGGCGAATGTACCTTTTTACCTCTATCACATAATTGTGATACACTGATTAGACTGTACCTTAGGCCATCTATCAAGTAGACATTCTCAGTAGAGTGAGAATCAGTCTTACCTACCTTTTCCAACCCCGATGATCTCACCTTTCTTCTCATTTCCAAAGGAGACATTACCTCCTTTTAGGTTCTCAAGTGAAATGAACTAGTTCTTACTTCCAGACATATGTTTTGAGCAACCACTATCCATATACCATGTTTGGCTACTTCCCTTCACTTGGACTTTGTAAAACAAAATCAGGGGTTAATTTTAGGAACCCAAAGTTGTTTGAGTCCATTTCTATAGGCAAAAGGGGTGAATTAAATTCTTTTTAGCCTATTCAGGCAGCTATTTGTCCCTTGAACAAAGATTTTTTTCTTTTGACTGGCCTTTTCTTTCTCATTGCACTTACTTTTGTAAGGACCAATCTTACCACAGTGTGTGCAGATTTTATTCTTAGGAAGTGTGATGTACTTGCTTTTGGGATCCCACTTAGGTGATGGGTTCCCATAGCCAAGTCCTCTCTTATTGTTACTGTGATGCTCTTGTAGCTAGGATAGTGCATCAGAGGACTTATTCCATTTGCAAGTTCTATCTAGTGCATGCTTCACCTTGCCTAGATCTCTTTTAGGACTCTTATCTACTCATCTCTCTTGTACCACTCATCCTTCATTTTTCCTAGATTTGTTTCTAAGGTGAGGTATGTAAGATCAACTTTCTTTTTACCTGTTCCAAATTTTAGTTTTGAATTCTCAGATCTAAGGTCTAAGACAGTGGTGTCAAGTTCAAGAGTCTGGTTCTTCAACTCAGTATTTTTACTATCACTTTCAGTAGCCGTGAGTTCCAAGAATTTTGCACTTAGCTTTTAGGATCACACCTTCCCTAGACAATTGTTCCTTCTCATTGTTTATGACCTTAGTAGTCTAGCAGTAATTTAGATAGTTTTTCTTTAGAAAAAAATTTAATCTTGTCTTTGAGATGAATCACGCTTACCTCTTGTTCATCATCTGATTCTCCAATAGTCGTAAGTGGTTGTTCATCTCCAACTTTATCTTCTGAATCCCCATCTGAGCTTTCTCCCCAAGCAGCAAGCATAGCCTTTGTTGATCATTTGTTCTTCTTGAGTTGAACCTGTTCTTTCTTCCCATTTCTTCATTCAGATCTTTCTTTCTTCCATTTAATTTCCCATGTAGGACAATTCTTGATCATGTGGTCAGTTTTACCACATTTGTAGTAGCCCTTGTTGGTCTGTTTTTCAAGGGGCCTTGCTTTGTTGAAGGTTGAACCTCTTGAAGAACCCTTTCCTCTCATTAGGTACTTCTTTAAATCCCTAGTGATCATAGCCATTTCATCATCCTCTAAGTCTTCACCTTCAACTATTCTGATATCCAGGCTTCTTTCCTTCTTGGGTGCATCCATCTTCATGGTTTGCCTTCTCAGTTCATAGGTTGTGAGATTTTCAATCAGCTCATCCAACTTTAGAGTAGCAATGTTCTTTGATTCCTGAATAACAGTGATTTTGCTTTCCCAAGTTACTAGCAAGACCATTGTTAATATTTTCTCAACCTTGTCTTCTTCAAGGATAATTCTTCGAAAAGACTTAAGTTTATTTGTTAGTATTGTGAACCTTGTGTACATCTCTTGGATGGTTTCTCCTTACTTCATGGCAAAATTCTCATATTGAAAATACAACAGGGTTCCTCTTGATCACTTTACTTGAGGAGTTCCTTCATGGGCCACTTGTAAGTGTCCCAGATCTCCTTAGCAGTAGTACAACTTTGAATTATGTTGTGCTCATCTGGACCTAGTCCACACACAAGCCTTTTCCTGGCCTTGGCATTATTTTTCCACTTCTTTAAATCTTCAGCAGTACAGTCAGCTCTACTCTTTGGCACATCCAGTCCTTCAACATTCTTCTTTATAGTAGCTAGGGGGCCATAAGTAACAATGTCTGAAAGTTCATAGTATTTTCCTATGATGTGGTCTCTCATCATGTTCTTCCACCATGAATAGTACTGGCCATTAAAGAGTGGAGGTCTAGCAGTGGATTGTCCTTTCAAGTTTCCAGGTGGTGCACTCATCTTGATCTGTTCCTAAGAGGTTAGCCTCTTCAAGGATAACCTGCTCTGATACCAATTGATGTTCCACACTTCAATATCACACAAGAGAGGGAGAGTGATTTATGCGATGCCCAATTTTTTGTTTAACCTGATTATAGAAGGACCTAGTTTTCTATGTCTTCCAACTACTAATATTGCGGAATAATAAATATAGAAACTAAAGAACATAGAGATTTTACATGGAAAACACCTGGCTCAAAAAGGTGAAAAACCCACGACCTACCTTCCAGTAGGAATTTCTCAAACTCTCCACTAAAATCACTGAGCCAAAGCTGCATTTACAAAAACTCTTTTATAAATCTAGGATTAACTCAAAAAACTCTTTTGTAAACCTAGGATTAACTCTAATTCCCGTTGTAGCACATAACTTCAACTGTTGCGACAATTTCAAGTTAATTCTAACTTGAAAACTCCAAATACCTAATATAACAGCTTCTAGATAAAGTTGAAAGGTACAATATTAAAACACCTACTACAATTGAACTAGAATAAAAGGACAGACGCTTGGAACTGGTTTTTCTATCTGGTTCAAGTAGCTTCAGGATTGCACGCTTGAATCACACATAAATTGCCTGCAAAATTGCCTTGCTATTTTGCTCTCAATTCACGTTTAACTTCTGCTTATGTGCATTACCGGTAAAAGAGAACAACACTGATATGTATGGAGTTAGTAAAAAGAGATTGACTAGAATACAGATGCTACTCTTGCTTGGTGGAAGAGTTCTAGTTTGTCTAATCCTCTAACTCTATCCATTTCTTAAGCCATGTTTCTCTTTGTGTAAGGAGTATTTCTCCTTATCCAATATGCAATGTTTTCGATCATGATCAGGAGATATTACCTATGATAAATTAGGTTTATCTCCTTCACATGCATCTCAATCATAACTGTGCTTCACAAGATGGACCTGGTCCATGTTTGAGTTTTTTTGTCAGTCATCAAAACTTCACCTTTACTTGGCCCAAGATCAAGGACAAGGCCCTATCCTATTCTCAAACCCTCTGCCGAGCTCTACCGTGCCTGTATTTCCTTGTATTTTGAAGAGGAAAAAAAATATCTCTACCTATTGCAAACTTTCTTTCATAGAAATTATCTAAATGGGTCAATCCTCCCATCCCATTTGTCTTAGCAACTTATCCTAAGGTTTCCTCGCCAAGATCTTCTGGGCGAGGACAAAGGAAGAAACTCGTCTGTTATGGAAAGACGGCCTTTTTTAATGACGATTATTCCTACCTTCGGTAGCTTAAGAGTTTATGTCTATCCCTGGTCGGGTACAATTTCCTTTCGTTTTCTCCCTTGTAGCCATTACTCGATTTCGTGCAAGTTTATCCACAACCCCCAAACTTACTTGAAGAGGAATCCTTTCTCACGAGCAAACACAACCCCTACACATACCCAAGAGCACCCTTTCCTACATATCCATACAAGACCCAAGTAGGCAGGTCGAGATCCTACGAGGTACCCACTACTCGGAGTACCCTCCCAAAAGGAAAAAGATATGTCTGTCAAGTTCGGTTCTTCTTAGTTACGCTGGGCGTGTTCGGCTAGAAATGCTATGCTTGCACACAAGACTACCCCTCTTCCCGAAAGTTTTGTGGGGTCTACTTTAGGACGACGGATGACTGCCCATAGAGGGTTTACTACACAAGGCCCTTGCAGAGGAAAGGATTTATCCCAACGAATAGAAGATAATCAGCTCCACATAACATATGGATTAGCACACTTTCAAGAAGAATATAGAATAGTCGAAGATCTAGCATGCAGGACATAATGATCACTATAAATTCAGGAATTAGAAATGTTGTAATACACTCTTTCCCATAACTTCTCATACTAGACCAACCCACTAAAAAGCAAATAAGGATCAGAAATACGGTCAATATCAAGAGATACCATGTATCCCCGAATAAAAATTTATGTATTCATAATGAACCCATCGAAGGCTTTCCACAAATCGAGATTTCGCCGTAGAAGAATCGAATTGTATCCGAAGAACAGGGGAATACAAAAAAGTAATAAGAGAGGCGCACAGACCAATCGTATCGGTCATATTCTTGAATTTGGAATGAAATGAGATGTAATGCTTCCTAGAATGAGACAAAGAACAAGACCACTTAGATCAGAATAGCATACACAGAAATGTTCTAACATAGAGCAGAACCGAACATGAAAGAGATTCATTGAAAACAGTAAAAAGATGGGCGCCTAATTCCGAATACAATAGGGGTCTATTAGTGCAAATCAGCTGAACGTCGTGATTGATGAATGGGTAGGGGGATTAGGTGTACCTCACGCGGAAGTAACAAGGCTAGTCTTCCCTCTCCCCCTGAACAAAGAAGTAGTGGGGGCCCTTCCGGCGAATGCGCCTTTATTTATATTCTTTCTATTTTTGAATTATCAATGGAGAATCATTCTAAAAAAATCTATTTGGAAAAATGCAATTCATCGAGTTCAATTTAAGGTGCACCTTGCCTTTTTTAAGGTAGCTTTTTCTTACGCCTATTTAGCTAGTGGGGCATTGGTCATAGCAAAAACTCATCGAAGGGATAAAAAAAAAATAAAGAAGAGAAAAAGAGGAAAGTTTTTCTGTCTTTCAGTCCAAATAACATAACAAAGAAACCACTCAAATATGAAACTTAAATAAAGAAGTCTTAGTAACAACTAACACCAAACTTCTACCCTCCTTTCTTTTCTACTTTTTCTCTCTCCTTTTGTTTGTGCTTGCACCTGGGCTTTTTATTGTGTTTTATAGAGGCCTAGAAAATTTTTATATAATAATAAATGTAGAAAGGTGAGGGTGAAGTACTTTCCCCGGCATACGGAAAGAATCTCCAAGACGCCGACTTTCAAAAGAAGAGTAAGGGATGGGGAAAGGGAGACTCTAAACCAAACGAGACTAGAAAGAACGTAGGAATTAGTACCATTCATATGAATGCTTTTGTCTATTCGAGACAACAAAAGGACAGCCCTCTCTATTTCTCGGTCTCGGTTTAACATCATATATCGCTCTGGCAAGCATTTTTCTTGGTTATAGTGCGGATGCTAGAGCAACTACTCTATGCTTTGGTAGAATTTCGAAAAACTAATGCAAGAATTACCTCTGTGCATAACTAATACCTTGTTTGGTAAATTTATTCAACATGTGTATAACTAATACTTGTATTAGATATACATCACACTTGGTATTATCCTATGTATAAATACTGCATATAAAACTATGACATTAGTAATACCAGGGCTATTAATACATATATTAGTATGGTTATAGACAAAGCTATCCTTAAAATCCTTAAAGCTAGAGCATACGGAGAACAATTTTATAAACAACTAGTTTTCTTAAAAATTATGCAATGCATTATAATTTTTAACACACAATGCCAAACAGTAGATAAGAAATAATATCAATGCTTGCATTACTATAACCCATGCATTGCCGATTCCTTCATTACTAATACACCTTATTCCGCACTATTCTTATACACCCTACGAAATGATCCCTTAGTTTGTCATTTTCCCATATCTTGTATTGTTAGTACTTTCCATTAGTATCCCTTTAGTTTGATATCACTATATATCTTGCATTGTTATTACTTGTAATTAATACTTCTTTCATCTTCTCCTTTGTTATCTTGGATTCAATTTTTTAAATATCATGTATTATTAATACTTGCAATAAGTATTTCTTACATTATTTCTTTGCCGAGGGTCTTCCCCAAACATTCTGTTAGAAAATACGCTTAACACTAGAGGGGGGTGAATAGCGTTATAATAAAATTTAGCGAAAACTTGCGGAAATTAAAATTTGCAGGAAATAAATAAGTGCGTTAAATAAACAAAAAGGAAAGAACGCACCGATATATTCTGGTTCACCACAACACGTGGCTAGTCCAGTCCCCGAGAGACTCTCTCGAGATTTTCCACTAACTTGTTAAGCTTACGGGTGCTGAACAAACCTTTACAACTTAAGGACACAAGCCTTAACACCTTTGCTCGGAGATACAACACTCCGAGACTTCAACCAAGGAAACACAAGTTCCTTACAACAAGAGAATCACAATTCTCTTACAAGTGTATAAAACACTAAACACTCAAACAAAATACTCCTTAATGAGTAGATATGAGTAAAAGAAGTAAGTTCTAGATCACAACAACTTTGGACAAGAATATGGCTCTCAAAAGCTTTATGAAATTGAATATAAAATGATAAACAAAAGTATGCAAGCTTATAGCAATGTAATGATCAGTTGTAGTATGTTGTTGTGTTTAGAACACTGAAATGAAGCTGTATTTATAGTTGAAAAACTTGGCATTACCGTTGCCTAATTGCCAATTAAGAGTTGCTGATTTTACTCACTGACAATCGATTATCAAACCCCAACAATCGATTGTCTGCCAGTCAGATCAAAATTCAATCCCAGATTTTACGCTTGATAATCGATTACATACAATCCATAATCGATTACTGGCAACGTTCAAAAAATCCTTTCCAGATTTTACCACAAACAATCGATTGTCCAGAATCAACAATCGATTACTCAGCAACGTTCAAAAAATCTTTTCCGGATTTTAATCAAAACAATCGATTATACAAAATCAATAATCGATTACCCAAAAACGTTCAAAAAATCTTTTCCGGATTTCAATCAAAACAATCGATTATACAGAATCAATAATCGATTACCTGACGGTATTTGAAAACTTTACGACAACGGTTAGCTTCACAATCGATTGCACAAAGTCAACAATCGATTACTTATCAGTTTTTGAAAAACATTTTAGACACTGTCTCTTTGACAATCGATTGTCCAATGTAACAATCGATTATTCAATAAATTTGAAAATCACTGGAAGACACTGTCTCAACATAATCGATTACCATTAGTTCATAATCGATTATTCTGAGTTTTGAAAAACTTTGATGGACACTGCCTCAGTCACAATCGATTGTCATTAGTTCACAATCGATTGTCATGCAGGTTTGAAAAACCTGATGCTCACTGTCTTACTCACAATCGATTGTCATTAGTTCACAATCGATTGTCATGCAGTCTTGGCTTAAAACAATCGATTATCATAAGTACATAATCGATTATCTTAGTCCAGATTTTTAAGGCATGTCTAAAAATTATTTTGACTACTGTAACTATGCATGATTTAAAATCATTTGACATTAAACTAAATATGCATGATTTTGGAAAATAATTTTATGAGAGAAGCCATGTTACGAGTCAAGTTGTAGGATCAAGATCACAATTAAGAATGACTCAATTAAACTATAAAACTTTGTCTTGAGCTTGAATCTCGTTGTATATCAATTGTGCGCTTGTTTCTTGAACTTCGTCATATATCAATTTTCGCTTCGTTTGTCATTCATCAAAACCTATACAAAAGAACACACGTTTTAGTATATTGCATTGAGAACGTGTTTCCAACAATTTCCCCCTTTTTGATAATGGCAAACATTAAGCGGGATATGCAAGACAAGCAATTTATATTGACGATTCAAGACAAGTATATACATGCAACAAGTATGCAATTTGTTCCCCCTCAATTTGAGAATTCCCCCTCAATTTAAGCTTATAACTTGAGAGTGCATCATACCCGTTATCTTCCCCCTTTTTCCATTAGCAAAAATAATAATAAGATGCCAAAGATGAAATAAACCTTGTTTATTTATTGGAAAGAAAAAATTACAGCAACAGGGAAGACAATACAACATATAAAAACAAACTTAAAAAAAACAATTATTCATTCATCATCTTCCGCCTCATCATCCGGCGCTGCTTCATATGGAACAAGACCCGCATATGGATAATGAACGTGGTCAAAATATCCATGGATCTCGTGAGTTAATTGACCGAAAGAAGAGGTCAATGAAGCAATTTGGTCGGAAATGAATTGGAGGGAAGGCTCTTGAGGCGGAGGAGCACGACGGGTTGGAGGAGGAGCAGGCGCTACATGATTACCGTCATGATGAAAGGAGGATTCCAAAATTTCCCACTTTTTGGTACTCTTTTTTAGAGGACCATTTCCAGTGATGAATCCGGTGGCTTCAAGAAAGTTCATGATGAGGAGAGCATAAGGAAGAGGCCTATCATCTCCGATAGCGTCACGCATGTGAATTTTGATAAGCCGACACCAATTGATGTTAGCTCCGGTAACTATGGAATGCATGAGCTTGGTGTCCTCTTGGGAAATGGTAGTATGGTTATGCTTACGAGGCTTGAAGACTCGGGTGATGAATTAGAAAATCAACCGATAATTGGGATCCATTCCCGTAATTGTAGGACGACGGGAAGAAAGATTTGGATCATAAGAAGTAAGACCGATTTGGTGTAAGAGGGCTGTTTCATCAAAAAGGTCTCCGGCCTCTCCGCTGTACCGAAAAATGTCTTCACCATTATGAGGAAGACGGGCAATGGTATGAAGATTTTCATCGGAAAGAAGAATTTGATCACCATTAATGTTGGTGACAAGCTCACCATCATCATCCTCATGGAGGTTGGAATAAAATGCTTGAACCAATGTAGTATTGATATAAGGATGGGTAAGGAGTAAAAAGTCAAGAAGTTGAGAATTTTTGAGCATATTTGCAGCAGGCCCAAATGATTCAAGATACTTGTGGGTTGAAAAGCGGGGTGGAATAATGTCGCGCTTTTCAAATTTGGTTAAGAATCGAGTAAGCTCGATGTCGGAATTAAAATATAGAACGGAACCATCTTGATAGGGATAGTTCGGACGAGGAGGGGCAGCAGAGGCGGATGCGCCGTGCCTAGCAGAACGGGAACGTTTTGAGTGACGGCCCGACATTTTTAATGAAAGCTGCTGGATTTTGCAAAGGATTAGAGGGAATTTGATATTTTGAAAGCTAAAATTGATGCTTGAGTGAATGAATATGAACATATATGAAGCCTATTTATAAAGGGGAGAGTGGCTTATCATTTATGGAAGAAATCTGCTGAGAATTTAAAGCCAAATCAGTCAGAAACGGTAAAATAAATTCACTGACCGTTAGACAATCGATTGTTGAGATGCAATAATCGATTGTTGAAGAGTTATTGACCTGACTTGGAACTGACACAAATCGATTGAGGAGCCAAACGGTAACAAAAGTTTAAATTTCTGACATGAAATAATCGATTGTCAAATGTGGAATAATCGATTGTTTTGGAAAAGCATTGCTGAATGGCTGAGACATAAATCGATTATGCAATTTAAGGAATCAATTATTAAACAAAACTGCATAATGAACATAAACCATAAACAATCGATTAGTGATACTGCTAAACGATTTTCAGCACAGTAAAATAATCAATTATTTGCTTGGAACAATCGATTGTTCTGTGCCAAAACTTTATAATTCCCCTTATCTTTTAGGGCGATACCTGCAAAATAGAATTAAACGTCTCCGACGCTCAAGTCAGTAATTTGTAAAGAAGTAATAACTTAAACTAGTGTTGCCAAGTGAGAACGTGAGCTCTTAAGAAGTGTGTCCTAAAGTGTTCTTAAGAGAGTTTCGGGTACTTACCTTTCCTCCGACGTCTCCAATTACCTGTTCAAGAGGGTGATCTTTGATCGTCCTCCACTCATTTGGCACTTTTGTTTCTTTTTCCAATCATGGCGCTTCTTCCGTTGGTTGTTCCTCAGTTTCATCTTTATTTTCCTTGGGTGGTTCCTCTTGTATTTTGTCTTTCAAGCTATCTAAGATACCTGCAAGATCAAAACCGGAATCCTTTCTCGCCAAGCGAGCATTATTTTCGGAAAATACAACATGAGGGGATTCCTCCACAATTTGGGTTCTTTTATTAAAGACCCTATATGCTTTACTACGTGAGGAATATCCAATGAAAATACCTTCATCCGACTTAGCATCAAATTTACCCAATTGGTCTTTGCCATTGTTATGAACAAAACATTTGCAACCAAAAACTCTAAAATGGGAAATATTTGGTTTCTACCCTTATAAAGTTCATAGGGGGTTTTCATGAGTATCGGCCGAATTACTACTCTATTTAGAACATAGCAAGCGGTACTCACGGCGTCTGCCCAAAAATGTTTGGGTATCTTAGCTTCGTCGAGCATGGTTCTAGCCATCTCTTCGAGACACCTATTTTTCCTTTCCACCACCCCATTTTATTGTGGTGTACGTGGAGCGGAAAAGGTATGCTCGATTCCGAGTTCGTCACAAAAGTCCGCAAAGAGATTGTGATCAAACTCTCCCCCATGATCACTTCTAATTGAAGTGACGATTGTTTCTTTCTCATTTTGAACACGCTTAAGAAAATATTTAAAATTTTGAAAAGCATCACTTTTATTGGCAAGAAATAAAGTCCAAGTAAATCTCGAGTAATCATCAACAATTACAAAAGCATATCTATTTCTTCCTAGACTTTCAATGCGAGAAGGACCAAATAAATCCATATGAAGCAATTGCAATGGTCTAGAAGTTGAAATAATGTTTTTGGATTTGAAAGATGCTTTTGTTTGCTTCCCCTTTTGACACGAGTCACAAATAGAGTCATTTTCAAATTTTAAATTGGGAAGACCAACAACTAAGTTTTGAGAAATCAATTTGTTCAAAAGATGCATATTGATGTGTGCTACTCTACGATGCCATAGCCAAGTATCATCCTCTTTACTCATTGGACAATCAACATAATCGGGTGAGGAATTAGCAAGATCAACCATATAAATATTATCCACTCTAAAACCACGGAGGATAATTTTGAAATCACTACGTCTGAACACTAAGCATTCATCCGAATCAAATAAAGCAAGATTTCCCTTGTCACACAATTGGCTTATGCTCAAGAGATTATGCTTTAATCCTTTAACAAGTAATATATGCTTAATAGAGGAATTTTCATCCTTACCGACCGAGCCGATGCCGATGATCTTTCCTTTATTGTTATCACCGAAGATAACACTTCCTCCTTCTTTGTGCTCTAATTGAAGGAATTTGGATTCATCTCCCGTCATATGCTTGGAGCATCCACTATCAAGGTACCATAGTACACTTGATCCCTTCAAGCACACCTACAAAACAAATTAATGTTCTTTAGGTACCCATGTCATCTTGGGTCCTTGGGGGTTAGGCATATTATAATGATGCGATTGAGTAATATGTCTATGACGTGTAAAGCATGCAGGAGCAATATGACCAATACGTCTACAATAATGACAAGTCAGATTTGGGTTATGCATCCTTCTAGGTTCATAGTAACTAGACGGATGAAAATTTCTTACACTATGACTATTTCGCATTTCATGAGAATTATTTCTCCTACTATGAGCTCTAGGATGGGCAGCATTTCTAGAGTGATTGTTTCTCGGTTGAAGGCCATTTCTTGGTCTTCTCAAAGGTTCAACATTTGGCCTAAAATATGCATCATTTCTAGGGTAACTATTTCTAGGTGGTAAGTCATTTCTGGGTCTCCTAAAATGTTCAACATTTTGTCTAGCATGCATATTGGTTCTAGGATTGCTATTTCTAGGATAAGCATTTGTTTTATTAGTCCTAGGTTGAGCCTTAGGTGGTTGGGGTTTGGCTTCAACCTCATTCTTAAATCCTATGCCATGCTTGGTTGATTTCAAATTTACAAGGACCTCATTCAAATTCTTGTGGGAAGAATTAAACTTATCTAAGGTACCTTTGAGTCTATCTACCTCATTTTTGAGATGCAAGCAAGAAGAACAATTTTTTGTAGAACTATCGGGCTTATCGGCGCTTCTTTTTCCAAAAAACTTGTTTTCCTCTTTCAGCTTTTCATTTTCTAAAACCAGTTTTTCTATATCCTTTTCTTTCAAAGAAAGCTGTTTTTGAAAATCCTTTTCTTTTAATGAAGCATTTTCTTTTATGCCCTTAACAGTTTTTGAAGCCTTAATAAACTCAGCATATAATTCATCAAAAGCAGTTCGCATTTCTTCAAGAGTAAAGAAGTTTTTAGACCAATTTTGACATACCTCATCTTTGTTGTCTTCTTGTGCCATAAGGCAAATATTTGCTGCTTCGTCTTCTTCTCCTTCGCTTGACTCATCTCCGGAGTCGCCTCCCCAAGAAATGTATGCACGTTGCTTTTTAAAAGGTTTCTTCTCCTTTTTGATGTTTGGGCAATTTGATTTGATGTGCCCGGTTTCACCACATTCATAGCACTTGATTTGTTCGCCTTGCTTTTTGCCCTTGCGTTCATACTCCTTGCGCATGAACTTTTGAAATCTTTTGATAACGAGTCCAAACTCGTTGTCTCCTTCCTCATCAATTTGCGGTTGGCTTGTGCTCGCCTTTAGAGCTATTCTTTGCCTCCTTTGATCATCAACAAAAGGGTTAAGAATAGTAGATTCATAGGTCTTAAGGTTACCTCTTAGTGCGTCGATGGTGACGTTTGAAACGCCAATGGATTCTTGAATTGCATCGGCCTTTGATCTCCATGCCGTGTGAGACTTCTAAGAATTTTTCGAACGAGCTCTCTATCCGTGAATGTTTTCTTGAGAGCATGTAGGTCATTTATGATTATTGAAAATTGCTCAAACATTTCGTCCACCTTTTCACCTTCCTTCATGTGAAATAATTCATAAGAATGGGTTAGGAAATCAATTTTTGCTTCCCTTACCTGGTCCGTACCTTCGTACGTAATTTCTAGCTTGTCCCACATCTCCTTTGCCGTTGTGCAACACGATATTTTCCTGTAATCGTCAGCATTAACAGCACAATATAATAAATTAATTGCTTTAGCATTATTTTGAACCTTTCGGATGTCATCCGCGTCATACTCATCCTCGGACTTGGGAACCCATTCGTTTTCCACCTTCTTTGTTGGAATTTGGTTTCCCTTCATTATCACCTTCCAAAGGTGAAAGCTGTTGGACTGAACGAAGATCTTCATCCTCTCCTTCCAGTACGTGTAATTTGTACCGTTGAATAGAGGTGGTCGTGTGGAGCACTGTCCTTCATCAATTCCTGCAAAAGAATCACGAGTAGAAGCCATGGATGGTTCTCTCAAACTGTTAAGTTTTCAGAGAGTTGGGCTCTGATACCAATTGTTAGAAAATACGCTTAACGCTAGACGGGGGGGGGGGGGGGGGGGGAATAGCGTTATAATAAAATTTAGCGAAAACTTGCAGAAATTAAAATTTGCAGGAAATAAATAAGTGCGTTAAATAAACAAAAAGGAAAGAACGCACCGATATATTCTGGTTCACCACAACACGTGGCTAGTCCAGTCCCCGAGAGACTCTCTCGAGATTTTCCACTAACTTGTTAAGCTTACGGGTGCTCAACAAACCTTTACAAATTAAGGACACAAGCCTTAACACCTTTGCTCGGAGATACAACACTCCAAGACTTCAACCAAGGAAACACAAGTTTCTTACAACAAGAGAATCACAATTCTCTTACAAGTGTATAAAACACTAAACACTCAAACAAAATACTCCTTAATGAGTAGATATGAGTAAAAGAAGTAAGCTCTAGATCACAACAACTTTGGACAAGAATATGGCTCTCAAAAGCTTTATGAAATTGAATATAAAATGATAAACAAAAGTATGCAAGCTTATAGCAATGTAATGATCAGTTGTAGTATGTTGTTGTGTTTAAAATACTGAAATGAAGCTGTATTTATAGTTGAAAAACTTGGCATTACCGTTGCCTAATTGCCAATTAAGAGTTGCTGATTTTACTCACTGACAATCGATTGTCAAACCCCAACAATCGATTGTCTGCTAGTCAGATCAAAATTCAATCCCAGATTTTACGCTTGATAATCGATTACTTACAATCCATAATCGATTACTGGCAACGCTCAAAAAATCCTTTCCAGATTTTACCACAAACAATCGATTGTCCAGAATCAACAATCGATTACTCAGCAACGTTCAAAAAATCTTTTCCGAATTTTAATCAAAACAATCGATTATACAAAATCAATAATCGATTACCCAATAACGTTCAAAAAATCTTTTCCGGATTTCAATCAAAACAATCGATTATACAGAATCAATAATTGATTACCTGATGGTATTTGAAAACTTTACGACAACGGTCAGCTTCACAATCGATTGCACAAAGTCAACAATCGATTACTTATCAGTTTTTGAAAAACATTTTAGACACTGTCTCTTTGACAATCGATTGTCCAATGTAACAATTGATTATTCAATAAATTTGAAAATCACTGGAAGACACTGTCTCAACATAATCGATTACCATTAGTTCATAATCGATTATTCTGAGTTTTGAAAAACTTTGATGGACATTGCCTCAGTCACAATCGATTGTCATTAGTTCACAATCGATTGTCATGCAGGTTTGAAAAACCTGATGCTCACTGTCTTACTCACAATCGATTGTCATTAGTTCACAATCGATTGTCATGCAGTCTTGGCTTAAAACAATCGATTATCTTAGTCCAGATTTTTAAGGCATGTCTAAAAATTATTTTGACTAGTGTAACTATGCATGATTTAAAATCATTTGACATTAAATTAAATATGCATGATTTTGGAAAATAGTTTTATGAGAGAAGCCATGTTACGAGTCAAGTTGTAGGATCAAGATCACAATTAAGAATGACTCAATTAAACTATAAAACTTTGTCTTGAGCTTGAATCTCGTTGTATATCAATTGTGCGCTTGTTTCTTGAACTTCGTCATATATCAATTTTCGCTTCGTTTGTCATTCATCAAAACCTATACAAAAGAACACACATTTTAGTATATTGCATTGATAACGTGTTTCCAACACATTCTCGTTGCCCTTCCGAGGTAGGGGTGCGCTCTACTTTCATGAAGCTCGTAAACTCACAATTGACTCCAAAATCATTGTTGATTGCAACAATAAAAATAAAGAAGCCCCTAAAATTACCCATCCCTAGACTCATGGTGGAGCTTCATTTCAGGCTACGTACATACTAACTTTCCTAGATCCCAATTATAAAAATACAACGCGATATTATTGTTGTGGTCGTTGTTGTATTATTATTATTTTAAAACATTTTCCTTAAATATCCAAACGCACCTATGATATCTGGTGGAATAATATGTGGGGAATATTCATGTATACGAGTACTTTGAAATAACATGCTTTAATCTACAGAAAAGAACCTCTAATTTCTGGAGGGCAATAATTTCCCAAGAAATTGGTTGGTCAAAGTTCATGAAATGATTACGGAAAAAAAAGGTTCATGAAATGATTAGAAGATAAACATTTTCAGAACTGAAATAGAAGAAGATGATATTTACTGGTTTGTAGTATTAAAAAACGACAATATTTAGTTTTGTTATAAAACAATAAAAGAACAAAAGCAATATTGCAGAGAAAGGGAGAGAAAATTCTTATTGAATTTTGGGGTGATCTACAATGGGGTAAGACCCCTCTATTTATAGGAGGAAAATGACTTTGCCTCAAAGTAAAACTCTCTACAAAATAGACATTCACTCTAAATAGAATTCTATTCTTAACACTCCCCCTTGAATGTCTACTCAATAAATAATGTGCCTCGTTAAAACCTTAACTAAAATAAAACCCAGTGGGAAAAAAATTCTAGAAAAGGAAAAAGAGTACACATATTTAGAAATATGCCTATTGGTTGCCTCGTTAAAAACCTTGCAAGGAAAAACCAGTGGGACAAAACTTTGTAAGGGAAAAAGAGCGCAACGCACATTAACTCCCCCTGAACAGAGAGCATCAATTCACATCCTTGAGCCTTCGCATTCCAATTTTGTGCACCATCTTCAAGAGATCGTTGGTAGAGATTTGATAAATCAGCCATATTAACTATAATAAATATTTGCAATTTGAAATCATAACTCGTGATAGATATATAATGTCTTCACAAATATCGTGGAATGACTCTTCAATTTTTCCATAAAGGTATCCTCGCTATCACATTATCATGCTTATAGTTATAGCAAGATACATTTGTGCATAATTGCACTGAGGAAGTGGTACCTCAAGATCAAGAATTGTAGATGCTTCAAGCAACTTAAATCCTTCATGGATTGTCATATAAGTTAAGTCATATAAGCCATATTATAGACTTTAGATGCATATCAAGTTTTCATGTCATGCTAGACAAATAAGATATCGAAACTGATTGCACATACCATTGACTTTATACTTTTAAGTATTTGAACTACATGTCCAAAACTACATGTCTTTAATATGGAATCAATTCTACTTGAATTGTATCTCTTCCATTTGGCTAATACTTTTGTGTCTATATTCGATAGACTTAAGATCATCATCTAAACTTAGCGCTATGATAGATGTCGTCGACAAACATGTTATATCAGTTCCAATAAATTTTCATAAAGACGTAACATATAGATCTTTTCATTCATATATTCAGGTACCTGAATCTCTCATGAGATTTTATGAAGTGTTATGTCACGTGACCTTCTAGATCACTTGCCTCATTTATTATGATCACTTTGATCATTTGCTCATCTTCTTTATCAAGAAGTTCTATTTGAAACCGATTTGTCTATACGCTTTAAGCATACCATAGATTTTGTCCTTCTAGGACTTAATATAAGCATTTGCAATGAGAATATAGTTACTTTATTTGGGTCAGCAAATGCGTATGGCATGCTTTGCAATATCTTGCAACTGAATTATCTTTTTATGAACTTCAAGTTCATATTATCCTATTCGAGGATCTAGATATACAAATGATAATTCATTCTACATAACATTTTCTCAACTTTTTATCATGTCTCCCCCTCATGTTAGAAAAACTAACTTGTTTCCTCAACTTTGAGAATCCATCTTTGTGCATTATGGTGTTAATGAAAATATACACCGCACATCAATAATAAGATGGAGTTATTTGGTTCCTGACCCTGAACCACTTGTGAGGGTAGAATGTAATATACTTTCGTATATAACATATATCAAACGGATATAGATAACTTTATTCTCATAAGCAATAGTTTAGCTATTAAGTGGAGGCACTCAATAAATTATCTTGCTAAACCCGCTGTGATGTAAACTAACTTATCATGATAAAATATCTTCAATAGACAATCTGGAAATTGTGCTCTAAATTGAATTATTGAGCAAGTTACCTCGCAAAACACCATGTTGCGGGTTAATAATAATCACACATGTAACCATCTCATAGATGCATCTTATGTGGTGTACATGGCAGATGAATGGGCCCATATTCACCTTTGATATTTCCAGCATTCATGGGATTCAATCCCAATTTTAATTGGTCTATCAATAACGAGAACAAGCAACCTAAGATAATTCGTAAAGATCTTTCTAGTTCTTTAATATTTACCCATATAGATTCTCGTTTATTTTTGCACATCACACTTTAAATTGATATGGCTAAAATGATTATGCCAACTGAATAAATTATCAATATTGATAAGTTCATGTTTACACTATGACATGTGCATTTCTCAATAAACTCCATGTTTATTATGATATGGGTTTTTATATCAATAAACATCCACTTTATTGTGGTATTCTTTTGTTTGTTTAGTACAAACTGGAGAATAAAGCGGGTAGCTTTTCACATACAGATTATCCCGCTACACGTTGTAGTAATAGAAGATATCAAATCTTTCCTTTATTTATAGTCTCAATATAATCAATCGCTTTCGCATATACTTTGGAAACTGAATAAGTTTCTTTGAGACTTACTACAACACAACACCTTATTGGTAATCAATTGTGTTTCTCCAAAATAGTATAATTGGCTCTTGCAGAGTTCTCAATTAATTTGGTACTACCACATATTCATCAATATCCATATGGTGAATATCTTTTTCAAAGAGAAAGTTATACCATTATGGTCATGGTCAAAATTATATGCAAGATATGTTTCTTGCATTATTATTGTCCTTTAATAATCACATTACCAAAATATTTTGGCGTACAATAGGTACGTGATCAATGACCGTTCATGCCATAATAATGACATTATTTTCTTATATCATCTCAAACCCCCCTTCTAGAGGTGAGTGTGGTATATCCAATACCAATAGCATGCTCATCTCCTTCCAATAATGAATATGTACTCATAAATCAGATGTTGTCACATTCACACCATGAATGGACCATAATAATCTGTATGTGCTATATAAAATCTCATGTCAAATCGATGACAGATATTACTTTCACAGAGTGAAGGATTATTTTGAGAATCCTTATTATCTCATTATCACAATGATGACGATTATAATTTCGTCTATTGCCACGTCCACATCCATTGATACCTTCACGGTAATAATTTTGTCTTCTTTCAGACTTATCACATACTGCTATCACATTCTCTATAGGGAATGAGAATGGAGCAAATTCAATGGGACGGATTCTTAATTCTTTGCCCACAATCATACATGAATTTGATCATGGAAAGACATAGAAAATTTACCACCTTGGGTGGTTATAATATCTTTCAAACTCCATTAGAGTTGCAATCAAAATTTACCGTCTATGCTTGTATTTAAAATCAAATTATAGACATAGTTATTTGATATGTCTTATTGATTGCTTTCTACCTGTTATGGACTCCTCACTCCGCTATAGGATATTAAATGAACACTGCATTTACCTTATAAAAAAAATGAAAATTGTGTTCGCTCTATATAAGCAAGACTATTTTCTACCCATCTCTTGACTGTTTATTTCTCTACTGTACTGACCAAAGGGCCTCTCGTACATGGCATGTTGGAAGACCCTTCATCCATTTTGTGCTGCTATGAGTGTTACGGTTTTTCACGTTATTGGTTCTCGATCATGCCATCTGCTATGGTCCAGATATCTATTGCGAGAAGTAGGTAGAACTGCTAATTGTTTAGGGACTACAGTAGATAATAAGACATAATTATCAAAAGAAAGTGAAGTTCTTTTCACTGATATGTGCCTAGAATTTCATCAATAAAAGGCAATAAGGAGGTGCTGTTCAGTATCAATATAATACAAGTTGCCCTAACCAAGAATGAAGTGTCTCTCAACTATGCAACACTAATCTCATCCAGAAGATACTCCGTTTTCTTTGGACCAGAACTACTTTTTTTTTAAACTAAATGAACTTATGAACTTTGAACTACAGAGTCATGCTCCTTGGAAGGTTATATTATCACTTTGTAGAAAAGTAGTTCAATCAAGAATTCCACAAAGTTCGGATTGGGATTATTTATGAAAATTTCTCCCAAATAAATGCTAAAGGAAAGATAATTTTTTTTTTGGTTGACCAGAGTGTTCTTAGACGATTTGTTTAATTAAAATAAAACAATACAAGGAAAAACTACACATGAAATTCCCTATCTTTATTACAGTTCATAAACGAGATATACCCTCCGAGAGTGAGATATAGTCAAATAACTCAGAATTACACGACTACAATATGCACCAATCACGAAAGTATATTCTTGTATATAATCCTACATATATACAAAAATATATCATGTTATCTAGTTAGACATAAGCAAGTTCTGACACTAATTGATGGAAAATAGGTATGAACAACGGAAGCAAATAGCCATGATCACTTGCATGTAATATAGACAACACACAATCACAGATTTTAATCAAACATAAAATCGATACTTATCTCTTAAAGCGTGACTGCGATCGCGAGAAGCCTCCAAGCAAGAACGAAACTATCCACGAGATCATCCTCCAGTTCTACAGTCTTCTACTGTGTGACCCGAATAATGCCTGGAATTAGCGAAATTCGTGTGAGCGAATTTCTCCGGAAAACCAATTGACCTCGAGCAGCGGCAAGCTTCGAATCGGAATCGCCGTCAAACAATCTCGATCGGTGACGAACTCCAAAACGGATAGAACCAGGACTGATGTGTGGTTGATGGAGAAGAGCTGCTGGTACAACGTGCAGCGGATGACACAGGTGGTTCTGGCAGCTGGTTCGCTACTAGTTGTTTGCGGACGTGAGGGAGGGCCGGTTCCGTTAACAAAAAAACTGGTGCAGCGACGGGGACTGGTGTGACGACGGGAGAGAGAGGGGTCGTTCGGAGAAGACAACACGGGGGTGGTGGGTGTCTTCTTCAGCAGTGTTGTGGCTGTTTGTTCCCTTGGGTTTTCTACTTATTTTCATGAATAAGGTGACCTACTGTAGCGGCTGCTCTTCTATTTAGTTTCTAGGTTTTTTCACTTCTTCATGAAGAAGATAGATACATGGGGGATGGATTCCTCTTTCCGCTGTTGCTTCATCTTCTCAAAGAGCTTTTTGAGACGGTAGAGTCTCGTGCTGATAACGTGTTATAAAACAATAAAAGAACAAGAGCAATATTGCAGAAAAAGAGAGAGAAAATTCTTATTGAATTTGGGGTGATCTACAATGGGGTAAGACCCCTCTATTTATAGGAGAAAAAATGACTTTGCCTCAAAGTAAAACTCTCTACAAAATAGACATTCACTCTGAATACAATTCTATTCTTAACAAGTTTCTATTTTTATATTTTTGGTTTTGTTTTTGGGTGCCATTATCAGAAGTCACAACTGAAGGCTGTGTACTCCATTTGAATCTATCAAACCAAAACACATTGAGCAAAATGGGAGGAACAGGAAGAGCACTGCTAAACCTCTCTCTCACTTCCTCCTCCTCTTCTTCCCTCCGTTTCTCTTTCTCTCTCCTCCCTTCCCGTTTTCCTTTCTCCACAAAACCACTTCTTCCCCACCCCCCTAGGGTTTTTCTAGGGTTTAGACCCCTTTGTTCTACCACCACAACTACTACTGCTGCCGAAGAATCACTACTTCAACCCATTAAGCATTCAATTCTTTTAGAAAGGCTTAGACTTAGACACCTTAAAGAATCTGCAAAGTCCACTTTAGAACCCAAACTATTAACACAAAAATTCAAAGCTGAGGTGGATGATGATGGAGTTAAGAAGAGTAAGAAAAAGGCGGTGGCATCGAGTTTTGAGGAGTTAGGTTTGAGTGAAGAGGTTATGGGGGCGTTAGGTGAAATGGGTATTGAAGTGCCGACTGAAATTCAGTCAATTGGGATACCTGCTGTGATTGAGGGGAAAAGTGTGGTTTTGGGTTCGCATACGGGTTCTGGCAAGACTCTTGCTTATATGTTGCCTATTGTTCAGGTGAAACATTCATATGATTAAGCATATTTAACCTTCAATTTATTACATTATGTGATTTTTCTTCCTTTATATAGGAAATATGTTACATTTAGGCTAATACTAAAACTGTATTATTACCCTCGATTATGGAGTAACAGTCCAATAACATAAAACATGGTAGTCTAGTCCAAAATGGTATATGATTCGTTGAATTTGTGAAGATTCACAAGCAGAGTAATCAAAAGTTCACATTTCAATTTGTTGAAGGTTACATTTGCTTAATTAGACATCACAAAGATCAAAATTAGAATTTGCCAATGTTTGAGGGACTAAAAGTGCAAATTTCCCTTGGTCGTTTGATTATTGATAATAGCTTCTACTTCTTGTTATTAGTTATCGAGTAATACTTGCTGTAGTTTTCTGTCCCATTTTTCTTCTTATGTTAGTGTGTTGGAGATGGTTTAGTTACTCTAGCTACATTTCATTTAGGAGAAAAAAGTGCTTCATCGAAGATGATGTACTATGCAGCCTGAAATTCAAACAATTTGAACGAAAATGAATTATATCATTCTATCAACTACACTTCAATCCAAAACTAGTCGGGTCGACTATAGGATAAATACTCTGTGTCATTCCAAATAGCTTGTACTTGTTGTTATTAGTTATTGACTGATACTTGCTGTAGTTTTTTGTCCCGTTTTTCTTCTTAGGTTAGTGTGTAGGAGATGGTTTGGATTACTCTTGCTTCGTTTCATTTAGAAGGAAAAAATGCTTCATCGATGATGATGCGCTATGCAGCCTGAAATTCCAACAAATTGAACGAAAATGAATTATATCAATCTATCAACTAAACTTTAATCAAAAACTAGTTGCGTCTACTGTAGGATAAATACTTTGTGTCATTTCAAATAGCTTGTACTTGTTGTTATTAGTTATTGGGTGATACTTGCTGTATTTGTCCCATTTCTCTTGTTTGGTTAGTGTGTAGGAGATAGCTTGGATTATTCTTGCTTCATTTCATATAGGGGAAAAAAATGTTGCATCGATGATGATGTGCTATGCAGCCTGAAATTCCTTCAATTTGAATGAAAATGAATTATATCAATTAATCAACTACATTTCAATCCAAAACTAGTTGGGATTGACCATAGGATAAATACTCTGTATCATTCCATTACCGAGTGAATGGTCTTTTAGGGAAAATTGGGGTAATCTAGAACATGATGCACTTATTCTATACTGAAATATCTCTTACCAAAAAACAGAAAAAGAAAAAAAAGACGGACTCCTAGAAACATCTGGCCTAGTGTAAGTGTAGAAACATCAACTAAGCCTAGGTGCCAACCAAAATGGTATCACATATGCAGTTCTTCTGCTTCCATTCTATTCTGGAAATGTATTATATGTAGGAATAAATATTCACAGGCACGGATGAATCAACATTCTGCATTTACCATACTCTGTTTTTTTTTGTGTGTGTGTGGAGGGGGGAGGGGGAGGGGGGGGGGGGGTTATAAAAAGATCATCTGAACTTTGCCTGAGCAATTTCTTTTCTGGGTTTTCATTCGTGTGTAGCAAGAGGGTAAATATATAAAAGAAGAAAGTTGTGTGGAACAAGAATTAGAGAGAGAGGTTAACCTTTCCTTATAAAAAAAGATTAACTTGGGAACTTGCTTTGACCTAGTCTAGCAATTTTAAGGAGACTTTTACATATGGCCTTATTCGATGATACAGACACATACTTTATCATTGGTTGCATACTCCTCGTCCAACTTTGCTTGGCTTTGCATAAAAATAAATTATTCAGTCTGACAATTTCTTTGTAGCTATTGATAAGAATGGACCTTGGGCCTAACTCAACCTCAAAAGCTAGCTTATGAGGTGAGGATTGCCCAAGGTCCATTCTTATCATGGTATCAGAGCCAGGCCCATCCCAATTATTGTTACCGATGTTGGGCCCCCATTTATGTTGTCCACGCTCCAGACATCTGGGCGTGAGGGGCGGTGTTGAGTTGTCCCACATCGGAGGGATTTGAGGTCCTTGGTCTCCTTATATGGCTTGGACAATCCTCACCTCATAAGCTAGCTTTTGAGGTTGAGTTAGGCCCAAGGTCCATTCTTATCAGCTATCAAACATCATGCCAGTGGGAATGTCTTCTGCAAAATAGAGCTTCCTTGTGTTGAAAAGTGTATTTGCATTTAGCTTTGTAAGTTTTAAAGAATTTAACAGGTTTAATTGCACAAATTTCACCGACTGGTGTATCAGTGAACCAGACAAGAGAGCAGGGGTTGCTCTGATGGTAAGCAACCCCCACTTCCAACCGAGAGGTTGTGAGTTCGAGTCTCCCCAAGAGCAAGGTGGGAAGTTCTTGGAGGGAAGGATGCCGGGGGTCTATTTGGAAACAGCCTCTCTACCCAAGGGTAGGGGTAAGGTCTGCGTACACACTACCCTCCCCAGACCCCACTAAGTGGGATTATACTGGGTTGTTGTTGTTGTTGATGTATCAGTGAACCAATATATAAACACTCATGTCTTCAGGTAACTTGATATTAAAGCTGATTAGTGGGTTAACTCTTATTCAAAGTTCTTTATTCCTTTTAGCCTGATTTGAGGTATGGTTTTTAATATTTTAGTTGTTGAGACAAGAAGAGGAATTGCATGGTATGCACATGAAGCCTAGGCGCCCCCGAGCTGTTGTGCTATGCCCTACTAGGGAGCTTTGTGAGCAGGTTTATTTACCATTTTGGAAACTAACAATTTTATTAAAAGTGAGAGAACTCTTCCAGCTAACAGAATCCAATTGCCATTGAAGGTTTTTCGTGTGGCAAAGTCTATCAGTCATCATGCACGGTTCAGATCTACCATGGTTAGTGGTGGCGGACGTTTGAGACCTCAAGAAGATTCTTTGGGTGCCCCAATTGACATGATTGTTGGTACTCCAGGCAGGGTTCTACAACATATTGAAGAGGGAAACGTGGTTTATGGTGACATCAGATACTTGGTAATTGTTATTGGTTTCCGGAGTAGGTACTTTGCTTCCAAATATCTTACTGTGAAAATTTCTGGATAGGTCTTGGATGAGGCTGATACCATGTTTGATCGCGGTTTTGGTCCTGATATACGGAAGTTTCTTGCACCACTGAAAAACCGTGCTTCGAAACCTGGTGATGAAGGATTTCAAACCGTGTTGGTGACAGCAACAATGACAAAGGTATGCCAAGTGGATTATGAAAAGGCTAAATAGATAATTTATTTAAAGGTGATGGTTACTTTGGGAGAAATGTTTCTTATGTTTTTGTTTTTAAAAGAACAAAGCTTTATAGTTTAGGTTGAAGTTGACTGGCGGCGAAATTGCAATAAAGCTTTTGTCAAAAGGTTAATGTCATCTAACCTTTATATTGACATAAGTGGAACTAGATGTCTCCATACCCTTTTTAGATTTGTCAAAAGGGTAAATGTCATGTACCTTCTGAGCGTGTATTTACTGAACTATGTAGAAATTTTCAAGGAGTTAAAGATCACAAAGTAAAGGAAAGATGGGCCAGAACAATGGATAGAGCTTTGTCCCATAAATTTCAGTAATGGATTTGGGAAGGATATTTATGCATGCACTGAAAGACTAATAAAGCTAGAATGCAAAGTTTTATTTGGATCACTATGTCATGTGCAAGACAAGGAGAATTTCATCTAGTATAGCTGAAAGCAGTGTTATCATTGTATTATGTCGCTCTATTAACTACTAAGGGTATTAAGGTAAGTGGCCTGTCATCAAAGTTATTCTTTAACCTGCCGTCTAGTAGGTATCCGCTGATTAGGCAGTTGTATGTAATAGTGTCATTTCAGTGTGCAAGTTTTCTACTACGGGGTGGTTTCAGCTGATATTTTTATGCTTTGCAGGCAGTTCAAAAGTTGGTTGACGAGGAGTTTCAAGGGATTCATCATTTACGTACTTCTACATTACATAAGAAGATTGCTTCTGCTCGTCATGATTTCATCAAACTTTCAGGTTCTGAGAACAAGCTGGAGGCGTTGCTACAGGTGTGGCACTATTTATGTACCCTTTCCCCTCATTGCAGGCATGTCTATGAGTGTGTACGTACAGCGTGATATGATAGCTGTATCTAATGAGAAGCAACAGAAAAAAAATAGATCTACATGAAACACGAGTGGATCTTTTATTCCGTTCGGGTATTTTTCCAGACATTGATTTTGTCCACAGTTCTCAAACAAAACTTTTCATCTTGGGATCGAGGGATCTAAGTGAAGAATAACTAGTGGACAAACTGTTTCATGCATCTAATGAAGAAATTCTGCTGTGTATTACCGTCACTAATTGAAAATTTTGGTCAATTTGCTGGAAAAAGAAGAAATGATTAAGATTTCAAGGAGAACTAACAGCACTCCTCTTGTTGTTGTCTCTTGGCTTTAGTGACATAGGTATAGCAACTCAACGTTCACAGTTTCATGTTACAATTTGAGTTGATACTTGAAAGATGTGAATTCTTGCCATGGGTGGCAATGTACAAGTTGTTCACAAAACGACAAAAAGCCTTGCATATAATTGTGCTCATTGTAGCTTACAATATATAAAGCAGTAAATCTTTCTGATTTACATTATGCAATTTTCCAGGTTCTTGAGCCAAGTTTGGCAAAGGGCAATAGAGTGATGGTATTCTGTAACACGTTGAATTCCAGTCGTGCTGTGGATCACTTTCTCAGTGAAAACCAATTTTATACTGTTAACTACCATGGGGAAGTTCCAGCAGAACAAAGGTATTAAGAGAGAAGTTGAATAATATTCCTGCAACAGGCAACACATTGCTAGTCTACTACCCTGACTCTTGTCTTAATCGTTTTGCTTTTACTTTGAGTCTTTGCCCTCCTCCATACTTCAGCCCCTTTACGTACCCTTCACTTATAGTTTCTGACTTTATCATTGATTGGTTATCATCCATCATCCTGAGGAACATAAGAACGAGACATCTTGTTTGTCATTCTTTATTTTGACATTATTCTGGTCGTGTCCTCCACTATGATTATTTTCTCTTTCGCTGCTGTTTGTGCATTTATCCTCCAGTTAAAAGATGGAAATAACAGCAATAGCCTCAATTTGCAACTCAACTTTATAAATACTGAACTATTCTCCTGTTCAAAAAAAGACGCTGAACTTTTTCTTAGGTGAAGAATTCTAAGATGTCAGAATGTCAAGATTGATGAAATGTCCATGATGTTATAATGGAGTTATGGTTGTAATCTAAGAATTGCTCCATCAAGTTTTAGATGCTGCACTTTTTCCCTCCATTGGTAACAGCATTTCTTCTGCAGGGTTGAAAACCTTGCAAAGTTTAAGAGCGATGAAGGAGATTGTCCCACTTTGGTCTGCACAGACTTGGCTGCTAGAGGACTGGATTTAGATGTGGATCATGTCGTCATGTTTGATTTCCCTATGAATTCTGTAAGCACCTGCTTGGGTTTTGCCTAACATGTCATCTTCTTGTCATTACAAGCTAAAACAGTTTTTGTATGTTTAAATCCTTATCCTTTTCTTTGCTTGTTCTAGATTGATTATCTCCATCGCACTGGAAGGACTGCTCGTATGGGTGCCAAAGGTTGGTTTGCATGAATCTTAATACAATTCGTTTTCCTAGTTGAGTTTAGTCCTTCACTAGACAGCTTTTTGTTGGTACTGTGAATGCAGAGCATGTTTGCTCGTTACATAAACTAGATGTACATTCTTAGTAATCATAGCTGTTTTCCCTTTCCCTGAGAATAAATTTTTTGATAAGATAACTATTCATTGAACATAATCGGGGAAGACCCGCGTGTATAAGTGGTATTAAAGAAGTGGATAACCTACCCCAAACATTTTCTCCACAAAATGCACCCTAACATCTATGCTAACAGGAATCTCGTTAGTGCTCCAAACGGTCGACAAATGCAAGAAGTTAGTCGTAGTCTATCCAATAGTATTCTCTTTCCAGAGGAAATTATCACGGGGTCTCATGGTGATTTTTATAATATTGCTCTGTGTGCTTGGTTTTTGAATGATGCATGTGATTCAAACTTCATATATTTGCTCATCATTTAGGTTATAATTTGTTGTAGTTGACAGCTCTCAGGCCTGCAAAGTTTCCAATATAGCTTTTTTGCATGTGTAGGGAAAGTTACAAGTTTGGTTGCCAAAAAGGACTTGCTTTTAGCCGCTCGCATCGAGGAAGCCATGATGAAGAATGAGAGCTTGGATGCTCTCCCAGTAGACGGTGTCAAAAGGGATATTGCCAGGTCTCGCATAACTGAACAAAAGGACAAGCGTGAAAAGTTGGTCAAAGTTTCAAATTCGAGAGGCAAGGCTAAAGCTTCCACAGGTAAATCCCCCAGTGTTGGCAGAAAGACCGATTCAAAAAAATCTCCCGGAGCAAAGTCTGGCAAAGTACCAGCTAAGTCAAAACCAAAGATAGCAATCAAGGTATCAAAGAGGATTAGCACTTCCACTGGTAAAAAACGAGGAGACAGCCGAAGCTCTAGCGTCTCCACGTCAAAACTAAATGTTGTTGGATTCAGGGGCAGGAGTTCATCATCGAGTAAAAATGCAAATGTTAGGGCTGGTTAACATGCCTAGGTTTCAATCATGTATACTGAATTTTGTTTTCTATTCTTTCTCCTTGTAAAATTTATGGTTAGTCATTTTGATATTTTCAGTCATCAAATTGTGCAGTGTGAAGAGCCCTTCTCCATGACTTGTCATTGTTGTTCCGTGTTTTGTCACTATATTGCAATTATCAGACTGTTCAGAACGTGAGTGACCCTCTGTTATCAGAGACGGAGAAAATCTCTTCTTGAATATGGAGATTTTCGACCAACGATTGCATGACTTTTGCTTGAACGTTCTGCCAAAAGTATGGTGAGCCTTATGTCACGGACCGGATAACTCCCTCACTATCTTCCATGCGCCCTTAGTCACAATTCGCCCCTGCGATGTGCTAAGTCAGCCTTTCCCCGAACTAACACCACAACAAAGCTAAGAGAAGCTAAGAAGAGAAGCTTGCGAGAAAGCTTTGTATTAAACAAGAGAGATTTGTACAAAAGTGTTGGATTGCTTGATTGTTTTCTTCCGATGATGGCAAATGCCAAATACTAGCTTATTTATAGTTGCTAGAGTCCCTAACCAACGGCTATGATCTATTTGAATCAATGGCTAAGATCAAAAACCTAGAAAACTCTACAAGTCTCTACAAATATCTATAATATACAAGATGGGTCTAGAGTCTTCAATTTGTGGAAAGATCTAGACTTGGCTAGAGAAAGGTTGCCATTCGTGCGCCAAATCATCGCCTTTGTGTCGCCCAGTCATCGCATGCGTGGCATAACCTCTTAGAAAAGGGCGGAGTGTGACATCCTTCCCCACCTATTGCGTCGACGCCCTCGTCGACTCTTCGTGGAATGCCCGGATTTGATTTTCAAATTGCCAAAGGGCTTCCTTTGGCTCCCAACTTGCCTCGCTTTCCGGTAGTCCCTTCCACTTGATAAGGTACTCATGTAAAGGTTCCCTGAACCATCGCCAAATTACCCGATCAGCCATGATGCTTTCAACTTCCTTGTCAAACGATGTTGTAATGGCTGGCGGTGCCCGATGTGACTCGTTCCATGATGGGTCTTCCATGTCTGCGTGGTATGGCTTAAGACAACTCACATGGAAGACATGATGTAAGTTGAGTTTGGGTGGCAGCTCCACCCGATAAGAAGCCTTGCCCACCTTGGCAAGGATGAGGAGTGGTCCCTCGTAGCGCCGAACTAGCCCTTTGTGCAACCCGCGTAGCCTCTTTTGTTGCTCGGCGTTGAGTTTAAGCATGACCAAGTCTCCCACGTTGAATTCCAAGTGCCTCCTCTTCTTGTCAGCCCACTTTTTCATTTTCTTGGAGGCCTTGTCAAGATATGCCCGAGCTAAGTCCGTTTGCTCGTGCCAAGTTTTTGCCGTCTTGAACGCCACTAGACACTTCCCAGTATACTTGTTGACAAGTCCATGTGGTGTCAACGGTTGCTGTCTGGTTGCAAGCTCGAATGGGCTCTTGCCAGTATCCTCACTCCGTTGCAAATTGTAAGAGAATTGGGCAACATCAAGAAACTTGGCCCAATCTCGTTGGTTGGCACTCACATAGTGCCTCAAATATATCTCCAAAAGTGCATTTGCCCGCTCCGTTTGCCCGTCGGTTTGTGGATGGAAGCTGGTGGAAAAGTGTAGATCAGACCCCATCAAGTGAAATAACTCCGTCCAAAACTTGCCCCTGAAGCGGGGGGCTCGATCACTGATGATAACTTTAGGCAAGCCACATACTTCACCACACCTTGGAAAAATAGCTGAGCCGCCTCTGGTGCCGTGCAGTCCTTCGTAGCAGCCATGAAGGAAGCATATTTTGAGAACCGATCCACCACAGCCATGATACTACCTTTGCCTTCGGATGTGGGTAAAGCGGAGATAAAGTTCATGCTAACACTCTCCCATGGACGTTGGTATGGGTAAAGGCTCCAAAAGTCCTGCGGGTGCCCGTTGCTCCACCTTGTTCTGTTGGCACACAAGACAAGTCTTGACATATAACTCGATGTCGTCCCGCATGCGAGGCCAATAGTAGTTAGCCTCTACCAATGCCTGAGTGCGCTTTTGTCCTGGATGACCCGCCCATCGGGTGTCATGGCACTCCTTAATGATACTCTTGCGCAACCTCTCCCATTTGGGCACATAAATCCGTTGCCCCTTGGTGCGCAACAAGTCGCCTTCTACCCAAAATTGTTTAGTTTTCTCTTCTTTAGCCATCTACACAAGTTGCTTGGCTAAAAGATCATGCGCCATGCCTTCCTTGATAAGATCCAAGAGCTCCACATCTCTTGACATTGCCGCCAATTCTGCCTTTCGGCTTAGCGCATCCGCCACAAAGTTGGCCTAGCCCAGTTTGTGCTCCATCACATAGTCGAACTCGGCCAAGAAGTCTTGCCATCTTGCTTGCTTGGGGATGATTCTTCTGTGTTTGGAAGTAACTTGTCGCCACATTGTCCGTGCGCACCACGAACTTTGCCCCGAGCAAGTAGTGTCGCCAAACTCGCAAGCAATGCACCACTGCAGTCATCTCCTTCTCCTGCACTGTATAGCGCCTCTCGTTATCGTTAAGCTTGCGACTTTCATAAGAAATTGGATGCCTCTCTTGCATAAGCATGCCCCTAATGGCAAAGTCGGAGGCATCTGTGTGACATACGCCTTGGTGCAGTCAGGTAGTGCCAACACTGGTTCCTCTGTCACGGCCTTCTTCAGCATGTCAAAGGCACGTTGGCACTTGTTGTCCCACTCCCAAGTCTTCTTCTTCTTGAGTAGGTCAGTGAGTGGTGCCGCCTTGGCTGAATAGCTTGCAACGAAACGCCGATAATAATTCACAAGTCCAAGGAAAGATCTAAGTTAAGGTACCTTGGTCGGTGGCTCCCATTCCTCGATCGCCCGGATCTTCTTTGTATCCATCATGAGTATGCCGCCTTTGATCACACGGCCTAGGAAGTGCACCTCTTCCTTGGCAAATGAGCACCTCTCCTTCTTTACGTAAAGCTCATTTTCCCGCAAAGTCTTGAGAACGGTCTGTACATGTTCCACATGCTCTTCCAAGGTGTTGCTATATATGACTATATTGTCCAAGTAGACCACCACGAACCGGTCCAAGTAGGGATGAAGGATTTCGTTCATGAGAGTGCAAAATGTGGCTGGCGCATTTGTCAATCCAAAGGGCATCACCAAGAATTCAAACGCCCCATATCGAGTGACATAAGTTGTCTTGCCCTCATCCCCTTCGGCTATGCGCACTTGATAGTACCCCGATCTTAGGTCAAGCTTTGTGTAATACTTGGCCTTACCTAATTGATCAAAAAGGTCAACAATAAGAGGAAATGGATACTTGTTTTTGATTGTTAACTTATTGAGAGCCCGGTAGTCTATGCAACGTCGCTGCGATCCGTCTGCCTTGCGTTGGAATAGCACTGGCGAACCATACGGTGCCTTGGTAGGTTGGATGAAGCCCATCTCCAACAACTCCCCCAACTGTTTTCGCAGCTCCTCCAGTTCTAGTGGCGACACCCCGTAGGATGCTTTGGCTGGTGGCTTAGCCCCTGGCTCCAACTCGATCTTGTGATCCACCCCACGCCTGGGTGGCAGCTTACGGGGCAACTCAGGTGGCATCACTTCCTTGAACTCTTCCAGCACGTTCTTGATGCAAGCGGGGATATCACCATCAACTCCCCCTTCTTCCTCTTGTTGAAGAACGGCTAACCATGTCTCCTCCCTACGTTTGAGTCCCTTAGCCAGCTGCATGGCACTAAGTTGGGGAGATTTGGATGTCTTGGGAGGGGCAACAGTTGGGACCATGCATGGTTCCCCTTCCAAGATCATTAACGTGTTGAATCTAGGGAACAGGACAGCATTGAACTGCCGAAGGAACTCTATCTCTAGAACAATGGAGAAATCGTCTATTGGTTCCACCGAGAAATCCACCTTACCTGACCAGTTGCCTAGCTTCATCTCGGTCCCTTTCGCCACGCCATCCAAAGATTTGGCATCGGCATTTACAGTCTTGAGCCAACCCTTGGAGTTTTGTCACCTTGAGTCCCAACCGTTCCGCCTCGGTTGGAGTCATGAAGTTGTAAGTGGCGCCCGTATCAATCATTAAGTGGGTAACCTTGTTGTTGACGTGCCCCTGCACGTACATGAGACTCCTGTCACCTGCCTGGTGTGGGCTTAACGTTCAATGCGCTAAGCAGCTTAAGACACCCCATGGTAGCTTCATTGCCATGCTCCTGTTGCTCCAACATTGTGCTCATGGCTTTACGCTGTGGGCAGTCCCTAGCACAGTGTGGACCTTGACATAGGAAGCAACCCTCTCTTGGTTTGGCCTCCTTCTTGTTGTCTCTGAACTGTTTACCCTTTTCTCCATGGGTTGTTGGCTTGTCGGTTCCGTCCTTGGCTCCCCCACCTTTAACCGGCCAAGTCCTTTGAGTCTTGGACTTGGATGAATCGTCTTGGTGCTTGACATGAACCCCTTTGTCAGCACTAGTATAGTCCTGCAATGTACCTTGAGAGTCGTCGAGATGTCGTCTGCCTTGGATCGTCTTAACTCTTGAACCACCAAGGTTTGTGTCTGGATAAGAAGTTGAATAAGAGATCCTCATCGCTCATATTGTTGATTTGCACCATTAAGTTGGAGAATGCCTTGACATACTCCTTGATAGAATTGCCCTGCTTGAGGTCCCTCATTTTTGCCCTAGCCTCGCGGCTTACGTGCACCGGGTAGAACTCCCTGAGCTCTTTCTTTAAGGCTTCCCAAGTGTCAATGGCGACTAGCCCTCTGTCAATGTCGGCTCGTTTCCTGCGCCACCAAAGTGCAGCCATGTCGGTAAAATGTAAGGTGGCAGTATGTACCTGGGCTAATCCTGTTAGGTTGAGCGCCTTGAAGTAGCACTCCATATGCCAAAGGTAGTTGTCTATGACTACTGCGTCCCGAGCTCCATCGTATTCCTTTGGCTTTGGCAAGTCTAAGGCACGGGCAGTGTCTCGGGCTTGCACGGTTGATGTCGAGGCAACCTCTTTTGCCATGAAAGCACTTCTGCACATAGCCCAGTCGGCCTTTGTTTCCTCCACAGCAGCCTTGGACGCCTCCAAGCTTAACTTGGCTCCATGAGCGTCCTCTATCAAATCGGCCAAGGCTTGATACACTTTGGCTTGAAACAAGCTATTCTCGTTGGTTAGCTCTGCCCCCAGCAGCATCAATCATTTCTTGGAAAGTATCTAACGAGGTGTCAACCTTCTTGACGTACTCTTGTAAGGTTTGCTACGTGCAATCCAACCTCTCTTTCGTGTCCGCCAAAGCTATCTCAAGCTTAATTAAACGGGCTTCAAAACTAGCAAGAACGTCACGAGACTTACCTCCCTTATGTGTCGGTGGGATGGTGCGCTCCTCCTCGCGACCCTTGCGAACTTGCTCCTCGCCACCGCTAGCCATATCGTGTATGTGCCCAAGCTAACCCACGAACCCTTTCGTAACCTGGCTCTGATACCAACTGTCACGGACCGGATAACTCCCTAGCTATCTTCCGTGCGGCCTTAGTCACAATTCGCCCCTGCGATGTGCTAAGTCAGCCTTTCCCCGAACTAACACCACAACAAAGCTAAGAGAAGCTAAGAAGAGAAGCTTGCGAGATAGCTTTGTATTAAACAAGAGAGCTTTGTACAAAAGTGTTGGATTGCTTGATTGTTTTCTTCCGATGATGGCAAATGCCAAATACTAGCCTATTTATAGTTGCTAGAGTCCCTAACCAACGGCTATGATCTATTTGAATCAATGGCTAATATCAAAAACCTAGAAAATTCTACAAGTCTCTACAAAAATCTATAATATACAAGATGGGTCTAGAGTCTTCTATTTGTGGAAAGATCTAGACTTGGCTAGAGAAAGGTTGCCATTCGTGCGCCAAATCATCGCCTTTGTGTCGCCCAGTCATCGCATACGTGGCATAACCTCTTAGAAAAGGGCGGAGTGTGACACTTACCACTTCTTGCAAAAGTTGTTGTAACCTAAGAACTCCTGAAGAAAAAAAGAAGTCGATTGTGCATTCACTTTTCTCGCAATTCTCTCCTGCTAATTGCCTACCCCTCAACAACAACAACCCAGTATAATCCCACTTAGTGAGGTCTGGGGAGGGTAGTATGTACGTAGACCTTACCCCTACCCTTGGGTAGAGAGGCTGTTTCCAAATAGACCCCCGGCATCCTTCCCTCCAAGAACTTCCCACCTTGCTTTTGGAGAGACTCGAACTCACAACCTCTCGGTTAAAAGTAGGGGTTGCGTCATTGCCTACCCCTCAAAACCTAAAAAACAGGTTGGAGTGGGAAAACCTCAGCAAAAGTCCCTAGACTGGTCTTAGAAGCCAAAGTCTCAGCCGCTGGTTGGACTCTTGACCTCTATAGGAACCCCTTTTCAATCAAGAAAGAGAAATCAATTCGCGATGATGAAATTTTTTGTCACCTGTAAGTGTATCTCTCATCCTCCACTCTTTTTCTTATTACCATTAAAATTGAATTCTTTTACTATTGATCGAAAAGGACATTAAGTGAAAACCTTATGTAACTTAGAACTGCACACCTCTGCTGACAAGCTAATTGATTAGTCCAATTCCGTGAGCATGGTGTAGTTGTTGCTTGCTGAATTTCTGTTTTTTTTTTAAGGTTAAATTTTGAACCTTTCCATCAACTTGCCAATGGCAGACTAAACTGTGATAAACTGTAATCACTATAAGCAAATTATGCAGCATAAAGAAAAGTAGTGAACAAATAAAGAGGCAACTATGCTAACACTAAATGTTTTCTGAAACTGTACAAGAATCCCTACAAACTAATCTATGCCTGGAAACTTGAATTCTACTCTTTTCCTACAATGACTACCCTTTCTTCTACCTTGGCAACAGAGAAAATAAATGCCTACACCTCTAAAACAAAAGAGACAGGAAAGATAAGCAAAAAAGAATCAACTTTGAGTTGACTGATTTATTAAAGGCTGAGAAGTTTTTCCAAATTCTTCAGGTGGGCTCTTCACTTCCATTAGAAGTGCCACCACTTCTTTCATGGTTGGCCTTTCACTTGGTGATGAATTCACACAGAACAAAGCTATTCTAAGTGTTTGTAGCATTTCTTCCATCATTTGATCTGGTAAACCCTGTAGCTTTGAATCGAGAATTGAAACAGCTGGTTCAAAACTTCCCATCTTCTTCTTTACCCACTCAACAATGTGTAGTCCATCACCAATCCGAAGCTCAATTGCAGTACGTCCACTCAGTTTTCCAGCAACACCACTCCATAACTGTAAACATTGATTAGTCCAATTCCGTGAGCATGGTGTAGTTGTTGCTTGCTGAATTTCTGTTTTTTTTTTAAGGTTAAATTTTGAACCTTTCCATCAACTTGCCAATGGCAGACTAAACTGTGATAAACTGTAATCACTATAAGCAAATTATGCAGCATAAAGAAAAGTAGTGAACAAATAAAGAGGCAACTATGCTAACACTAAATGTTTTCTGAAACTGTACAAGAATCCCTACAAACTAATCTATGCCTGGAAACTTGAATTCTACTCTTTTCCTACAATGACTACCCTTTCTTCTACCTTGGCAACAGAGAAAATAAATGCCTACACCTCTAAAACAAAAGAGACAGGAAAGATAAGCAAAAAAGAATCAACTTTGAGTTGACTGATTTATTAAAGGCTGAGAAGTTTTTCCAAATTCTTCAGGTGGGCTCTTCACTTCCATTAGAAGTGCCACCACTTCTTTCATGGTTGGCCTTTCACTTGGTGATGAATTCACACAGAACAAAGCTATTCTAAGTGTTTGTAGCATTTCTTCCATCATTTGATCTGGTAAACCCTGTAGCTTTGAATCGAGAATTGAAACAGCTGGTTCAAAACTTCCCATCTTCTTCTTTACCCACTCAACAATGTGTAGTCCATCACCAATCCGAAGCTCAATTGCAGTACGTCCACTCAGTTTTCCAGCAACACCACTCCATAACTGTAGACATCGCCTTTTTCTGTTATATTCACTGTGTATCCATATTCTGCAACCATAGCGGTAAAACTTCATGTCAAAATCTATGAGCACAACTTGTTTAGCTTACACTTCCAAATTTGACGGGGGTCTATTGGGAAACAGCCTCTCTACCCCAGGGTAGGGGCAGGGGTAAGGTCTGCGTACATACTACCCTCCCCAGATCCCACTAAGTGGGATTATACTGGGTTGTTGTTGTTGTTGTTGTTGTTGTTGTTGACTTGACCTATAACTGAAAACTGTTAAAAGACATAATTAAGTAAATAAAAGTATACCCTCTCTAGTAGCTTAAGCTTTCAGATAATATGGGGATGCAATTCAATACAAACAAGCAAAACATCATACTTATAAAGGAAAAGAAAAAAGATTGTCCTATAAAAGCAACCAACATTTAAGATGAGAAATAGAAAGTTGAAAGACACATGCCTGGAGCTATATACCCATAAGATCCTGCTACTCTGGACATCGCTTGATAATTTGGAGAATTCATCAGCTTTGCAAGTCCAAAATCTGCTAAATAAGCCTCAAATTTTGAGTCAAGGAGTATGTTGTTGCACTTGACATCTCTATGAAGGATTGCCGGCACACAGTAATGGTGAAGATAAGCAAGTCCTTGAGCTGATCCAACTGCAATCTTGTACCTGATTTCCCAGTCCAAGTTCCTGTTGCTTTGCAAGAGCTGTTGAAGATTACCATTTGAAATGTAGTTGTAGAGAAGAAGTTTAATACTCTTGTTTGAACAGTATCCAAGAAGCTTCACAATGTTGCGATGCCTTATGTGACCGAGAATTTGAATTTCAGCAGCTAAAGAATCTATTGGTTCCTCATCTTTCTTTGTTTTCCAGAGCTTCTTAACCGCAATCAACTAGCCATTTGGCATTTCTGCTCTATAAACAACTCCTGCGCAGCCTTTCCCAATAATGTTTTCATCTTTCAAGCAATCCAAGATGTTTTCAACGGTGAAATTGGCCTTTTGGAAGGGGATGAAAGTCCACTGGTAGGAAAAATCTTCTGCCCCTACTGCTGAGGCTGACATGCCTGGGGATTCTCTAATTCATATCTCCACTTCCTTGTCACAAAAAACCACGTTGCCACGACTGCTATGGCAACAGATATCACAATCACTGCAACCAAACCTATGGTTTTTACAGACTTCAATCTGGACCTTCCCGTTGTATGAGCAGAGCCATCAAATGATTCACAAAAGTGTAAATTATCAAGAAAAGAGTTTGACGTGAGTGTTCTAAAGAATGGTGTTACAGGAATAGGCCCTGAGAAATTATTGTAAGATACATTTAAAGTAGTGAGACTGGTCAGAGAGCTTAGAATCGTGATGTTTCCACTCAGTATATTGTGAGAAATATCTAAAGACGCAACCGTGTCAATCCGGATAAACTTTCAGAGAGTTCGCCTGTGAAACGGTTTGAGCTCAAATCCAAACTGATTGTTAAGCTTGTCATATAACCAATCGCAGGAGTAGTTGCACCAGATAAACTATTGGAGCTAAAGTAGAGTTAACTTCTGCAAGTTGCTAAATGACTTTGGAATTGGACCAGTAAGCAGATTATTGCTGAGAATAAGTTTGTTCAAGTAACTGAGATTACCAAAACTCCCTGGAATCTCACCAGTGCAGCTGTTCTTGCTGAGATCAAGCTGCTCTAAGTTCACGAGCTCTCCCAACGTTGAGGGTATTTCCCCGGTTAGGTAATTGTTATGCACATCCAACAGCTCAAGAACCGTAATCTTGGCAACTTCAGATGGTAATGCACCAGAGAAATGGTTCATGTATAAATCAAGAAACACAAGATTCTGCAGCTGTCCTATCTCCTTCGCTATTGGTCCAGAAAACTGGTTTTCACCAAGCCTCAAACTCACCAGAGACTGGCATTGTGCCACACTTCGAGGCAAACTTCCCGTTAACGAATTCCCAAGAAGCAACAACCTACTCAGCTTCTTCAACCTGAATATCCCTTCAGGTATTGAACCAGTGAGATTGTTCCTTGACAGGTCAAGTGAATACAGTTCAGTACAGTTCTCAAAAGCATAGCTGGAATGGTTCCTGAAACCGAATTCCCCCACAATAAGAAACTCTGCAAGTACTTCAAGTTCCCAACTTGCCAAGGAATAGTCCCTGATAATTGGTTCTTATCAAGCTGAAGAGCTATTAAGCTACTACAATTACTCAACTGCATTGTAATAGCACCAGTAAGTGCATTATCCGTTAAGTGAAGTTGTTCAAGAACCTCTAGCTTTCCCAAATCACCTGGAATTTCACCACACAAATCGTTTGCAGAAACATCAAGAACTACAAGAGATGAACAATTTGAAAGCTCAGCCGGAACAGGGACAGTAATCGAGTTTCCCCATAAAAGCAAGCTAGTAGCTTTTGCAACTTGCCCAACTGAGGAGGGATTGGACCAGTGAGCTTATTCATGTGCAAATATAAGTTCCTAAGCTCTGAACACATCCCAAGTTCAGGTGGTATTGAACCAAAGACTTCAGTGTCATATATTGCAAGAGTCTGGAGATTAATTAAATTACCAAATGTGGGTGGAATAACCCCACAAAGTCCAGTGGCCGCGACACCAAACGTCGTGAGATTGGTGAGTAGGCCTAATCGTGCTGGTATTTCGCCACTTAACTGTGGATTTCCTCCAATCCTGAATTGCTGAAGTGACACCAAGGAGCCTAATTGAGAAGGAATCGACCCGTTAAGGAGATTATCTTGGAGACAGAGGATTTCTAGTGCAGTAAGATTGGCAAGTTGTTGTGGGATTCTACCAGTCAATCTGTTTGAATTCAAGAAGAGGAACTGAAGTGAAGTAAGCCCACCATGTTCAGAGGGAATAGTCCCTGAAAGAGAATTTGAAGAAAGGTCCAGAAGCCTAAGATGAGTAAATGAACCAAAGGATGGAGGGATTGTGCCTGAGATATTTGTAGAAGAGAGATTGAGAAGCTGAACGGATGTAAGAGAAGAGAGTTCAAAGGGTAAATAAGATAGATTGAGAAATGTATTTGGAAGAGAAGCTAAAATAACTCTTTGTTGAGGAGAACAAGAAATGCCTTGCCAAGAACATGGAGTTAAACTTGAAGTATTCCAAGAAGAAAGTACAGAGGATGATGATTTAGCATAAGGTTCAGCTGCTTTGAGAAGAGAGAGCAAAACTTGTCCATCAGAGGAGAGAGAGTTCACTAATACAGCTTTTCTTGGACTCAAACTTATACAGAAGAAGAAAAGAATGAAAAAACATGAAAAAGTTGCTGAAGAGGTAACAAAATGGTGGTTTGTCATATTTGAAATGGAATAACAGTGGAAGTCAAGAAATGGCAACACAAATGATGGAAGTGAAAGTCTACTGTAGGAGACAACATGCATGTTAATGAGGCTTTTAGTGATTATGGGAATGCTTCAAACTCACACCATCTCTTGTTGAAAACATCATGCATGTGAAATAAAATTTATTATGAAATACTAAAATGTTATTCTTGATATTGAAAAGTAACTTTTTATGTACACTTTTTTACCGGAAAAAATGAATTCTTTCTCCCAGCTCCTCCACATACGGTGGTTACTACAAGTGGTGTGGTGGTGAAGATGGTGACACGAAACCAAGTTGTTACGTTGTCTTCTCTTTCGCTCGAGTCTGTTATTTTGCATTTTACGAAAAATAATGCATCATCTTTCCTTGTTAAATGAAACTTTCTGTGAGAAACTAAGAGCAAATACAGCTGCATTATATTTAAATGTCAAACTTTTCTTTTTGATTGAATTAGTTTATTTAACAAAGTAAACAGGACATCACATTTATTTGTGATATCAAAGTGTGTTAGTAATTAGGAATCCCTCCGATCTACTTTTTAAGTGATTTTTTTGGGACTCTTTTCACACATATTAAAGAATTCGCCGTTTATTAATTAACGATGAAATTAATCATATTGACTTTAATTTGCTCACTGGAAACTACTCTCTCTATTTACTTTTACTTATTCATTCTGTATTTTGCACGCCCTTTAAGAAACAATAAATAAAATGCACACTTAACTATAATATTTATATTAATTGATGTATATTCTTAATGAATTAGAAAAATGATTTGGATTTGAGTAATTACTTCTAAGGGCAAAACAAGAAATATAAATTATTTTTCTCTTAATATGCGAAAGTGACAAGTAAAATAAAAATTTATTTTTTTAATACTTGACAACTAAAGTGAATGGAAAGAGTAACAAACAATTCCCTAGGCTTCAAGGACAATTTTGAAACGGAAAATTAATTTCTTCGTAATATCGGAAAAAAATTAAATATTGTGAAAGTAAAGAGGCCAAAAACTTAAAGTGGACTGGAGGTAGTATTCCTTTTGCTCCTTTCTCTGTGGCAAGAGTTTAGTACACGAGATAAGAGTTAAAACTATTTAATTTCCGGTATATCGGACTTAGATTCTTCAAGTTTATTGAAATAATATTCTATATTTGAATAACACGTAAAAAGACTATAAATTACAATAATTAATAATTTTAAATATTTAAAAGTACTCAAAAGAATAATAGTCAAAGATAGATCTACTATAGTACTAATATTGTAGTCAGAGCAGTGGCATAGACAAGATATTTTTGTTGTTTATCTACATTATTTTTAAATAGCATCGGTTATTTTATATATATTTTTTAAAAAGTATTTTCATTTAACAAGTATTTAGTGAAAGTTTTTAATAAAGTAACATCAGATGACATCCCTTATACTTCCTCTTTTTAAATTTATATTAAACTATTTGACTGCACGTAATTTAGAAAAAGAGAAAAAAATTTGAACTTGTATAAAATAAGATATATGTCGAAGTTACTAATGCTCTTTTGTTTTTGTTTTTGTTTTTGTTTTTGTTGTTCCTTTCCTTCACTGAGCCGAGGGTCGATTGGAAACAGCCTCTCTGCCCTTTCAAGGTAGGGGTAAGGCATGTCTACATATTACCCCCCAGACCCCAAAATCAGTACAAATATATCATAATATGCTATATGATATTGTTAGTATAGCTCTATTTATTTAGTATTGAAAACCTATAAATCTATTTAGTATTGAAAAAGCTCTCGGCACAGGATAAGCAGGACGCTAACCTGCGCCTCCAGCCATGGCGAGAGGACGGAAGAAGCAACCGGTGCAAAAGTTATTACCGGAGGTGGAGAGAATAGAAACACCAGCTGTGAATAAGCCTACTCAGTGATTAACCGGAATGGGTTCGGCGCCGACAATCTTCCACAACCCTAGCGAAACTGGAAAATCTGGGATGCAGATAACGCCGGAAAATGGTGTCCAGCAGAGGATACCGGTAACGTTTGGCAGTTTCCTACCGTTGAAGTTCCAATCTATCAGTGAGGAAACTGTTGAAGGCGAGGGTGAACTGCAGGGGTTGGAACGTGTCGATACAGTTCATCGACGGCTCCAAGTTTCTGCACAAGCAAAACAAGCTCAGATTGATCATACCTCTGGTGTTCCTGTGGCTGAAAATGGCAATAGAATCACCATGCAACATAATCGAAACCCTCAAAAAGGGAAATCTCTAAGCTATGTACCACATGCAATGCGAGATGGTACGTTTGTGGTTCAAATTGATGACGTTGATACAAAGGAACATGAGACCTACTGGAGAAATGCATTGATTGGGTTTGTATTAGGAGAAGACCCGTATGAGCGAGCTATGGACAATTTCGTTACAAACATTTGGGATTTTGTTCCGAAACCTCAAATGCTGCATCATGACGAAGGGTATTACATTTTCAGATTTGATACTGATGAAGAAAGAGACCTTGTTCTTCAGGCTGGCCCATACACTTTTCATAATAAACCATTGGTGTTACAACAATGGAGCATAGACTTCAAGTATGACCAGGTAATGTGAGTATAGTTCCTTTATGGTCACTTTCCCTGGATTGTCTTTGGGATTTTGGTCCACTGAAGCACTTGGGAAATTAGCAATTGTAGTTGGGAAACCTATGTACACCGATAGAATTACTGCTGAACCGGAGAGGATTTCGTTTGCAAGAGTGCTGGTGGAAACAGATATTTCCCAACCACTGCCTGAGACTGGAGTTACACACAAAGAAGGGGTTATCATACATCAGATTGAATACGAATGGAGGCCAAAATACTGCAGTGACTGTGTCAGATTTGGTCATAGCACTGAAGACTGCTGCTATAAAAAGAGGCAGGGCAATGTAGAGGTAGCACTGAATCACTATAAGGCAGTAAGGGTAAAGCAGAAAGTGCAGAGTGAGACATGGCAATGGATACCAAAAATAAAGAAGGATAATGTGGTGGCAAGAACTGATAGATTAGTGGAGGAATGTAAGCAGACTAAAAATGCTGGAAGTAGGGTGATTGATAGAGGGTTAGTAAAAGGAAAGAATGTACAACAATGTGATGGTGCTTCATTGAACACAACCAATAGCTTCTCTTTGCTACAGATAGGTGATGATCCAGGGGACGCTGGCCCATCCAGCTTCACCACATCATGATAGTCTGCACATGGAACATTAGGGGTCTAAATAAGGCCCATAAACAGAAGGAGCTGAGGCTCTTTCTGAAAAAACATAAAGTAGATTGTATGGGATGTATAGAAACTAGAGTAAAGGAAGCAAAGGTGAAAAATATTGTTACAAAACTGGAAAATGATTTGAGACATACTGGAAACTACAGTGATCATTCCAATGGGAGAATCTGGATACTGTGGAATTCAAAAGTGGAGCTGCAGGTTCTGAAGATTGATGAACAATTCATTCACTGTGAGGTTAAAGGCAGAGGTTCTACCTTCAGAACATTGCTAACAGTCGTATATGCAAATAATGAATTGAGCAAGAGACAACAATTGTGGGCCAAACTGTTGATCTTAGGGGCTACTATTTAGGGCAGCTAGCTTCTCAGTGGAGATTTCAATAATGTACTCTACACGGATGACAGAATAGGTGCTCCAGTTGTTCAGCAGAGATTCAAGTTTTCCAAGACACTCTCAATGCTCTTCAACTCTCTCAGTTGAAGAGTTTGGGCTTTTTTTATACGTGGTGCAATAAACAAAAACCAGATACAAGAGTGTATAGCAGAATTGATTGGGTCTTTGGGAATGTGCACTGATTGCAGGAGTACAGTCACATTGAAGCTGATGTGTTGATCCCGTGAGTTTCAGATCATTCCCCTATCCTATTGCTGTGTACCCCTGAGGAACAGAGAAGGAACAATCATCCTAAACCCTTCAAACTTTATTCATCTGTTATGGACCATACTGAATTACCTGGCACTGTGGAAAGGGCATGGAATCAGCATCAGCAAGGAGGGCAAATGCACAGAATATGGAATAAGTTGAAGGCCCTAAAGGTGGGGTTAAATGAGCTGAATACCTATATGGCAAAGTATAGGTTACATCTCAGTGAGGCAAGGCAGAAGCTAGAAACCATATAGAAATCACTTGCAATCCAATTGTATGGACAAATGGTTGATTGACCAGGAGAGACTGCTACTTATGGAGGTGGAAAAGTGGAGCAATATAGAGGATCAGATCCTACAACAGAAATCTAGATCTCACTGGATTGCCTGTGGAGATGCCAACACAAAATATTTTCATGCTCAACTAAAGATGAGGACAAGCTTTAACACTATCAACTCTATATATACTTAAGAGGGGGTTAAGCTATCTGATCCCAGGAAGGTGGAAGCAGAGTTTGTTACATGTTTCAAGTTATTACTGGGGGGAAACAATAGTATAATCCAATGTCCAAACACTGAAATAATTCACCAGGTCCCTTGTCTCACTTTGCAACAGAAGGATGATCTAGTGCAACCAGTTACAAGGGAGGAAATATTAAAGGCAATAAAAGACATGCCACATGACAAGGCACCAGGGGTGGATGGTTTCCCAGTGGAATTTTTTATAAGGCAGTGGCATATAGTAGGAGATGACATATGTGAAGCTGTGAGAGAGTTCTTTACTACTGGGAAATTACATACTGGAGTTAGCATCACTGCACTAACTCTAATTCCCAAAGTACAGAATCCAACCAAAGTCAAGGACTACATGCCTATTACTTGATGTACAACTCTGTACAAGATCATCACAAAGATTATAACAGCTAGGTTGAAAGAGGTTATTGACTTTCTGGTGGGTAGATCACAGTCAGCATTCATCGAGGGTTGTAGTATTATTGATAACATCTTATTCACACAAGAACTGTTCAAGGGCTATTCCAGGAAGGGCCTTTCTCCTAGATGTGTGCTTAATGTGGATCTAAAGAAGGCTTACGACTCAGTTGAATGGTTTTTCTTAATAGACTGCTGCAGGATCTGGGGTTCCCTCATAAATTTATCGGGTGGGTCATGGAATGTATATCCTCTGTTACCTATTCTCTCAATTTTAATGGTGGCCTCAATGCTTCATTTAAAGGGAAAAGAGGTCTGCGACAAGGTGATCCGATGTCTCCATACCTCTTTGTTCTGGCCATGGAGTATCTACATAGACAGTTGTGCAAATGATGATGAGGAAAGAATTCAAGTTCCATCCTAAATGCAAGAGGGTGGGTGTAGCACATGTTCGCGGATGATCTTCTTTATTTCTGCAAGGCAGATATTCAATCTGCCAGCTTACTGAAACAGACTCTTCAGGAATTCTCTAAGGTCTCTGGTCTTCAAGCAAATGTTGATAAAAGTGCAGTGTACTTAGCAGGAGTAACCAACTGGTAGAAACAGGAGATTCCACAGGTGCTGGGATATCCTGAAGGCAGACTCCCTTTCAAGTATTTGGGGATGCCTTTGGATTCAAAGAAGCTGTTCATTACTCAGTGCTGGCCACTGGTGGAGAAAATTACACAGAAAATAAACTGTTGGTCGTCAAGGCTACTTTCATATGCTGGTCGGCTTCAATTGGTTAAATCTGTTCTATTAGGTATTCAAGCGTACTGGTCCCAGATTTTCCTACTGCCTAAAATTTTTTTGAAGATGACAGAAGCTATCTGCAGATCATATCTGTGGACAGGTTCTGTCTCAGTTTCAAGAAAGGCTCTGATTGCTGGGATACTCTGTGTCTGCCTTACAGTGCAGGGGGACTGAATGTCTTGAACCTATCTAAATGGAATAAGGCTGCTGTGGTTAAGCACCTATGGGCACTGACTAAGAAGAAGGATAGCCTATGGATAAAATGGGTTCATACCTTCTATATCAAGAACCACTGCTTGGAAGACATGGCGGTGCCTAGGGCTGCTACCTGGGCAATTAGGAAAATTTTTGAGTCGAGGAGTGTGATTAAAGGCATTGCAACACTCAGTGGAAATCTGGAAAACAGATTGAGGCAGGTTCAACAGGGAGAGTCTTTTAGCATTAACAAGCTATACAGACAGCTTCTTCCTCAATGTAGCAAAGTTCAGTGGAAGTCCATCATATTGCAGCCTCAGTTGCATCCCAGATACAAATTTATACTGTGGTTGGCTTTGCATAAGCGACTTGCAACTGTAGAACGACTTCAGATGCTAAATATTTTGGTCCACAATATTGTATTTTCTGTGGTTTGTATCGAGAGACCTTTGAGCATCTTTTCTTTGACTTTGAGGACCAAGGAAATCTGGTATCTACTCCTTAGCTGGTTGGGCTATAAGCGATCAATTGCTGACTGGCAGGAGGAATTTGAATGGATTAGTAAGCTGGCGAAGAGTAGAAATGGGTTAGCAGAAATTACTGCTTGTCTCTTTGGGCTCCTGGTGCCAACGATATGGAGGGAGCGGAATAAAATGAGATTCCAGGGAGGCAAGTTGATGAGCGACACTGTATGTAAGGAAATCGTAGTCCATCTCCATTTCAGAGGGGCTTCAAGGCAAAAGTGGAGGGTTGTCCTACAAAGTTTAGATTATTTTCCCTAGACTTCAAATGAGACAGACTTTTCTCGAGATAGTTTGTGTCACACGCATTATCAAAGAGTGTTCTGTTTTTTAGAATGATAATAGTGTAGTGACTTTGTAGCATATGAGAATAGGTGGTCAGCATCTATGCTTTGTACGTATACTTTTTTGACGGAATGAAATAGAAATCTGTTTATTCAAAAAAAATATTTTCACGCGCTTTGTATTCACTTTGTGACACGTAATTTGCCACATCGGACACTTATGTTTGAAAGATACAGTCGGAACGAGTTCAAAGGCCTGTGTGGTCTCTTGATAAGTTTACAAGGCTAATTTACAAAACGTGCCGAATTTAAAGGAGTATCTAGATATTTGGCCAAAATAATCAATGATGAAAAAGCATCGACTAATGTAAAAAGAACATCGATCACTACTTTCTCCCTCTTAAACTTGGCAACCACTTGGAATGAAATGTAGGAAATAATGGGGTTAAACTAACTACTGAACTTATCATAAAGCAAAAAGACTATTCAATTCAGTATAATGTGAAAATGTTTAATCAGATATGAAGTTTAACATGTAAGTTAAATATTGAAGTATTAATATTTTCGTTTTATATAAGTGGTGGTGGTGAGAATTCCATGTATGCCTTAAGTTAAGTTCCTCTCTTTATATTGATTTGGGTCCAACCAATATCTCACAGTCACTATAACGGAGGTCGTTTCCTGGCCAAGAAAATATGATCTTTTTCAAGCTAGCTATCAACTATTTGTTGTGCTGACATTTGACATGGAGTGAAACTGAAGTGATACTCTACTCTTATGGATTTATTTAATGAGAGAGAGATCATTAATGTTAATTCTAGTTCTACCCCTCCAGGCTCCAGGCTTTATTGAGTATTAAAGCTGATAGCATATGCTAAAAAACGAAAGAAAATAATAATAATAAGCAGCAGCAGCAGTGCAGCACGAAAGTTATGAATTGGTGATGGCTACTTAGTGATCCCAAATCATATCATAATCCTAAAAGCATTTGTATTATTGAGAATAAGTCCAAATTCCTAAATTACTACAGTATTAGACCTCAAGTTGCTTTAATAAACTCAGAAGTGTATACATAAAAAGATGTAATGAGAAAAAAAGATGGGTTTTACCAATTGGAGAAAAGCATCAATTGAGTTTGTCATATTAATTTGCCGTTAAAAACAGGAATTGTTCATTCTATTTTGTGTTTGTAAAACAAACCTCATAGTTGGCTTTGAAAACGATCTTTGAAGGTATAATCCGTAGGGATCAAATGAGTTGGATAACCCATATGCTCCGTTGAAATCTCCTTTCGTCTTAAATTATAGAAACTATAATCACTCTCAAAATAATAACCAGAAAAAGTAATTAATATATATATATATATATATATATATATATATATATATATAAAAAATCTATAAGCTATATACAAATATTATACAAATTCTACACCGTTTTTCAACTAACGAATATAAACAATTTTTGACACGGGTTAAGGTACTAGGAGAGAAATAACAACCGTACTTGCGTCACAAAATATTTTTGGATTAGTTACCTTCTATTGTAAATGTTGATACCTTATTTATATTAAATAAATACTTTTAAAAAAAGTTATATTCCATAGCTACCTTTTGATTTTTTATAACCAAATATTTATTTATGATCGCTTCCTACTCTTAAGCCATAAAATAAGCTTTGTATTATTTTTCTCTATCCATCTCTTATCTTCCACCTTCATCTTTCTACCAGAACTCCCCGGCAAAGCATCAGAATTATATTTTTTCGGCGAATACTCTTGGGTTGCCGAGCAATCATCCAATATAGAAATTTTCTCAGATGTAACAACGGCAATCGAAAGCAACGGGGCGTCGAGCGAGGACTAAACTCCGTCGAGACTGTGGACTGCCAACGATGGCTCCGACTGCCTCAATTGTAAAGAATAGGTTTTTTGAAGCGCACGTGGGGTATTAGGCTAATAGTAACAATGGAGTTTTGAGTTAGAATCGCGATTCTCTCGATAAAACGACATTAGGGTTGTTCTTGAACAAAGACGACAGAGCTTGGGGCTGAGCAACTTGAATTTTCTGTTAATATATTTCAATGTATCTTGCTGTATTTCCATGTATCTCATTGTATTCATTTTTTTTTCATTGTATTTCAATGTATCTCGTTGTATTCCATGTATTTCATTGTATGGACTGTCTTGCTATATTCCGTGAACGTATTCATATATCTTTTTAATTAATATAACTTATGTATTCAAATTTCTCTATTTTTGTTGTATTTATCGGCTAGGAAAAATATTTAGCATATTTTCACTGAAGATTGCTATAGTTTTGATGTGTTTTTCGGTTGAAAATCATTTTTATAACTGAAAATATAAATTTTGTGTATTATAATTGAGTTTGTTGAGTTATGTTAGAAGTCAATTATATTAATTGATTCACTTTCCGTTTAAAAATAGCTGAAGAGACCATGAATTGCGCTATTTACGTTATTGTATTCATAAATACATATCGTGAATACAATCGAATACAATAATCTTTCTAGTTATAATCCTCTGTTTCACGCCGTGAATACAGTCGAATATAAAAATCTGTCTAGCTGTAATCCCCTGTTTCACACATAAAAATGCTATTGTATTCATGAATACAATAGTTTAAATACATCAAATACACTATAAAAAATCTAAAAATTTAATTATAGAAATTAATATAAATTGTAGCTACAACTAACTAATAAGCTTATGAAAATTTCTCAAAATTTTTATGGTACTTATGTGATTCTACTTTTACCATATGGATGATGGTAAAATGTATGAAGAGGATATAAGTTTTACAGACTGACAATGGAAAGATTTTTTTACACTACCTACTAGTTTAATCTGTGATTGCATATTATTTTATTATTTTTATTCGGTAAACCTATAAATATTTATCATAGAGTTATACGTGTAATTACCTAATAAGAAACTTATTATAAAGTAGGGTTTCTCCAATAGATGTCTATACAGGTTAGGATTACGGGAAAAGTTGAGATTTATTTTGATTTAATGTTATTATTATGGTTAGTTATAACCTAGCAATTATAAATAGGCTGAACAATTGGAATCTCGCTACTAATTTGAGTAAACGCCAGCTAATCCTGAATCTTCACGCTAAAACAAATACAGCAATTTGAATAGTTAATATTAACGTAAAATACATATCACTTAATTATAGTAAGTAATTATATGTATTGCAAGACAAAAGTCTTACATTTAGTAATTTTGTATATAAATGTGTATTTCCCTTTTCCTTAAAAGAATGATGCCTAACCAAGAACAGATCCCGAAAGGTGCATCTCCTCTCACGCAGCGCAATAAATTAAAGCTTATGGTGTATACGGTCGAAATAAGACATGTCTGATTTTGTAAGCTTGAAGAGTCGTTTTGAGAATAAGTTCGAGCTAGATCGTGCTCGAGTTTGATGGCGGAGTACAAGATTTGAAGATCAAAATGCTCCACGAGTACCGAGACCAAGTATGAATAATACCATTATGGTTTCATAATAGAAAGAGCGAGATTTTCGCAGTGACCCTAAGATCACGGTGTGAATTTTGGAACGAATTTGTACTAGGCGGTTAGAAAGCTGTATAATAAGATTCCCTACTACAATTAGAAGTGTACGATATTTAGGATTCCCCCACTGTATAAAGGGGATCCCAATCATTTGTAACTCATCAATCATTGACAAAAGAATATACATACATCGCTCTCTTGTTTACTGCTCATATGAATCTCATTGTTGTTATTTTATTGTTCTTATTCCCCTACCTCGAGGTTGCCATAGCTCGAAGTCTGAGACTTGCTTACATACTGGTTTGACTTGCCTTACTCTTTCAATTTATACATTTGATTCTTCGTTTATCGGTTAGTATTGGAGTAAACCACATATCTTTAAAATCACAATATAAGTTTATTTGTTACTTGGATTATAGGGTAAATAGTTTGGCGTCACCTTGGAGCTAATGATAATAGTGATTGTTTCAGTACTGATTTTGATAATACACATTATTTCCACACTTGTTCTTCTCAAGAATTTTTATTCTCAGGTTGAATCATGTCAAACTCAGAAAATGCACCCGTACAGGGGATGATGGTCTTGGACTTCACGGGGAAAATGATAATGTAGTTGCTCTAGGAGCCGGTTCCACTGATTAACCCTGGAGAAGTGCATCTTGCAGAATCAGTCGATGTTAGTTCGCATATTGCTTTGATTGCAGACTTAAGTGCGACCCCGGAGGAAGTGTATGCAGGGAAGTCTGATATAGGGGCTAAGGAACACAAAGTGTAGGAGAGGGGGGAGTTACTCTCTAGGTAATATTTGAGATGCTACAAGCTCAGCAGGTTTCTATGGCTCAGCTTCAAAATCAACATTAAACTCCGAGTGTGGTGGAACCAGAAATCACTCGCTGTACTAAGCCGGTGCCAAAAAATCGAATGATAATGGATCAAGCTGATCCTAAAATTATGAAGATGCTCGAGGAGCTCACGAAAATAACCGAGTGGGGAGAGAAAAAAATCGAAGATAATGACAAGAAAGCGAAAACATACAACTCCCTTGTTGATCAAATACCGGGGGCACCCTCAATCTTAAAAGGTTTGGATGCAAAGAAGTTCATGCAAAAGCCATTTCCTCAGAATGCGGCCCTGAAGACAATTCCTAAGAAATTGCATATGTCGGATATACCTAACTACAACGGGACGAGCAATCCTAAAGAAAACATCACTTCGTACACATGGGAGATTAAAGGAAATGACTTGAATGATGATGAGATCGAGTCCGTTTTGTTGTAAATATTTGGGAAAACTTTGTCAAATGGAGAAATGATTGGTATCATAACTTGCCACCGAATTCTATCGACTCGTTTTCCATATTAGTAGACACTTCATGAAGGCGCACACAGGGGACATAAAGGTCGCAACAAGGAAATCGAACGTTTTTAAGATAAAACAGAGAGGTGATGAAATGCTAAGGAGTTCGTATCCCGATTTTAGATGGAGATAATGGAATTGCCACCTGTCACAGATGATTAGGCCATTCAAGATTATACCGGGGGTTGAATGAGCGGAGTTCGATAGCGTCACGACAATTGAAGTAAACTTTGATCGAGTATCTAGCTGTAATTTAGGAAGATGTGCATAATCGTTATAAATCAAAGATCAGGGTCGAGGACGACCAGCTAGGAGCCCCTCGGGTTCAGCTCTGTTGGAAATCATGTATATCTATGATGTGTGCGCTTTGGTTGTATGAGCATGATTTTCAGGTATAGGTTTTGATGAATGACAAACAATAAAGTCAAGCGTCAAACAACGATATAATATGACAAACTATCAAATGGCGAGAAGCATATTGATGACGGGATTGCATAGACAAGCCAAGTCGAGCCAAAGAGTTCAAGACCGAAGACCCAAGACGTAGGTCGTTAGGTAGAACCAATGTAAGAACAACGTTTAAGTTATCTTATCTTTTGACTCAACATTAGGTCATCATAAATATGCATAAAATCATTTTATTAAAGTAAATCATTTTATTAAATCATATATATCATAAATATTTTTAATATACTTCAAACAAAATGATATTAACGTTTTCATTTTTAACCAAAATGGGTTTTGAAGTAAGTTTTCAATTCTGGTATACACAGTGTATATCAATGGTATATAATCAATCCGTTGCCAAAGTTTTGAACACTGGAACAACATAATCGATTATATGAAGTACACAATCGATTATATGAAGTCAACAATCGATTTTCTACTTTTAACAATCGATTATTTTTAGATAGTGTGCAATCGGTTTCTAAACATCAAAACAATCGATTGTCTTGTCATACAATCGATTACCAACAATCGATTGTCACCTTCATACAATCGATTATATTTTGACCGTTCCCACAGAATCCTAAATTGATTTTTGAACGTTGAAGAACAATCGATTATTCAGGTTTAACAATCGATTGTTTAGCCTAAAATCAGGAATCTGTTTTTTGAACGTTGGTCAGACAATCGATTGTCACCTCCAAACAATAGATTGTTTGAGCACAAAATCAGGGATTTTATTTGTTAATTAAGCAACGGTCAGCACTACTTTTTCACCTATAAAAAGAGGTCTTTTGAGCTGATTTTAAATACACACCTCTTGCATATATTGATATACATATTGATCATTTTCAAGCATTATTTTAGAGCTTTTGTTGAGCCATTTGATAGACAACTTTGTGTTGTTCATAGAGCTTATTTTGTTTCTCTTTATCCACTCTATTGAGAGAGTATTTGTTGTAAAAGAGAGTTGTTTTGAGAAGAACATATCTTCTCATTTGTCGGGTTTGCTAAGTACCCAAAGTCTTAGTGGTTGAAGTCTTGGGGTGAGGTATCCTCAAGCAAGTGAAGTCTTAAGGTGTGGTATCCTTGAGCAACTGTAACGGTTTGTTAAGCACCCGTAAGCTTGACGAAGATAGTGGAAATCTCGAGAGAGTCTCTCGGGGACTGGACTAGCCACGGGTTGTGGTGAACCAGGATATATCGGTGCGTTCGTTCTTATTTATTTACTTATCGCACTCATTTATTTCCTGCAATTTTTAAATTCCGCAAGTTTACGCTATTTTTATTATAACGCTATTCATCCCCCCCCCCCAGCGTTAAGCGTATTATCTAACAATTGGTATCAGAGCCTCACTCTCTGAAAGCCTTAACCGGTTGAGAGCAATATATATTTTTCTGTTGAGAATATTGAACGCAGGAACGATGGATGAAGGACAATCCACCACTTGCCCTCCACTATTTGACGGAACAAACTATATATATTGGAAAGATCGGATGAGTATCTTCCTCAAAGCAAACAGTTTTCGTTTGTGGCAAATCATCAAAAACGGTGAACCAATGCCGACAAAGAAAGTTGGAGAAACCACGGTTCCAAAGGAGGAAAATGAATATGATGCCGAGGACATCAAGAAAGTTGAAAATAATGCAAGGGCCATCCATGTATTGTATTGTGTGATCAATGCGGATGACAATAAGAAAATCTCGTGCTGCACAACTGCCAAGGAGAAGTGGGATAAACTCGAGATCATCTATGAAGGTACGCCTCAAGTCCGAGAATCTAAAATTGATTTTCTAACTCATAAATATGAAATCTTTAAAATGGAGAAGGAACCCATTGGTGTTATGTTTGAACGATTTTTAAAAATCGTCAACGATCTACATGCTCTCGGGAAAGTTTACACGAACAAAGATCTTGTTTGAAAAGTCCTACGGAGCCTCACTCCCGAATGGCGTTCCAAAGCCAATTCCATCCAAGAGTCGATGGAATTCACGAATATCACAATTGATGGACTAAGAGGTAACCTCGAAACTTATGATAGCACAATTCTTAATCCTTATCTTAGAAGTAATTCGAATTTTGCCTTCAAAGCCTCATCCTCTAAAAGAGAAGAGGTAAGTGATTCGGAAAGGGATGATGATAATATTTCCAATGATATAATTGAAATGTTTTGTAAGTCTATGAAGAAGGACAAGTAAAAGAAGAAACACCATAGGCGCGTATCACGGGATTCGGACAGCTCAGGCGATGGAACCGCCGCATTGTGTCTCGTGGCAAACGAAGAAGAGGTAAGTACATCTAACTCTCACTCGTTTGAAGAATTACAAAATGCCTATGATGAATTGTATGGTGAATTTGTTAATGCTTCCAAAATGATAAAAGATTTGAAGAAAACACTTTCTTTGCAGAAAATACTTTCTTTGCAAGAAACAGATTTTCAGAAAACACTTTCTTTACAAGAAAAAGATTTTGAAAAATCCTCTTCTTTGAAAGAAATAGATCTTGAAGAATTGACTAATGAAAATGGTGTTCTTAAAAATAAAATTGATGTTCTAGAAAAAGAAAATAAATTTTTGGAAAATGACATTGTTGATTTCAAAAATAAAATCAAGGAATTGAATGAAGCCTCTTCTATTAATAAATGTTCTAATTGTTCTTCTTGTAGTTCCTTAAAATTAGAGAACATAGAACTTAGGAACGCACTAGAAAAACGTAGTGTTGATAGTCCTAAAATTGAAGAGAATAAAAAGGACATAAGTAATGAGGTTGGTCCATCTAGAAAGAATTCTAGGAACCTCACAAATGAGTCTAAGATTAATTATTTTAGACCACCTAGACACAATTCTAGGAATTTTGTAGATGAGTCTAGAATGAATAATTTTAGACCACTTAGACATGACTCTAGGAAATTCAACGCTTCTAGGGGGATCAACTTTAGATCACCTAGAACGCATTTGGCTCAACCTAGACATATGCACAATCCTAATGTTATATGTCACTATTGTAATCGGGTGGGACACATTGCACCCGTTTGTTTTGCTAAACATAGAGATTTATGTATTGATTATGATTATTATTATCCTAACCCCCAAGGACCCAAAAGAAGTTGGGTACCAAAAACCTATTTTTAGGTTCTTTTTGCAGGTGTGCTTGAAGACTATAATATTGTAGTGGATGCACCAAGCACTAAACCTTAGTGCATTAAGGGGGAACGTCGGTTAGTTATCGTATTTTGAATAAAAACGCACTAAGTTGATATATGCTAATAATCATTAATTATTTTTGGGTAATACATGTTTTAATAAGTTTTATTATTGAAAAATAATTAGTATCAATTAGTTTTATAATAAGTGATTGATTCATGTTTTGATGAATATTTATAGGTTAAATAACAATTGATGAGTTTGCGAAAAATGACCGTTATTATGGTGTTACTAATATTTGGAATTATTTGATTTTGTTTATAACAATTGATATCGTCAATGGTTTAAATAACTTTTGGTATACTCTTTTTGCTAATGCCAAAAGGGGGAAGAATATGGGCGATATGCATGCCTTAATTGAGGGGGAATATTCAATTAAGGGGGAATTATATTGAATTGATTATATTGAATTGGTTGCATAAATTGTATGTTGAGATATAGCATGAATTTAGGGGGAATTCAATATGCATATCTTCCGTTGTTTGTCATTATCAAAAAGGGGGAAATTGTTGGAAATCATGTATATCTATGATGTGTGCGCTTTGGTTGTATGAGCATGATTTTCAGGTATAGGTTTTGATGAATGACAAACAATGAAGTCAAGCGTCAAACAACAATATAATATGACAAACTATCAAATGGCGAGAAGCATATTGATGACGGGATTGCATAGACAAGCCAAGTCGAGCCAAAGAGTTCAAGACCGAAGACCCAAGGCGTAGGTCGTTAGGTAGAACCAATGTAAGAACAACGTTTAAGTTATCTTATCTTTTGGCTCAACATTAGGTCATCATAAATATGCATAAAATCATTTTATTAAAGTAAATCATTTTATTAAATCATATATATCATAAATATTTTTAATATACTTCAAACAAAATGATTTTAACGTTTTCATTTTTAACCAAAATGGGTTTTGATTAAAAATCGATTGTTTAGCCTAAAATCAGGAATCTGTTTTTTGAACGTTGGTCAGACAATCGATTGTCACCTCCAAACAATTGATTGTTTGAGCACAGAATCAGGGATTTTATTTGTCAATTAAGAAACGGTCAGCACTACTTTTTCACCTATAAAAAGAGGTCTTTTGAGCTGATTTTAAATACACAACTCTTGCATATATTGATATACATATTGATCATTTTCAAGCATCATTTTAGAGCTTTTGTTGAGCCATTTGATAGACAACTTTGTGTTGTTCATAGAGCTTATTTTGTTTCTCTTTATCCATTCTATTGAGAGAGTATTTGTTGTAAAAGAGAGTTGTTTTGAGAAGAACATATCTTCTCATTTGTCGGGTTTGCTAAGTACCCAAAGTCTTAGTGGTTGAAGTCTTGAGGTGAGGTATCCTCAAGCAAGTGAAGTCTTAAGGTGTGGTATCCTTGAGCAAATGTAACGGTTTGTTAAGCACCCGTAAGCTTGACGAAGATAGTGGAAATCTCGAGAGAGACTAGCCACGGGTTGTGGTGAACCAGGATATATCGGTGCATTCGTTCTTATTTATTACTTATCGCACTCTTTTATTTCCTGCAATTTTTAAATTCCGCAAGTTTACGCTATTTTTATTATAACGCTATTCACCCCCCCCCCTCTAGCGTTAAGCGTATTATCTAACAAGCTCATCCAAACGGATTGGCATTTAAAGCCTCGAGGGATAGCGACAGGGGACCAAGGTCGAACAGATAATGATATCAGCCATATCTCACAGGAAACAATGGTTCAGGATGAAATCCTCCTCCGAATGATTGAAGAAATTATTGAGGGAAAACTTCTAGGGGAATTTTGAGTAAGAATGGTTTTGATAAACATAGCGATCTAACGGATGAACCTCAGTTACTGGGTATAATTTCAGTATCGCTACATCGGAGATTATATCGAGGATCAAAGATACCATGTGGACTAGACCTATACAAACCGACTCTTTTCAAAGAAACCCAAACTTGAGGTGTAAATATCATGGCACACATGGGCATAGGACCGAAGACTGCAGATAGCTAAGGGAAGAGGTAGCTCGATTGTTCAGTGAGGGCCATCTCCGAGAGTTCCTCAGTGATCGAGCTAAGAATCACTTTAGAGAAAGAGACGCAAACAGAAAGAATGAGCAAGACGAACCGCAACATGTAATTCATATAATCATTGGCGGGTCGATGTGCCATAAGGCCTATATTCAAACGTACCAAGGTGTCAATCACCAGAGAATAGCGAATTCGGAGTTATATGCCCGAAGGCGTTCTATAGTTCGATGATGAAGAAACAGATGGAATATATCAACCGCAAAACGATGCCTGGTAATTTCTACTTTGCTAAATAAAATTCAAGTTAAATGTATTCTAGTGGATCCAAGTAGTTCAACAAACATAGTCAGATTGATGGTCGTAGAGTACCTTAGCCTGTATGATCGAATTGTGCCTGCATCTCTAGTCCTAACGACTTTAACATGGCAAGTGAAACAATGAAGGGGGAGATATTTCTACAAGTAAACGTGGTCAGGACCATCCAAGATACAAAATTCCAAGCCATCGAAGGCGATATAAGATATAATGAACTACTCAGAAGGCCGTGGATCTACAACATGAGGGAAGTACATCAAATGATGAAATTCTCGATAGTGGATTATGTGCAAATACTCTACGGGGAACAACACGTTGCAAAGGAATTGTTTGTGGTCGATGAGATGACACTGATATCAGCATCTTCGACCTTAGAAAAATCGAGCACCAAAGATAAACAAGTGGCCAAATAGAAATCACCGGTCCTAGCCTCAACCGAATCAGAAAAAAAGGTTATCGAAGAAGAAGAAGAGGCTTTCCTTACTCCTAGAACTTTAGTTGTTCCTAAAGAATCAGATGCAACCAAGTCAACAATCAAAGAGCTTGAATAGGTGATAGTGATCGAGCATCTACCTGAACGAAGGTATACCTTAGAACGGGGTTAACCCCTGAACTCAGGAAAAAACTCATTCAATTTCTCATCGATAACAATGATTGTTTTGCTTATTCCCATTTATACATAACAGGGATCCCACCAGAGATAACAAACACACCGATTAAGCCTTGACCCCTGGTTCAAACCGGTGAAACAAAAGAGAAGGCCTCAGTCCGAGATGAAATATGCATTCATAAAGGATAATGTAACTAAACTTCTCAAAATAGGATCAATTCGGGAGGTCAAATACCACGAATGGTTAGTTAAAGTAGTTGTAGTGCCGTAAAAAGGGAACAAACTTAGAATGTGTGTAGATTCCACTACTTAACATCGATCACATGATCGATGCCACGACTAGCCACGAGATCCTTACCTTTCTCGATTCCTATTCTGGGTATAATCAAATTTAGATGAACCCGGAAGACAAGGAGACAACCTCGTTTATCACCAAGTATAGAACATATTGTTACATTGTAATGCCCTTCGGGCTGAAAAATACGGGAGCTACATACCAATGCCTAGTTAAAAAAATGTTCAAGGGAAAGATAGGTAAATCAATGAAAGTTTACATTGAAGATATGTTGGTTAAGTCTCTACGCGTAGACGACCATTTGACTCATTTGCAGGAAACAATCAAAATATTTAGAAAGTACAACATGAATCTTAGCTTAAATAAATTTCCCTTCGGGGTCGGCTAGAGAAATTTCCTTGGCTTCATGGTATCAAATTGGGGAATCGAAATCAACCACGACAAGATCAAAGCCATGGAGGATATCACCGTCGTAGATAGTGTGAGAGGCTATGCGAATGGATAGCTGCCTTGGGCTGATTCATTTAGAGATCATCAGATCAAAACAACAAGTTCTTTTTCTTACTGAAAAAGAAAAATGATTTTGCATGGACCCGGAATGCCAGAAAACATTGGAGGAATTGAAGCGATACTTATCGATCCTACATCTGCTCCTCACTCTGAAGGTAGATGAGAAGTTGTGCTTATACTTTGCAGTGTCCAAAATAGCAGTAAGTGGTGTACTAGTTCGAGAAGAGCAATGTACACAGTTTCCTATTTATTACGTATGTCGATCTTTAGTAGATGCTGAAACTAGATATCCGCACTTAGAGAAATTGGTACTTGCATTAATAAACGCATCTACAAACTAAATCCATATTTCTATTGTCACCCCTAATATGTGATAACCACATATCCATTCCAAAATGTTTTGCACAAGCCCGAGTTATCAGGCCGATTGGCCAAATGGCCCATCGAATTTAGGCGGTACGATATCGAATATCAACCCCAAATGAACATCAAGTATCAAAATTTTAGCAGACTTCGGGACCGATTTTACATCAGCCCTGGTACCCAAAGTGGAAAAGGAACTTCTATTAAAATTAGGCACATCATCGGGGGTATGGACCCTCTTAATGGACGCTGCCTCGAATATGAAGGGGTTCAGGTTTGGCATTGTTTTGATGCCACCCACAAGTAATAATATTATACAATCTATCAAAACCTCTAGGTTGACTAACAATGAGGACATGATTGTAGGTCTCGAGCTAGGTAAAAACTTTGGGGAAGAAGTCATTGAAGCCAAGTGTGATTCTTTATTTGTGGTGAACCAAGTAAACAAAAGCTTCAAAGTTTAAGAGGTTATGATGCAAAGGTATTTGGACAAGCTACAAGTAACCTTACACCGGTTCAAGGAGCGGACTCTAGTCCATGTACCTTGAGAAAAAAACACCGAGGCCGATGCGCTTGCAAACTTGGTTCATCAGTCAAAGAGATTATATTATCCAGGGGAATGTCATCCAATTATCGAGATATGTGTCAAGGAGGGTCATGCCAAGATAAATTCTACAAGTTTGACTTGGGATTGGAGGAATAAGTATATTTAGTATTTGAAAAATGGAATGATCCCGTTTGACCATAAACTGTCGAGGGCCTTATGAACCAAGGCTGCTCGGTTCACATTGGATGAAGATGGAACATTATACAAAAAGACATTTGATGGACTATTGGCCATATGTTTAGGGACGGGGTTCACCGATTATGTTTTAAGAGAGATCCACGATGGCACTTGTGGAAACCACTCTGGTGCCGAGTCTTTGACTCGCAAAATTGTTAGACCAGGGTATTACTGGGATATCATGGAAAAAGACGCTAAGGAGTTTATAAGAAAATGTAATAAATTTCGAAGGTTTGGACCGATGATTCATCAACCCGAAGCGTAACTTCATTCAGTCTTATCCTTATGGCCTTTCATGAAATAGGGAATGGAAATCGTCGGCCCTCTACTAACTATCCCATGTAAAGCTAAATTCATTTATTTATGACTGACTGCTTTTCTAAATAGGTTGAAGCACATGCCTTCATGAAGGTCAGAGATAAACAAGTTAGAGATTTTATCTGGGACCACATCGTGTGTCGATTCGGGATACCTGCCGAAATCGTATGTGATAATGGAAAGCAATTCATCGGCAACAAGGCAACAAAGTTTCTTGAAGCACACAAAATAAAAAGGATCTTATAAACACCGTATCACTGAAGCGGAAACGGAAAGGCCGGATCAACAAATAAGAATATTATTCAAAACCTAAAGAAAAGGTTGAACGACGCTAAAGGGAAATGGAGAGAAGTTCTGCCCAAGGTTCTTTGGGAATATTTAACGACATAGAAGTCTAGCACGGGGCCAACCCCATTCTATTTAGCATATGGCTCCAAGGCCTTAATTCCAATCGAAGGCGGGAACCCACTGCCATATTTTGACATGCATCGGAGGAATCAAATCACGAGGTTGTGAATACTAGTCTCAAACTATTAGATGAAAAATCAGAAGATGCACTTGTTTGGATGGTTGCACAGAATCAAAGAATCGAGAGATATTATAATAGAAGAACCAAACTTTGCCACTTCAAAATCGGGGACTTAGTTCTAAGGAATCATCCTCAATACTCGAGACCTGAATGAAGGAAATCTAAGCCCGAATTGGGAAGGACCATATCGAGTCATCAGAGTCATCGGAAAAGGATCTTACAAACTTGGCACGGTGGAAGGTGAACAATTGCCAAACAATTGAAATATATCATCAAAATATTATTATTGCTGATACTAAGCTTCCTGCCGAAAATAGTGAGTGGGCCCTCTATTTCACTTCTAAAAATAAAGCTTTTGGGGATCAGTTTCCCAGATGTTCATGGAGAAATTTGAATGAGGGATCCATTTTAGACCTTTGTTACAAATCTCCCATACTTTAGTAACACTTTTCCAAATAATAGAAGTAGTTTTAAAATTTTTGGATACACCATACAAGGATATTAGAGTTTGGGACCAAGGAAGCTGGGGGTTGTGAAAGAGTCTCCATGAGAGACTTTCTAGGGTCACTAGGTTTTTATTCTTTGCTGAATGGATGCCAAGACCCCCTACCTCCTTATCTTTTGTCAAAGATACCAAGATAGAAGGTGAATTTTTTTTGAAGTTATTGTGGAACCCCAATGTATTGTTTTCGAATTTTATTCAATGTGCTTGATAATCCTAATGGGCAGGTAGTTTTATTTCATGACATGGTTAGGAATGATATTTAGAGATGCTGATGCAAGTGTTTTCCTTCCTGCAACGCTAAGAAATTTTGATTTCCAGGAAGCCATTTTTGATAGCCATTTTATCAAGGCTGAATTGGTGATCCAAAAGTCTAGGCTTGGTATTGTTATAGGAAAACTTAGGTATTTATCAAAACTATTACTAATTTTTATATTGAATAGCTTTGACAACTCTTTAGAGGTGGTGGTGGGGCAAATTTTGGAAAAAAATTAATTTTGACTTTGTCAAATTAATTTTATGTCCTGACAGTTTGCAAGAAGAGTTCAGGTAATTGAGGATTGAATTAGGGAATTTTTTTTCCCAATTTTGCACATTAGAGTAAGGACGTCCTTATAAAATAGATTGGATAACTTGTATTGATTTTTTCCTATGTTGATGGGAGACCAGGTACCAATATCTACATGATGATTAATTTGGATGGACAACATCGCCAAACAAAAGATAAATATATAAGGAGACAAAGGATCTCCTTGCCCAATGCCTCTACTGGGAGAGAAGAAATTGCTTCTACTACCATTAACTAAGATAGCTATATTTCTCGTAGTGATACAATTCAAAGTAAGGTAGTGGTTTTTGGAGGAAATTTAAAACGACATATGGTTCTATAAATGAAAGACCATTCAATCCGATCAAAAGCCTTTTCTAGATCGATATTCATGACTAGATTTGCCTTACCATATCTTTGTTTGTGCATTCTAAACATTAACTCCTAAATTATAATAGCATTGTCACTATTATGTCTTCCTTCGAGAAAACTAGCATGGTAATGGTATATTAATTTTTCTAAAAAAGATTTGAGTCTATTGGCTATGGCTTTGGTGATTATTTTATACATAGTATTACAAAGCCCAATAGGCCTAATTTTTTTAGATTATTTGCATTGGAGGTTTTGGGGATTAAATAGAGATAAGTTTTATTAATCCTTTTAGGAAGTTTGCCTGTTTCAAAATCTTGCTGGCAAAGGTTTGTCATAGAGGTACTAAGGTATTGCCAATATTTTTGAAAGAAAAATGGATGGAGATTATCCGGCCCAGGTGATTTAAAAGGTTTAAAATTAAAAACTAATTTTTTGAGTTCTGATGAGACAAAGGATTGTCTACGGAGACCAAGTTACATTTTACGAAACTAGGAGAGTCTTTGTTAATAGTTGCCTAGTCAGAGTATAAGTGACTAAAAGAAAAAATTTGTTTAAAGTAATTGTAGGTGTTATCCATAATTTCCTATGGGTCATCTATCCAATTGCTCATTATCTTTGAAAAACATAATTTTATTGGTTCTTCTATTATTAGTGGCACAAATGTGGAAAAAATTTGAGTTGGAATCTCCCTCACTGAGCCAGTTTATTCTAGAACGTAATTTCCAGAAGTCATCCTCGTTTTTTAATAAATTGTTGAAATCAGGCTTGATGGTTATTTCTAAGTTACCAAGGAAACTACTATGGCCATAGGATCTTGATTTTAAATCTCTGCTAGTCTTGCCAATTTTTCTTTTTTTCTAAAAAGGTCTCCAAATGTTGTATTTTCCAATCAACTATACGGTTCCTAAAATTCTTAGAGGCTTCGACAAAATTATTGTCAAGCCAATACTCATTAGCAATTTTACCAAATTCAGGGTGCCCGTACCAAAATGATTCCAATCTAAATGGTTGGGGAGGGGGGAAATTATGTGTTTAGAAATTATTCTAGCAGGATAGGATTATGATCCGAGTGGATTTTTGGCAAGTGAATAATAGATGCCCTAGGGATTATACTTAACCATTTTTCATTTGCTAAAACTTTGTCTAGCCTTTTCATAATATGGTTACTATTTATCTTGTTATGATTCGAACAAGAATATTTACTACCCTTATACCCTAGGTCCATTAACTTAGAATAATTAATCCTATTCTATAATTTAGTAGCCCTTCTTCTATTGATAGGGTTACCTCCTAATTTGTCATCAGTTACAAGAACATCGTTAAAGTCTCCACCTAGCAAACAAGCACCTTTATAATTATCGAAAATATTTGTGATACTATCCCACATATTGTTTCTGTTAGAGACCTTTATACTAGCATAAATAGATGTAAAAAACCAAGGTTGTTGAGAAGGGATTACCTCAAGTGAAGCATGAATTTTATTGTTTCTTTTGATAAAATTGTTGACATGGACCAAATTGGTATTCCATATTACTTCCATGCCACCTGATTGTCCCTCAGTTGGGACTTATATCATATCCAAAAAAACCAAATTCATTCATTAGGCTTCCATGGTTTTTCATCCTAGTTTCTAGTAAGGAGACCATGCAAGGGTAGTGGGTGGCAATATGCTCGTGAAAATTTCTCCTAAACTCGCATTATTTCCACCTCCTATGTTTCAATTAATGATGTTTTTAGCACGATTCATTGGGGGTGGGTTGGATGAGCGGGACCGTTGGACTGGGATATTTGAGGGATACCGGACTCCTTCTTAGAGAGGGAACTGGATAATAGCTAATTTCCCTACATCGAGATCCTGGGGTGACCTCATGTCTATTGTGCATTTGTATAGTTAATGTGGACATGCTAGAATAAGCCTCTTCTCCTGCTTTCCTCGAATAGATACATTTTTACTTAATCTAGGTTTGAAGACTCTACTGTGTGTTCCCCTATGAGGTCTATCTCCCCCTCCATTCTCCCCCCCGGGATTTCTTAAACCTTGTGGCATGGGGTTTTGGAACCTACTGATCCATCAGGCTTGGATTCAACTGCACCTCTTGTTGTATGAGGTTTTGAGGCAGCTCCCAGGGCATTAGGATTAGATTTAGAGCAATCAACTCTTGGGGAGGAAAGAAAGGTAGTTCTAGATCCATATTATGAGGGAGATAAGGATTATGATAGAAGTAAAGGGGGGAGATTCCATTGGGTACTCATGGCTTGGACTAAGTTGTTGTTCATCCCAGGTGCTAGGGGTTGCATGATGTTTTTTACCCAAATGTGATTCATGTAATTGCTCATTGATAAGTGTAGGCCCTCAAAAATAACCTTTGCTAGGAATTGTGGATTGTTGATGAGTATAATGCTCTCTTGCCTGTTAATGTTCACTTGGAGTGATATCCCCCTCCCCATTAGGCCTAACTCTATCCAACTGGTGGGTTGGTGGTTTTGTCGAAGTGGAGGCTAGGTGTAAACTATTAGAAGAGGTGGCATTGTCTGGGGAATGGAGTCAGATTGTCCATGTGGAGTGGTCTTTGGTTTTTCAGTATTTTAATAAGTCAAAATATTCTCTAATTGCTTATAGGAGCTCTTGGCATTCTTAGGAGAAGGGTCTTGGTAATATAAAGGTTGGGGGGTTGAGATAGAGGGAATAATTACCTTTACTTGCATGTTTCCTGGATGGTTTAGTGTGTTAGAACAAATAGAGAATTTTGCATGAGATTTTGTAGGCACGTGGATTAGTGTTTTTGCCTTTTGGATTGGAGTGTGTGTGTTGGGCTGGCGGGTGGATATCCGCATGCAATTGCATGGTAGTAGGCTGTAGGTTTAATTCATTTCTAAAAGGTGTGGATACTTTATGATGATGATTAAAGCTTGAAAGGAGAACCTATGATTGGGTATTAGGGTTAATTAGGGAGTACTCTTGTTTATTATCAATTTTGTCTTTTAGTGGTGTTGTAAGATTTTTGTCAAGATTTGTTTCCTGAACCCGGCTCATTGAACCGAATTTGGAGTGGTTTTGGTTTCCTGGAAGAGTGGTATTTTCAAAAACCATTAGTTGAGGCTCAGATATTTGAGAAATAGTAGTTTTTTCAAATACATTTTCCTCATAGGAAATTTGTGAAGACGGGCGTTGGGTTTTATCTAGGTCGTTTTTTAGGAACACTATTATTAACTTTTAAAATAAATTTAAATTTCATCTTAGTAGAAAACTTACATGCGGTGGGTGATCGAGGCCAACCTTGCACTATTATTAAGTAGCTAGAGAGGTCGAAGCAGCTTTTACCCGATTAAGGTCGGGATCGATTTCCACGGGGGGCTACATATTGGAATTGGGTGTCTATGTAAAGTGGAGTTATGTATATGCTCTTAATTGCACTTCTACACATTTTTAGTTTTGATTATGATTCTAATTTTATAAAACTACATTGCGTAATTAAGTTAAAATAAGGTAAGGTTAAACTATTGCGAGTTGTTCAAGTGATAAAAGGTACTAGGGTAGTGACTTTCGCCTAGGTGGTCAATTAACGGATCCTTGAGTCTAAAGCTAGATTGTCACATTTGGGAAGTATGATATAACCATTGCTTGATTCTACTCACTTTATACCTCTCGGTAGTTCAAGTGATTTTGCTCAAATTGACCTTTTCAAGACCAATTGGGTATGCAAATTTGCACAAGCAATCAGGGTTCAAGTCGGGTATTACTATCTCTAGGTTTAATCCTTTAATTGGGCTTATCAATCTCTTACGTACACCCCAATTCCTTGTTGGACCAATTTCAAAGACTTGTGCTCTCTTTTTCAAGAAGTGCCAGAATCAACTAAACACAAACTAGTGTTTGCAACCACTAATTCAGCGATTAAGCATGAAATTAGTCCAAATATCAAACACCCATAGTCAATCAAGCCCTAAAACACAAGACCCATCAATTACCCATACTAGGGTTGAGCCACAACCCTAGCTTATGGGTCTATCTACTCATAATTAGATAAGAAAACAAATAAATAGATGAAGAAAAACTCATATTAATTAATTGCTAAATCAAACTTGAAGATTCAATGTTGAAATACAGCTAAAATTACTCAAAATAGCTGAAATATTCGAAGTCACGATCGCAGCCTTTAGTACAAACTATTTGCTTCCCTAAAAATGGGAAAAGAAGCTATTTATATTAAGCTGACAAATCTGGACAAAAATACCCCTGCAGGGTTGGTGCGACCCACACAAAATCACGTAATGCCACACTAGGGCTTTGAACTTGAATAAATGGTTCTCTGAACTTGGGCAATGCGGACCGTACAGAAACGAGTATGGCTGCAGTGGCTTTTAGTGCGGTCCGTATGAAATGGAGCATGGACCAAATTTGGCTTCAAACTTGGACTTGGCAACTCTCTGAACCTTCTCTCTGTGGACCGCACTAAATCGAGTGTGGCCGCATTGATGCTAGTACGGACCGCACAAAACCTCGTGCGGTCGCATTGCCTTTTTGCCTGAATAGAAGCCTCTATGAACCTCACTTGTATGGACTATACAGAATGGTGTGCTACCACACCGGCCTTGTTTTTCCTGAGATTGTCTTGTCTTGGTACTTGTGCAAACTCCTTTTTGAGCTGATTTTTGACACCTTGTCACCTTATTGATCAAACCTGCAATCAATCACAACTTGTGAACCTTTGGGACTATTTTGTACACATTTCTAATCAAAACTTGAGCACGAAGGAGTGAAAATGCAACCCTAGTTATCAACTCCCCCAAACTTAAGCTTTTGCTTGTCTTCAAGCAAACAAAATAAGACCCACCTCTTAAGAGAAAATCCAAGAAAATTCAGCTATCCTAAAGTGATCTCATCTAGCATCAATTGGGACTAACCTTTGCCCTTGATACGAATGAATCATTAACAACATTTACTCGTTTAAACACCATGGATTAAGTGCGACAGAAGAGCATCACGAGTTGACTCAACACATCAAAGAACTCTTACTATTTCTTTGCTCATTGTGTAACCCAAACTCACACATCCTCATCTCTCCCTAAGCAAACCTTACCTTTAGAATAGTGTCACGCAAAACGAGGTTGATGGAAATTCACTCATCTCCCTCAAAGAAAAGTCACTAGTCCCGCTCTATGTACCATATGCTTGCCCCTTATGCGAGTCACCACTAATGTAAGCTTCATTCAACTAGAGATCATATAGGGCTTTTGTGGAGATATAGAGAAGGCTTTTGGTTTCTGGTAGGTAATGTTTGATCTAAGTAGGTTCCATATTCCCTTAAGCACTTTTTTGTTTTATTTTGGCACACATTCACTTGACTTTTTGAGTCTTTTCACTTCTTTATAAGGGTTTAGAGAGACACACCGTCACTCTTTCTTATACATTTCAAATCTTTTCTCCTTTCTTAAATTTTCACGTCTTTCATTCTTTACTCTTCTGGAATCCCTTTTTATTCATTTCGACATTGAGTAATCTTTTTTGTTTTTTTGTTTTTTTTGTTTTTTTGCTTTTATTTTTTTCATTGCCTTTTCCTTCTTCATTTTGTACCTTTTTACCACTTTGTTTCAATCCTCATCTCTCCCCCCAAACTTATACTTTTGCCATGTGATAAGGAAAGATCGGGTGTCAAGAGAGGGTATATTTTAAAACGCTTAAAGGCTTGTATCATGGTTCATGAAGGAAAAAGGTCTAAAGTTCAAAAGGGTTGACTAGGGATTTTATCTTTGGTAGGCTATGGAAGTGTTCAAGCTATCATTTGGATCAAGGAGAGCCTATAATCATGTCTCAAGTCAAAATTCACTTTGGATTTCGCCTCAACAAACATTCAGGGCAAGTTCTAGACCAATGGCTCGGGACTTGGACTTGCAATGCAATGCAATTTCTGACCACACAAGCTATGGGATTGCTAAAGACACAGAGTTGGGGCCCAAAATGACCTTAGATAAGATTTGAGCATATAAGGGTCACTAAAAACCACTTGATGATTATCGGCCAATGCAAGAGTCTCAAGGTCATGACTTTCACCATCCTAAACACAACGATTTGTTTTTGACCATGAGATCAAAGGCAAATGTGCTAGGTTCAAGTGAAGCTTTTCTTGAGTCACCCTTAACCACTAAATACTAAAAGCGTAAAGAAAAACAGACTCAAACTCTTAAGAAGTTTTTCACACCATCCATCATTGGGAAGAGCCACCCAGTTCACACAAACTCCACCTTTTAAAAGAACCGTGCCATTAAGAAAATTAAAGGCTTATTGCAAATACTCAAAACAAGAATCTACGAATATAAATAAGAAGCTATGGAAAGGAAAATGCGAAAAGTAGAATGAATATCTACAAGAGGGAATTTTAATCGAATACACAATACGGGGATGAATATATACAATGTAACATACTTTTATATATAGACCCAAAGTGAAAAGTACAAAAAATGTAATGAAGTACCAAAATTATATACATATCAAAGATGAAAAATAAGAAGAAAAATAAAAGAAACATAAAATCTGTCAAATATATACATTCATCCATATCAAATCAAAGTAGGGCTTACCCCCTCAAATCAAAGTTGGCACTGTCCTCAATGCCAACTAAAAAAAATAAACATCAAAATAAAGGCAAGATGATACAGAAACTCCCTATGGCTCATCTGTCTGCATAGGATCCTGAGTGGTACTTAGGTCCTCAATATTCTCGAGAACCTCAGAGGGGTTCTCTATGACCTGCTGCTGGGACCTGGGCCTGACCATGCTCTTGAGTTGCATCATGTGACTGTCTAGAGGAGGTCTCCGGTGGGTCTGAAAACTGGATGAGTGCATCATCTGTGCGGGAAATCATCCTCCTCCTCTTGGGAGGCCTCTAGGACTGCTCTGGCTGGGGGTGAGCTGTTGGCACATGGTCCTGTAACAATAAATCCAAAGGCAAATGATCTGCCTTCAACCTGTGAACCTCAACCCTCAATTCCTTTATAGGCTCCTTGGGAGCCTGCATCTTTATCATCTTCTTGGACTCCCTAGCAAGCTCCTTGAGAGCTTTCTCATGAGAATCCACAGCTTCTGTAGCCACTTTCTAAATATCAAGGATCTTCTTCTAGTTTTCCAGAATTTCCTTGAGGGCATCCTTAATAGACTGTATGACCGATAGACGTGGAGGTGCCGACTAAGCTGCTACTGTAGTGGTGAGGATAGACAACTTGGATGAGCTGTCTGCATCCGTTTGTTGATTCTGATAAGAGCGTAGCTCAGTTGGTGTGCAATCACTGGGTAGGCCCGGGTAGAGGGTATATATGGATATGCTGAATAGGATAGACCAGGGGTAATGTCCGCTGAGGTGGAGGCAATCCGAGTAGGAGCCACTACCATAACTGGCTCTACAGACTGGAGCAATGGCTATTATTCTGAAGGTCTTGCCTTTTGGGTTGTCATCACTCTGCATGTTGTAAGAACGGGGCCTTTGCTTTCACTTTGATATTGAATGACCGGTTTTCAACCTTGAGGTCCCTAAAGTACATGGTCAAGAAGCTTGGGAAGAGGTAGGTTCTGTCACCTTTAGTTACTACCTGTGTGGTTACCCGAGACATCATATTCCCAATGTTAATCGAGTACCTTGCCATGATTGGCGCTACCAATAAGTCCCTGTGAAGAGGGAGGGAGTTGTCATAGGTAGTTGGGTCCAATCTGCTGCACACGAACGTTTCCCAACCTTTTGCCTCGAAATTAAAACTTCTTCTCAAAATTTTTACTCCTGCATTCAACCAATCGCGGATGGTACCTGGGATTGCCAGATACTGTTCCAACCAAGGATGGACCTCCTCACCTAATTCCATCTTCGCCAAGTATAGTAACTCATCCTATTCATCGAACCCAAGTAGTCGTTTATTGACTTTCCATCAAACAATACATTCAAATTTCTCACCTTGGTCACTTTGGTGCCCTTTTTTATGTGGGCAACATTAGTATAAAATTACCACGTGATTTTTTTGCATCCACACAGTCTCCCAAGAAGTACTCTAGCCTACTCTCTCCCTAAATTGCCTCCTCACATTGGTGGAGTATTCATACCTACTGTCTTCAGTTGAGCCCTCGGACGACCCAGAAGATACATTTACTGAAGCTTAGTCAGTAGCGGATACTGGATGAGTGTCTCTTAGTCATTTTCTCTCCAACCAGTCAGGGACAAATTCTGGCGCGGAGTCTAAAGATACCTCCTGGGAGGGCTCGTACTCACTCCTGACTGATCAATAACCCTATCAGCAATTTTAATGATCTTCCTTGTATTTTTAATGCTTTGCTGGGCTTTGGAGTCAATCTTAACAACTTCTATTTTTCTCCCCGGGAGGATTCTCCCCGACTGGCTTGTTTAGAACCCTTACCTCTTTGTTTCACCATTGTCTGCAAACAACATCCATTAGGCTTGTTAATATCCAGAAAAGCATTATAAATTCAGTTGTAGAATAAATCTGTTGCAGACTTATGTTGCAAAATGCAGACCGCACAAAATGTAGTGCCGCCGCGAGAGGCCAATACGGACCGCACAATATGCCAATACGGCCCGCACAAAGGTGGGGTTCAGACTACCCACTCTACGAATCCATGAATTGCTGACCAGAAAAAATGTACTGTAGCCGCACTGAGGTCAATACGGACCACACAAAATGCCAATGCGATCCGCACAGAGGTGAGGTTTAGACTACCCACTCTCCAAATAATTGCTCCGCTGACCGCACAAAATGGTAATGCAGTCCACATTGAGGCAGCGCGGACTGCATAAAATGCAATATGGTTGCGGTCCATGCAGATCAAGTTTCTGAACATTCTTCAATGCGGTCCGCACAAAATGCCATTATGGACAATACAAGGGCACCGCAGACCACACAAATTCCATTACGGTCCGCACTGAGTGCCTAGTTGCAGCACTAACTTAGGGTTCATCATATTTTGACATTAAGTTCAAATTTTACACCTAATAAACAGTCCCTAAGTGTTTGACCACTGTTTGAACTACTTATTCTAATAGTAAACAAGAATGAACTAACCCAAGCTTACCAAATCGTGAGAAAAACAGAAGAAGAACGAAAAAAACAAAAATCTAATGAAAATACGAAAATTAACAATGGAAGAGGGATGAAATTACCATAAGTAAGATACTACGATGAAGATTAAGCCTTGGAAATCAATTATGTGCAAAGAGAGGGAATGGGCAGTAATTTTGAAGCTTTGAGAGTTAAAAGATCGAAAAGTTTTAAATGAGGGTCTCAGGTACTATTTATAAAAAACGTCCTAGGGATCATCTCACCTACCCAATACAAACCGTGAAAAATGGACTGCAGTCCACACCACACAGCATTTTTCCAAATTTGAGAAGGCAACCTACTGCGATCCACACAAAATGCTTTGTGGCGGTAGTGGTCCACCGCGGACGGCACAAAATGTAATACGGCTGTTGTGGCAAACTTCAGAGAGCTGGTATTTTCGTATATTTAATGAGTTTTTAATTTTTGGGCTTAAATGTTTATGGGTTAATGATATTCAGCTTGATTTATGCGTCAATTGTTGGATTGCTGGTTGCAAACACTGATTTATGCCTTTTTAACTTATGCTCTTCTTGAGAAAGAGAGACTAAGTCTAGGAAATTCAGGCTAACAAGGAATTGGGGTGCATTCAATAGATTGGTAGCCCCAATTATAGGGTTAAACCTAGAGATAGTCATACATGACTTAAGTCAATTTTCCTTGCATTATGTAAACACCCAATTGGACTTGAGAAAGCCAATTAGGGAAAGGTCACTTAAAATACCGAGAGGTAAAGAGTGAGTAACTATGTGCGATAGTTATATCATAATCCCAATTACAAAAAATTTTCCCTAAGTTTTAGACCCCGTTAAATACTCATCTAGGTGTAAGCCACTTCCCTAGTGCCTTTTACCAATTGAGAAAACCTTACAAAAATATGATGGTTAGATTATTTTCCTACTTCATTAGTTTTAAAAGTAGAATAGTAACCAAACAACTCATGATTGGAAGTGCAATTAAGAACATCGCACATAGCTAGATTAGATAGAAACTAATTCTAAACCCAAATTAGATCTTTGTGGATTCGATCCCGACCTTTCGGGTAAAACCTGCATCGACTACTCTTGCCAATCTATAGTGGTATAGGGTTGGAACCGATCAGCGACCCTAGCCATATGGTGATGGATTGCCCCGTACTTAGGAGGGATGTACCTCCACAGACTTCTCAGACACAACGTGCTCCACCAAGTGCGCAGGATATGATTACAACACCAGCTGCCACCCTACAAGCTCAGCCAGCCCGATATAGAGGTTGGGGTGGTAAAGGTCTCTTTAGAGGAGGAGGCCAAGCTAGATAATATGCCATTTATGCTCGTATAGAGGCCGTTGCTTCCTATTCTTACATATCATCTTATTTTGCCCTGTATTTGGGTATATCTCGGGATTCTTTAAGTTCCCCTGTTTATGTGTTTACTCTTGTGGGAAATTCTCTTATTGTGGGTTGTGTTTGATTACTCTTAGTGGTTTTGAGACCAAATCCGATTTGTTATTCCCAAACATGGTAGATTTTGATGTTAACTTGGGGATGGACTGGTTGATGCCCCATTATGTTATTCTTGATTGTCACACCAAGACCATAACGCCGGCTATGACAGGTTTACCATGATTAGAGTGGATGGGCACCTTAGATTACACTCCCAATATCGTTGTTTCATTCCTGAAAGCTCAGCAAATGGTGGAGAAGGGAAGTGACACGTATCTAGCCTATTTGAGAGATGTCAGTATTAATACCCCTACAATTGAGTCAGTCCCAGTAGTGTAGGATTTTCATGATGTGCTTCCCGCTGATATTTCAAGCATGCCACCCGCCAGAGATATTGATTTGGCATTGGTTTGTTGCTAGACACTCAATCCATCTATATTCCTCCTTATGCATGGCCCCTCTTGAGTTGAAGGAGTTGAAGGAACAATTACAAGAATTACTTGATAAAGGCTTCATTTAGACCAATATGTTACCTATGGGTCCTATTTTGTTTGTGAAGAAAAAGGATGGTTATATGCGTATGTGCATTGATTATCGCCAGCTGAACAAAGTTACAATGAAGAACTTGTATCCTTTTCCTCGTATTGATGGCCTATTTGATCAGTTACAGGGTGCTCGAGTGTTTTCCAACATTGATTTGCGTTCAGGTTATCATCAATTGAAGACTCGAGAGCCAGATATACCGAAAACTACTTTCAAGACTTGGTATGGTCATTACAAGTTCCTTGTTATGTCATTTGGGCTGACCAATGCCCCAATAACATTTATGCATTTGATGCACAGTGTGTTCCGGCCATATCTTGACTTGTTCGTCATTGTCTTTATTTATGACATTCTGGTGTACTTGCGGAGTTGGGAAGATCATGAGCGACACTTGAGGACTGTGCTTCAGACCTTGAGAGGGAAGAAATTATATGGTAATTTCTCAAAACGTGAGTCCTGGTTGGATTTAGTGGCATTTTCGGGTCATGTAGTGTCGAGTGAAGGGATCAAAGTGGATCCGAAAAAGGTAGAAGTAGTGCAAAGTTGGACCAGACCATCTTGGTCATTGAGATCTGTAGCTTTCTTGGTTCGGCGGGTTATTACTGTTGATTGTTGAGAGATTCTTATCTATTGCAGCACCTATGACAAGGCTGACCCAAAAGGGTGCTCTGCTCAGGTGGACAGAGAAGTGTAAGGAGAGCTTTCAAAAGGTCAAGACAACTTTGACTACAGCCTAGTATTGGTATTGCCTTCCGGTTCGGGGTCTTATATAGTCTATTGTGATGCGCTACGAGTTGGCCTCGACCTGGTGTAAATGTAGGATCATATAGTGATTTCCAATACGTCTAGGTAGCTGAAGGTGCGTGAAAAGAACTATTCTATCCGCGACCTTGAGTTAGTTTCTATTGTTCACGCCTTGAAGATTTGGAGACACTATTTGTACGGTGTCACTTTTGAGATCTACACAGATCATCGGAGTTTGCAGCATCTGTTCTATCAGGCGGATCTTAATTTGCGTCAGAGGAGCTGGTTAGAGTTTCTTAAGGTTTATGATACCACTATTTTGTACCATCCAAGTAAGGCCAATATGTTGGTTGATGCTTTGAGCTGTCGGGCAGAGAGTTTGGGGTGGTCTTCCGGTCTTCTCTTTATGATTGTATCAGGGAGCGTCAGTATGATGGACCTTATGTGCTTATCCTTAAAGACAAGGTCTAGCACAGTGATTCTAAGGAGGTCACTATACGGAATAATGGTGCATTGAGGATGCAGAGCAGGCTATGTGTGCCTAATGTAGATAGTTTGCATGAGTTGATTCATCAGGAGGCTCATAGATTATAATACTTTATTCATCTGGGTACCACAAAGATGTACCAAGACCTGAGACAGTATTACTGGTAGAGGAGGATGAAGAAGGACATAGTGGAGTATGTTACTCGTTATCTAAATTGCCAACAGGTGAAGTATGAGCTAAAAATGGCCGGGTGGATTGCTTCAGAAGTTAGCGGTTGCATAGTGGAAATGGGAGCAGATCACTATGTATTTCTTTGTTGGACTCCCACGGACTTAGCGAAAGTTTGATGCAGTTTGGGTGATTATGGATAGATTGACCTAGTCAAGTCATTTCCTTCCTGTGTTGGCTACCTATTTAGAGCAGATGGCTCGAGTTTATATCCGTGAGATTGACAGACTTCATGACGTTCCAGTATCTATAAAATCTGATCGGGGTACGTAGTTTACATCACGGTTCTGGATATTTGTACAACATAAGTTGGGTACTCGGGTGGAGTTGAGCACAACATTTCACCCTACACAGACGTATAGTCCAAGTGCACTATTTAGATTCTTTAGGATATTTTGCGTACGTGTGTGATGGAGTTTGGAGGTTCTTGGATAAAACCTCGCCACTTGTGGAGTAATGCCTACAACACCAATTATGAGTCCAGCATTCAAATGGCACCGTATGAGGCTCTGTATGATATGCGTTTTCGGTCCCCAGTGTGTTGGTTCGAGCTAGGCGAGGCTAAATTATTGGGCATAGACTTGGTTCAGGATGCATTGGAGAAGGTTAAGGTGATTTAGGATAGACTTCGCGCAGTCCAGTCCAGAAAGAAGAGTTATGCGGATCGGAAGGTTTGTGATGTGTCATTCATGGTCAGAGAGCGGGTCCTTCTCCGGGTTTCGCCTATGAAAGGCATTATGAGGTTTGAAAAGAATGGCAAGTTGAGCCCAAGGTTTATTGGTCCTTTTGAGGTATTGCGATGAGTTGGGGAGGTTGCTTATGAGCTTTCCTTGCCTCCCAGCCTAGCATGAGTTCATCCAATATTTCATGTTTTGATGCTCTGGAAGTATCACGGCGATCCATTTCACGTGCTGTATTTCAGCCCAGTCCAGTTGGATAAGGATCTATCTTATGTTGAGGGGCCACTAGCTATTTTGGATAGGCAGGTTCAGAAGTTGAGGTCAAAGAACATTGCATCAGTAAAGATTCAGTGGCGGGATCAGCCGATCGAGGAGGCGACTTGGAAGACCGAGCGGGATATGCGCAGTCGTCCCTTCATGATTTCACCACTTCAGGTATGTCTCTATGCTCGTTCGAGGACAAACGATTGTTTTAAGAGGGGGAAGATGTAACAAGTCGGGCGGTGGTTTTGAGAGTTAGAGCCTCGATCCCCTATTAACTACTTTTCGCATATTTGTTGATGCTATTGTGACTTTCTGGGAGGTTTCATTTTGGTTTTTAAAGTGTTTTGGGACACTTAATCTCTAAATGGAAGCTTAAGTATTAGAATTTGTACGTAGTCAAAAAATTGAAAAGACGAATCTAGAATGGAATTCCATCGATTCCTTAGCACAACTAGGTGATTTTGGGCTGAGGGGTTTGTCCGGATTGTGTTTTTGAGGTCTATAGCTCATTTAGGCTTGAAATGGCGAAAGTCAAATTTTTGCAATTTTGGGCCTGTAGTGGAATTTTTTTTATCGGGATAGGAATATGATTCCGAAAGTTGTAGCAGTTCCTTAGTGTTGAATATGAATTGTGTGCAAATTTCGAGGTCAATCAAACGTGGTTTGATAGGTTTTGGCATCGGTTGTGGAAATTTAAAGTTTTAAGTTCATTAAGTTTGGATTGGATGGTGACTTGTATTTTTAGCATTGTTTGATGTGGTTTGAATGCTTGACTAAGTTCGTATGATGTTTTAAGAGAGCCGTAATAACTACCAAAAGAACCTGGTATAGATGAATCCTGAACTGATGGTGCACGAGATGATCTTTGAGCTGGAAGTGCACTAAGAGATAACTGACCCGGTCAGGCACTATATGAACCATGGCTAGCTGATGTGCCCCAATGAACTAGACAAGCCATTTGAGCAAGCTTATAAAGACGAGTAGGGATTCCCCTAGAAGTAACACTACTAGAATCTCCAAGAATAATACGTAGAACCCATTCCATGAAAGTGGTGCAGCACCGACTGACCTGCTCCTCTCACAAGTCTCCCATCATCTGAAGATTGCACCTTTCAGTTAAAAAGTAGTAAATGACACTCCACTGCTCTCTAGAATACCTGATGTACAAAAAACTCACTGGTATCTGTCCAAGAAACCCTGAGCATTATCTGACTCAGCCCCACTGAAGGTTGGATGCTTGAGCTTCTCAAACCTCTCTAATCTCTTCTGCTACTCATCGTTCATAATGGGACCCACCTAGGCCTGAGCAGCTGCAACCGGCTAGGCTAGTAGTACCCTTGGTATATGAAGACCATGCTCTACCTACTCTGGAGTACGGGAGACGGAGGTATGAGTACCCCCCCCCCCCCGGCCTAAGAAGTAGATGGGTTGGCCTGGGCTAAAACCGCCTGAGCAAGGCTAGTGCAAATAGTCAATATCTGGGCTAGTACCTCCTGAAGGCACGAAATCATAACTTTTGTAGGGACCCACATCTTAGAACCTTAAAAAAGATAAAATCCAAACACACATTCAATCACGAGTCCAACCATACCAAAATTACTCAAATCCGATCACAACTCGACCTTGAAATCCTCAAATTAAAGCCTATGAAATTTTCACAATTTCCTAAAATTTCTAACTCAACTCACTAATTAAATGATGAAATAATAATGGATTCGTGTAATATATGAAAATCGAGTTAGAATCACTTACCCCGATGAATTCTTTGAAAATCCCACCACAAATCGCCACAAATCAAGCTTTCTAGGTCCAAAAATTAAAATGACATGAAACCTTCATTTATATGGTACCACATCTTATCTCCCAATATGTTGATCACACATTTTTTGTGCTATCTGCATTCCAAGTTCCGCGGTGCGATCCAAATTGTGCAGCCGCACTTTAGCAGCCTTCCAAATGATAAATTGTTTAAGTTTCTGGAAATTATATTCAAAGTGCTACAAATTTTATTTTTGGATCATCTCCAAATTTCTTATAGATTAAAAAATATAAACTTCCGACGTCAAACCATCAAACATGCAAATTTTCCTTTCTGCAGTCCACATGTTTTCAACTATGGTCCATATATTTTTCATTGCATATTCACTTTGGGAGTTTGCGGCCGCACATTCGCGCTCCAACTGTGGTCCGCATATTTTCCATTGCCCCTTCACTTGGGAGTTTGCGTCCGCACATCCGCACTCCAAAAATATGCCCTCCGCACTTCAACTGCTCCAGGATATCATCAAAGTACCAAAACGTTCAAACTTGTTCAAAACTGACTCGAGGTCACCGAGACTCCATCCAAATATATCAACAAGTTCTAAAACATGTTACAAACTTACTTGAAGCCTCAAATCATACATAACAATATCAAAAATACTAATCGCACCCCAATTCAAATGAGCATGAATTGTATATAAACTTGTCCCAAACTACTATGCTCTCAAGTTCTAAATGAGCAAATCTTTACACAGAATGAATTCATTGGTTGCAGTCTCAATATATAATTAATTTCAATATGTTGTATATAAACTTGTCCCAAACTACTATGCTCTCTAGTTCTAAATGAGCACTTCTGTTTCATCACACAATTCTGCAACATGCTCCTTCATTTGCGGGTCTGATTATTTTTTATAAACTAAATTAATGGAAATGTTTTTATTGGTGGGTGATGGTGATAGTAGACAGGGGTCTAAATGGAGCGGCTTGAATAGTAAGAATCTATACAGTGGATACCAACTAGGTGGGTTTTACATAGTTGCTATTGTTGTTGATGCTGGTGGTGGTACTGTTAATAGTTGAATTACTCTGGTAACATGTTGAAATATTTTAATCGTCTTATCTATAAATGTTTAAACTGCTAGAGAGGAGACAATTTAATTATACTATGTTTGGTTCGTAACACGTGATATATGTGAGATATGAGAGGAGAGTTTGACTTTGACAGAATGTGTAAGACAAGTGTCTTAGTAGTAGGGCTTATATAGATATGTAAAAGGTGTAGTACAAGACAACAGTCCAAGTTAGCACACCTTTAACCACCTTCATTTTGTTAGACAACTTATTATTAGAATGAAAGGGCCCCAGATATATCAAAATTGATGTTGAGGATCCATATAGCCAACCCAACTAGTTTGGAACTGAAGCATAACTGTTGTTGTTGTTGACTTGCAGTTTTATATTTCTGTCTCCTTGCTTTCTCCTAGCCTTGAAATCCGTTGCATAAGCTATGACCTCTGGAGTGTTCTCCACAAACATATTTCTACTGAGTGAACTTATTGGTTCTGTTGCTTGAGTACACCTCCTGTCCTCAATTAATGGGGGTTTATCTTTTTATGTATCTTTTCTTAGGATCTCCTGTAGAATTCCTAACATTTTATGTATTGCCAAAGCTTCCTAGGAATTGGATGCATTTGCATTTCTTGCGTGCAATTGGAATTGCCATGTCCATGAGAGCAGGAATTGCTGCAGATTCTGCAGCGGCTTTAATTTTCCGAATACTTTCTCAACCTGCTTTGCTTTTTCCCCCCTTACGGCAAGTTGAAGGAATTGAAGTTCAACATGAACATGTGGGTGCAGAAGCCACCATTGAAGCCACAGTTGAAGCCACCGCCTAAGGGATTGCATCAATGCTTTGCGCGCATGGTCCAGAGGTTGAATGGAGAATATGTACCATCTGAGAAGCTGCCTATGGATTGATTCCTTTAAGTTCATCTGCGGTTGATCTCCCTGAAATTGTAGTTGCTACCCCTCTACAACCACCCATTCTTTCATGGAACCTGTATATACCCCTCCTTAAGGTTCTAGAGTATCTTCCTCGTGGGAGTCCATCGGAAACTTGTCTCATGAAAATATTTGTTGCTACCGTTGAAGCAATTCTCCAGAGAACATTCCCTCCTGATTCCTCTAGAGAGGAAAACAGAAAAACCAGATACGTTTTTGGCTCTGCCTTCAAGAACCTTGCTGTGGCAGAATTGCGAACCATGGTTCATTCGTTGTTCTTGGAGTCATGTGCCTCTATAGAGCTTGCTTCTCGTCTTCTTTTTGTTGTCTTAACTGTATGTGTCAGCCACGAAGCAAAACCAAATGGGAATAAAAGGCCTAAAGGTAAAGATTCTCACCCACCTAGTGAAATAGGGGTAGACACACTCGCAACGTTGGAAAAGAGAAAAAGATAGGAAGTAAGAAAGTGAAAAGACAAGGACCTGTAGCAGCATTTGATTCTTATGTTCTTGCAGCTGTCTGTGCTCTTTCTTGTGAACTTCAGCTCTTCACTTTGATTTCAAGAGGGACAAATCAGCCAGATCCAAAAATCATCATGGATGAAGCAAAATCTGCAAATGATTCATCTATTGAGTTACAAAATGGGATTCATTCTGCCGTCTGTCATACTCGGAGGATATTGGCAATTTTAGAGGCACTGTTTTCTTTGAAGCCATCTTCTGTTGGAACTTCATGGAGCTACAGCTCAAATGAGATAGTTGCTGCAGCTATGGTAGCTGCTCATATTTCTGATCTGTTTAGATGCTCCAAGGCTTGCATGCGTGCTCTTTCTATCTTGATTGGGTGTAAGTGGGATAATGGAATTCATTCCAGAGCATCTTCACTATATAACCTAATTGATATTCATAGCAAAACTGTCGCATCAATTCTCAACAAGGCTGAACCATTGGAAGCTTATTTAATACATGCACCAGTACTAAAGGAGCGGCCCAGATGTTTAAATGGGAAAAAACATTATAAATACACAAGTCGTACAGCAGAACAGCCATCAGTGCCTCAGTGCAAAGACTCTGGTTGTAAAGCTTCAATTGTGTGTGGAGAAGGTTCACACTCAAGTGAGGTTGGAGGGTGCACCATCAACAAAGTGTTTGCAAATTTCTCTTTAGATGCTTCATATTTGGCCAATTTTCTGACAAAGGACAGGCATATAGGATTTAATTGCAACGCACAAGATCTTTTAAAATCAGTGCTTGCGGAGAAACAAGAATTATGTTTTTCTGTTGTCTCATTGCTCTGGCACAAGTTGATTGCATCATCTGAAACCCAACCCAGTGCAGAAAGCACTTCTGGCCAGCATGGATGGAGACAGGTATCTACTTGTTACTTCTTCGTGTAAATATTGTTAACAAATTGACTATTTTCTGTGGCAATTGTCCAGTAAGAAAAATATATCATCCTCAAGTAAGTTATGTACCTGATAAGCATATACTATGTGCAATGCGAGCTTGATATCACAGTTTAATATTTTGAAGTTGATTTTTTCATAATCCTTCTCTCTTGAAGTTTCAATTGGTGGTTTTATTGTTAGCTTTGGCGTCAAAAGATGAAACCTTGTTACTTGAAAGCACCCCCCTTAACATGATTTTCCTTTTCTTTCCATGTGTGGTCCAATCCTATTTGCTTTTCCTGCAACGCCCACCTCCCCTTTCTCTCTGTACGTGATATTAGTTTTTTGCTAGGAAGAGTCCTGTTTGCTAACACTTACTCTGTTGACTGAAAATTAGAATCTTTTAATTGATAATCCCAACTTTACTCCCTCAAAACTTCTTTTTTCTTCCAAGGAAAAATAACAACCTTTACCTCCCTCAAAGCTTGTTAAGCTCATGTCAAAGAAGACGGGAATAACAGGGACTTTTCCTATTAGGTCATGGCAGCACCAATCTCTTCTTCTATTTACGTTTCTCTATGAATATGAATTTGCTATATCACATCGTGCACTCCATGCACAAGCAATATGAACATTCAAAGTAGCGGTAAATACCAGTAACTTTAATTAGAACTGCATGATACAGGCAGCATAACAAGAAAATCATTGAACTGTCTTCAAGAGGTGGAAAATGTTATGATAGCAGAAGGTGAACGTGTTAGGTTTTGGGAGTCAAAAATGAGAAAATGTTGCTTTTACGATTATTGTGCAGTGGTTTTTTGATAGCATGAAGAATACCTGTAATCAAGTTAGAGCACATGCTGCTTTTTGCAATGTACATTCAAATACACAAGATACTTAGTAGTGTTTTATATAGTGCTGACAATCGTCCATAACTACAGGTGGTCGATGCACTATGCAATGTTGTATCAGCGTCACCTGGAAAAGCTGCAACAGCCATTGTTCTTCAGGTCCAGATTTCGCTTTAACTGTATTTGATCAAAATAGATCATGAACCTTTTTTTGTTAGCCTGCTGCTATTGTGCAAAGTTTCTATTTATTAGGAGCCACAGGGCTAACAGATACACATGCTTTTAAAAAATTTCAAATTGATGTTTAGGGAAAAGGGACAAAATTGTCCTTGCACTATTCATAGTTGAGCAACTTTGCCCTCTGTTAAGCTTTTGGTTTAACGTTACCCGTTCCGTTAGGAAAAAGTATCATTTTTGCCCTTGACCCCTAATGTAGCTCCAACCTGCGAGTAATTTTAAACCATAGTCAAAAGATGGGTAAATTTAGACCTTTTTTCCCAGAATTTGGACGTGTGGAATTCAACCATTTCGCTTTGGAGCTCCATTAATGGAAAGGGAAAAGACGAGACGATTTGATTACGGTAAGGGTATAAATGGATCAAAAGCGTAATAGAGGACAAAATTGAGCAATTTTGAATAGTACGGGGGCAAATTTGCACCTTTTCCCTTTTCTCTATCATATTTTCGGCCTTGTACACATGACAAATACATCTTTTTTACTACAATGGGTACAGCACTTGTCTGTGTCTGAAGCTTCTTCAACTTGCATGCTAATAGTTATCATAACTTGCTTCTAGGTGTACTTAGGTCTTCATCGCCATATTTGTTTAGTCACTTTCTTCCCAAACTTTACTTGTCAGGCTGACAGGGAATTGCTACCATGGATTGCTAAAGATGATGATCTTCCTCAGCAGATGTGGAGAATCAACCAACGCATAGTAAAGTTGATCGCAGAACTAATAAGGAATCATGATACAGCAGAATCTTTGGTTATTCTGGCTAGTGCCCCAGACCTCCTTTTACGGGCCACAGATGGGATGCTTGTTGATGGAGAAGCATGCACCTTACCACAACTGGAGGTAATGACATTTATAATTTCTGGTTTAGGGTAACATCCTTTATAGTAGTTCTCATTTCCCACTGTGATGAATCTATGATTCAGAAAGCTGAGACTTCCTATATGTTTGTGACTACTTGAATAATAATTGATTCATCATACTCCTTATCTTTTTCATATTTTGATGTATCTACATCTTTGCTCTTAAAAAAATTTGAGCAGCTTCTGGAAGTGACAGCTAGAGCAATTCAACCAGTGCTTGACTGGGGAAAATCCGGACAGGCAGTTGCTGATGGCCTCACAAACCTCCTGAAGGTAATACTATTTGCTCGAATTGGGGAACAATAGAAGTGAAAAATGATCTTGTCTTCTTTGAATTTTTCTTTAGCACTTAAATGACACATTTTGGGTTACAACACTGACAGCTTCATTTGATTAAATACATTGCACTGTCGCTTAACAGCCACAGTTCGCTGTGTTTCTCATCCAAGTGCACACGTCTGTGCTCTCAGCACATCAGTTCTTCGTGCCATTATGTATGCTGGTTCAGTAAGATCTTCAAGTGCTAAACAAGCAGATGTAAATGGTTTCCACAGTCCTGCTTATCAGTACCTAAGCATAAGCATCATTGACTGGAAAGCGGATATTGAGAAAAGTTTGATGTGGGAAGCAAATAGTCGGCTTGAAAATGGGATGTCTGCTCAATTTCTTGATACTGCTGCTAGGGAATTAGGCTGTACTATATCAATCTGAAAATTCACTATTCTGGGGCCTATATTAGGTTTCTTTACTTATCTTGGTAAAGTCACTTTTTGTTGGCTTGAGGATGAGGAAAGGACAGAAATCAAATGATATGTAGTTAGAAAATGATATATAAAGACTCCTTTCGGCCATCCACCATTGGTGTACAATGGAATGTAGATAGTCCTCTATTTTTATGTTTGTTGTATGTCCAGAAACGAACATGTTTTTGAAAAAAGTAGATGTAACAGTGTATATTCGAGTGACTTACGAAAGGCTGGCTCAGCTTTAGAATTTTTCCTCGAGTCGCCTCCATGTAATAACACTTTGTTGTACATTCAGCAAGTAAATGATATTTGGAGTTTTTGTTTTTATTCTCCTCTCATTTCCTTTTTTTTATCTGGTTTCTGATTTAGATAACTAATGGCTGTGTAAATGGCCTAGCAATCTGCTCGTAGTAACGAAAGGAATTAACTTTTGTGCCAACTCATGTGGTAGTTTTGCAGATCAACATGTTTTTGTGGGTGTTCCTTGACCTTCATGGTTAGATGGAATAGGAGGCTCAAATAAGGTTTATGATTACGCAAAATACAAGTTATATGGTTAATGACAAGCAATCATTTATTATGTGTGTGTATACGAGTGGTGTTCGGACCAGTTTATTCATATCACGATTAATCCACCGTCTGTCCCCGAAAAGATAAAGCTAAAACCAATCTCTATTATATAAATTGATATTAACCCGCCTCTACGGGAGGTGGGTGGGTAAGGCTTGACAGGGCTATCCATAGATGATTTGTGTTTTGGCTTGTGTCTCCCTTATGGTAGTTATTTATGGTAGTTACTGTATGATATTATTGCATGCTATTTTATTTATGTTTCTTATGTTTAGATAATTATTTACGCTATTTCTGCTGGAGTTACTAATGCTCTTTTGTTTTTGTTTTTATTTTTCCTTTCCTTCACTGAGCCGAGGGTCGATTGTAAACAGCCTTTTGCCCTTTCGGGTAGGGGTAAGTCTCGTCTACATATTACCTTCCCCAAATCCCACTTTGTGGGACTATACTAGATAGTTGTTGTTGTTGTTTCTAAGGGAGGTGGGTGGGGATCAAGAGAAGTAAGGTCATACTCTTAGGGATTGCCTCATGTTAATTTTCATAGTAAATTTCTTGCGTATTAACCCTGAAAGCGAGAGCTCCACCGTCTGTCCAGCACACAAGTATAGCTTCTTCTTTTTTCAGAGCTACCATGGTTGGAAGGGATGGACCCACACCAAATATTGTAGGACATTTAAAGTTGCCATCTCCACATCATGGCTATAACTTTGGGGCCTACTGTCAAGCAATCATTCCTACATCTAATCCCGAACCTAAAAACAGGTATGCTAGGCTGGGAAGACTCCCCCACGTAGGGTTGATATCGTAGAAGGTAATTCACATTTTTATTTTATTGCTCTAAAATATTTTTTGTAACATAAAAATATTCAACTTTGTTCAAGTATCATAGGTAGTCAATAAATTATTATTTTTTGTAACAAAAAGATCATTCAACTTTACCTAAGAATCACAACAAGTCACTAACCATATTTAAATCACTTTAGTGCAAATAAAAAAAAAGTTGTGTGACCATGTATGATTATTTCCGTGAAAGATTTTACATATTTGTGAAAGGTTTCAACAAAAAAGTCAAAGTCGCCCTCACTTCAGTCTAATGATGATTTTAAAGTATAGACCTCGAATTGGACCTTTCTCTAGAAGGATGCAAATCATTCTCTAGAAGGATGCAAATCATATTACCTCAGTACGTAAACAACAAAAACAACAACCCAGTACAATCCCACTAAGTGGGATATGGGGAGGGTAGTATGTACGCAGACCTTACCCCTACCATTGGGTAGAGAGAGGCTGTTTCCAAATAGACCCCCAACATCTTTCCCTCCAAGAACTTCCCACCTTGCTCTTGGGGAGACTCGAACTCACAACCTCTCGGTTGGAAGTGTGGGTTGCTTACCATCAGACCAACCCCTCTTGTCCTCAAGTACCTAAGTAATTCCTTATCCTCAAGTCACACCAACATTCATAAATAAAAATTTCTTCTTGAAGAATACTGAAATAAGTGCAGATATTAGTCATCCCAATTAAGCAACTCAAGCACTGCTTAGAAGAGAAAAATGCACTCGAATTTTTTTCCAGCATATAAATTATCATCATGGAACACAAAAGAATGAGAGAAACCACGCTCCATACTCAAGTCTCAGTCCCTTCTGCCTCATGTTATATTAAAGTAGTAGTAAAAGAAGATTTATAACATTAAGAAGAATCTAATTTGATCGATTTCGGGAGGTGTATCTAGAGTCAGCTGGCTAAAAAAAATCCTGGTATTTGCTATTTCTTCTGTTTCAGCTCCAATGCTAGAGAATCTTACACCTTATCATCCAGTTGTGAAGAATCTGATCCATGCTTAACTGAATGGCTACGACGCTCTTTGCCACCAGGTTTAGACGATGCATTGCCATACCAGATCATTCCAAAAACTGCTATAATCATGCCAACTACAACTTGTATGTTTAGACCTTCTTTCCCGAAAAACAAAAATCCCAGTATCAAAACGAGGATTGTTTTCATATGGCCGATAACTTGGAATGAAACGGCAGTAAATCTGCCAATGCATATGAACTGACTGAGATTGGTGCCCACAGCTATAGTGCATGAAAGAATTATGAACACCTGCAGAAAAAGAAAAGTGTCAGGGACAGCTACAAATCTCTCATCTTTGTTTGATAGAATAAAAGGTGCATGCATCGACAAGCATAGAGAATATTGTTCACATCAGAGAGATGGCATAAAAACTGTAATCCTGTGATCGCATGAAATGTGTGTTAAACATAACATCGTTGAGCACTAAAATCCTAATCTCTTGAAAAGAGAAGTCAACAGAGTAAAGCAAGTTAGGCATGAGATGAACATTTTTCTGTATGTTCCACATCAGCTCTATTCAGCACTAGCAAAAACTGAAACCTGTTCGTACAACTTTTCTTTTTGAGTTTAAATGAAGCCAGCTCATACAACAATTAACATCAAACAGATACATCCTGAAGTCGTAGTTCATCAATATTGCAGGTTTATGACTACCAAAGGAAAATAACAAAAATATAGATCGATGTATCAGACAAGAAAAACATAGACCTTAGACTTCTCAACAACAACAACAACAACATCAACAACAACAACCCAGTATAATCACACTTAGTGGGATCTGGGGAGGGTAGTATGTACGCAGACCTTACCCCTACCCTGGGATAAAGAGGCTGTTTCCAAATAGACCTTAGACTTCTCAAGCTTTCGAATTTCCCAGGATTATAAGTAAGAAGCATTTCAAAGCACATTCCCACCAAGTTACCAACATAAGAATCATCTTACAAAATCAACAGCAATTCATGATAGTGAACAGAGTACTAACAAGAGATGGAAAGTTGAAGGCGAAGTGATCAATCCTCTTGTTCGTCAACCAATAATCCACAAACGGGCCTAATATCAGCAAACTTGCAGCCTGAACTGGTGCAGTATGTCCCAGCAGATTGAAAGAACTAAGGGAGTATTTCCTTTGAAGGTAATGAACATACTGCAAACACAAAACCAAGTGCAAATTTCAGTTTTTAACCAAGTGCCATTACATTCAAAAATAGAAGAGCTTCAAGAAAATAGAAAGACTACGAATTACGTATAACATACTATCTTCAAATCTAAGAGAGTACAGAAGTGACGAGTTTTATACAATTACCCGCGAAACAAGTTTTCAATTTCTCCTATAATAAAAGAGGCTTAGGTCTTGTTTGATTTCTGGACAAACGTTGCATTAATAATATGTCTGTACTTATCTAAGGAACAAAAAAAACTGACTAGTATCGGGTGTGATTTCCCGTAAAAACTCTAGATCACGAATACAACTCTGCCTTGCTGATACAACCTTTGGTTTCCGATATAAAACTAATCATAAGTAATACCTGCATATCTTATGCAGAGCTCATTAATGTTTTATATCCCCTTTTCTTTTCCATCTCAAGAAAAGGGATACAATGTAGATAAAGTACATGCAGAAACAATACATCGTTAAGAGCACCCTAAACACAAAAATGCCTTTAATGTAGGGGTCTTATTTTCGTAAATAAGAATAAATTTCGTCAATAAAAACAAAAATAATTATAATATTCTATAGTAAGAATTTTTACATAATATTTAAACCACTAAAAGTTTCTGCAAGTTAAAGCTAAACTTGAATTTGGTACCTATTATTATTACTGCATGCATCTTTTAGATTATAATCCATGTATAGCAACTTTTTTATGACAGTTGTATCAAACCCAACTTGCATGCAACGACTAATCCACTAAGCTGCCTGTTACGACCACAAGTATATTTCTGGGTAAACCTGTGCGCTAAGACTAGAATATTTTTGCTCATACTAAGTTTTGTAACTGGATTTGTATCTAGGATCTCCGGGTTGTTACTCTTATACCCCCAAACACTCAACTGAACCCTTGGGCGATAATACCTGCATTATTGGTCCAGTAATCAAATGACACCTTATTGATGGTGCATCTATTCCCTTCGTGTTTTGGTGTATTGATTAAATGATTCGATCAAGATTTCCAGGATGACATAAGATATTTAATTGCCGAGACAACTTACATACTGTTGCAGTGCAGTGCTCCATACAGCTACAAAGGCAGCAATGAAGCCCTTGGTATTAACACTCACGTCAGTAACTGTGCACACAGCGACACCTAGGAGTACTACAACAATACTCAGCTTTGTGTCCCTTGAATAACGGATCTTGTCAAAGGCAACTTCTAGTAAGCAGGACACAGGGATCATACTCAACTTTGCAATCTGCGAGTGATAATGGAGATTAGTATTTGATTTCTTCAATAGAATCAGAAGAGCAGGTTGAGCACAGAATTACCTGGTAGAATCCCACTGAGTTCCACATTAAACTGATGTTCATCCCAACGATAGAGAAGTTTGCAAACAGTACAAATTTTAGAAGATCTGGAAGGGGTAAATGAGAAGCTTGGATGTATCCGAGCCACCTAAGAACAATAGTCATCAAGGTTGTTGTGGCAAAATGCATCCCAGTTAATGTTGTTGCTGCAAAGATTGTTGTAATCAGAAGCTAGAACAACCATTTCACAAAAGGACTGAAAAGAATGTATAGTAGTTTAGTTCAAATATGTTTCCCTTCTGACTTCTCTTCCTGGCAAATGTACCATCAGACTTGTCATTTTATTGCTTTTCTTTTTTTGAAAAGAAACGCGTCTAGCTATAACACACTATAGGTCTTAGAGTTTATGCATACTATATTCCATCATTCCATGACATTATATCCTTCAAATTAAAATGAAGAGATACAACCAATGCTGCTTGAATCTTAACACAAAAGGAATGCTGTCTGATATAATGACAAAAATCGCGTAGAACTTTACCAAAGAAAAAGCCATAGTTAGCCATTAAAGCCTTGTTGACAATAATGATTCCAACTGAAGTGACCACATTGAACATCCATGCAGCCACATCACCTGCAGCCTTCTTATCAGCTTTGCTTGCAGGAGCCATTTGCCTTTATCTTTTGCTGCGAGAAACAAGTTTTACCCTCCAAGCAGCAAGAAGAAGCATTCACACTTCCACATCAAAATTTCCAAATCTTCTATTTGCTCTTCCCCACCTAAAATACGTAGAAGAAAACATTATGATCCATAATATATCAGGTAAACAGAACACTTCCCTTCCATAACAATAAGAAAGTGGAGTTAATAATACCATTTCCATAATTGAAATGGTCTAATAAGATCTAAAAGCAAAATTAGGGTAAAAAAAATGCAACAGCCAAAGAAAGAAACAATTCCTCATATGATCAAGTTATTCGTCAGAAGGTAGGGGTGGCCCCGGTGGATGAGAAGATGCGGGAAGCGAGGCTGAGGTGGTTCGGGCATGTTCGGAGGAGGGGTCCCGATGCCCCGGTGAGGAGCTGTGAGCGGTTGGAGATTGTTGGCGGTCGGCGAGGGAGAGGGAGGCCTAAGAAGCATTGGGGAGAGGTGATTAGGCAGGACATGACTAGAATGCAGGTTTCCGAGGACATGACCCTTGATAGGGAAGTTTGGAGGTCTAGAATCAGGGTTGTAGGCTAGGGGCTCATAGAATTCTTCGTTCGCCTCATCCGGGGTTGGGTGTGGGACAGCAGGGTTACCCATAGAGGATTCGTGTTTTAGCTTATGTCCCCTTATGGTTGTTAGTGGGGTAGTTACTGTTTGTTATTATTGCATGCGATGGTATTTATGTTTCCTATGTTTACATAATTATTTACCGTATTTCTGCGGGATTTACTAATGCTTTATTGTTTTGTTTTGTCTTGTTTTTGTTTCTAATTTTGTCTTTGTTTTTGTTTTTGTTTTTGTTCTAATGCTGCTTTTCATTTTATCCTATGCTCCGAGGGTCGATTGGAAACAGCCTCTCTACCCTTTCGGGTAGGGGTAAGGCTCGTCTACATATTACCCTCCCCAGACCCCACCTGGTGGGAATACACTAGGTTGTTGTTGTTGTTGTTGTTGATCAAGTACCAAAATAAGCTTTTAGTGAAACTTCAGCAGCCCTTTTTTTTCCTTTTCCTTAAACTTCTATTTTTCTAGTCGAAAAGCAGCGTCAGCTAGTAAAAACCACAGCTTCACAGAAAAGATCAATGAGTTCTCAAGGATAAAACCCAAATGACCAAAATTAACTCACACTCTCTATAATTACAACTACGTCTCAATCCCAAACTAGTTGGAATCAACTAAAGAGTTTTAAGTTCTATAAATTGAGAGTACAAAAAATATATACACAATCAGGTCGTTTATTAGGGAATTACAAGTAAATCTCTTGATAAGCATTAATTAGTAATCTAGTAAAAATAGTAACTAACCTACTATCACCGGTTAAAATTTACTGATAGTGTTTACCCTGAAAACGTATATAACTTAAATTATTAAGTCTATATGAATCTTCATGATCCATCCCACTCATTTCGACCGTATAAATCCAACGCCACAGTAAAAAATCAGATAAAAATCACAAGATAACTAGGATAGCAACATTTGCATCAATCACAAATGCAGATCCACATAACTTTATATGAAAAAAACATGAACTTCACTTCGAATAAAAGGAGACCTGCACTACTCCAGTCTCAGATCTAAATTAAAAAACACCCAGATTGCATTCAATTAATAAAATTCTCACAAAATCATTCAACAGATCTACAAGAATCAACCCATTAACATCACTAACCCCCGTCCCTAAATAAATAACTAGTGATTGATTGACCCACCAAGTGACCCGTCAGATGAATTGAATTCAGATCGTAACTTACGAGCTGGGTTTTATTAACAGATTGAACAAATTTGGATTGTATCTATGTGTGTAAAAACTAAACAGTTATGAATTGTGAATGTAAGATGTAAGAAAAAAGAAAACGAAGGGATTAAATTGAAGGGAAGAAGAAAGAAGAGAGAGTTACAAGAGTATGAGGGAAGGTGCTGCTTTATTGGCCCTTGTTCTTGTTTTTGTCAGCAACAATTCACAGTAGTACAAGTTCAAGAAACAACAACTGTATTTAAGTGTATGACATATTGTGTATATTGTTACATCTAAATGAAGTGAGAGAGGAGGTGTGGTGATAGTGGCTAGTGGTGAAGTCGTGGAATGTACTATTTTCTAAGTAGGTCCATGTGCTTCTTCTTTCTTTTCTTCTTTTTAATTAATTGTCGGGTCAATCGAAAACAGTTTTGTCACAACCCAAATTCTTCCGTCATGAACTGTCGTGAGAGTACCTAATTTGTACAACTAGGTTAGCTTACTATTTATGAAAAATGAATTGAAAACATGAAAGCTAACAACCAACATGTAAATTCTAATAAGAAATTAAGAAGCCGCTCGGCATATACATTAATCACTCTCGAAATATATATATAAATCTTAAAATCTGGAATATCGTAAGTCAAAAACTACAGAAAAAAAACAGTATTTCTATACTCCAGAGTCTAACAAAAGAAAATAAAAGAAGTGTTTGACATAGGGAATAGTAGATAGGGACTATGAGGTCTGTGAATACCGCAGATATAGTTTGAAGTATCCACCACTGGCTCCCCTCACTGATAATGCGGCTGATAAGCGAAACCTGGATCTACATACGAAAATATGTATAGGGAAGGGCATGAGTACACCATAATGGTACTGAGAAAGTGCCAAGCCTAACTTCGGTCGGGTAGTGACGAGTCCAGGTTAGGGCCGTAACGGTGCATATATAATTAAATAAGACAGAATGAAATATCGCAATAAAATAATTACTGTTGTCACACCTCCTTTTTTACACTACACCCCGCGAATTGCGTAGATATGGGAGTTTTTCCAATTAAAGGACAATCAAAACGGGATTTATTTATTTAAAGATTTCAGAGTCGCCAATTGGGATAATTAATGGTGTCCCAAATCACCGGTTTAAAATCCCTAATCGAGGAAGGTTTGACTCTGTAATACAATCTGCGAGCCAGAAATCCAGGTAAGGAATTCTGTTAACCTGGGAGAAGGTGTTAGGCATTCCCGAGTTCCTTGGTTCTAGCATGATCGCTCAACTTTTATATTCGTCTTAATTATCCGACTTTAGAATATTTTTGAACCTATGTGCAAATTTTAACTTTAACCACTTTTATTCATTTTAAGAGAAAATTACAACGTTATCAAAACACGTCTAGGACCACATCACATAAATGCACTCGTGGTTTTTGACATATTTTAGCATCGTTGAGATTTGGATTTGGGTCACATAAATGCGCACCCGAGTTTAGGAAGGTAAATTATTTAACTAGCGCGCCTAAAGCAATTGCGTACTTTCAAATTTGCGAGGGCCATGAAATTCACTAAATGACACGCCTCGATTTCTAAGGATCAATATGGAATTAATTAAACGAGGGCCGTGCAATTGGAGTTTTATTTGGCATGGCGCACCTCGAATTATTTTAACTTAAAGGTTTCCATACTAATTCGTGAGGGCTATACACTGTGAGTTATCTAATTATGGCTCACCTCGATTATCCATAGAGATCCGGTTAATTTTAAGAAAAGGCTAAAAGTCGAAGATAAGAGGAAATTGGGCTGGGCATGAAGCCCAACAACATGTTGTGACTAGCGAGGCCAATCAGTTTTCCATTCACACGGACCATGGTCCAGAGCCTATAGGATGGTCCAAATCGTTAAAAGCTAAGACTGAATCAGTTCAAATTCGAATCTCCATTCACACATAGAGTACATAAATTTAAGACGTTAACACGATCCCTATCCTTTTAAAGAAAATCGGGTGCAAGCATTAAAACAAACCGCTTCACTATCCATTTTGATTTTAAAAATCAAGTTGATCATGTTAGTGAAGTGATTAAACCGGAATTCAGATCTTGGTCCATAAAATTAACTTGAACATGCGATATACAAAACCAAATTCTGACCTAACTGCTGAGCACTCGAGCCCAAAATAACATATCCAAACTCACATTTAAATCTTTGCTAACACATGTACTGATGCGTTAATCAATGAGATATTATGCAATTCAACTTTTACCCTAGTTCTAATCTAACACATTCTCGTGACGAACATTCACATGTTAAAACTGAAAAACCACTGAAGCACTTAACTATATAATCACATTTCCCCTTTAACATGGATCTTATACTAATCAAATGGTAACTTAAAGTAAAACATGCTTCTGCCAGTAAATACGAACAAATAGACTAATTTTCCAATCTTATGGACGGATGCAACTTTCAAACAATACCAAACATTTAACAAGACCTTTCACGTATATTTGACACCCCACAATGAACAATCAAACTAATATTATTATAGTGATCCATACTCAGAACAAACAGGACTCAGAACAAACAGAAAGAAGTGTAAGAGAATCAAATTAAGCTAAACAGGTTTCGCAAGTGCAGAAAAACTAAATAAGCAACTGCGTTGGTACAAATCTCTATTCAAATGAACCAATCTTCATATTTATCCATTTTCATACATTGCAATGTGAGATGAATACCTGAGAAGCAAAGAAAAGCAGGAAAGTGAGTATCAACGGCAGTAGGCAGTATTGACAGCAGTATAACGATGTTTATAAAGCTGAAAACCAATCCAAACTTCAAGCCAAGTTCCAACAGATTTAGATCCAATTTCTAAACCCAGATTCCAATCAAAAGGGATTTCAACACAGTCTTAGCTCAAAATCAATTTTCAAAACCCAATCTAAACCATCATCACGCACGTATAATTCAAAATTTTCAGAAAATTATAGTAAGAAACTCAATGGAACGCTAGAATTGGTTGTTGTTGTTTTGTATTTTTCTGATTATTTTCTCACTTAGCTCTCTAGTCTTTTTTTTAAGTTTTCATGCCTTTTATAGGCTGAACATTACGGCAATCCTCATAATTTAATTTTTTCCCTATAATCCCTGACTTTATGGCTTGCCAAGTTATAGCCTAAATTATACAGGAAACCCCTACTAGAAGTTTCTGAAAACAGTTAGCAAAGATTCCATAACCTAGACTACCCAATTTGCCCCTTAGTTTTCCTAAGCCTCAAATGGGTCAGGGATTAACCGACTCAATGATTACAAAAACCTGGGCTAAAAAATGATTCAAAGCCCAAATGCATAGTGATTGAGACCACAAAAATAACAAAGAAGCAACTGGACAATTCTCCTAAAATTTGGAACCTAGACTAGAATACCAATTAATGCAAAATTGAACTAAATTAACTCATTGATCGAACTAGATTAAACCAAGTAATTTAAATGACGAATATGAACATGAAATTCATCAAGCAGGACCAAACAAAAAAGATAGACTTCAAAAAAAAAAATGAAACATGCAGTATTTCCAAACTTTGCAATTAAACCTAACCTTAATTATTAGCTAAATGAGTTCAATTATTAAGAAAACAAAACAAAAATGGAGCAAATAAAACCAATGAGGAGCATAAATACCCAAGTAGAGAGTCTTCAATGCCAAATTAATGCCAATGACAAACGAGAATCAATGACAGCTTGGTTGGTTGGTGTTGCCTTAGCCGGAATCTAGTGGGCTTTGGAAATGGGCCAAAAATGACGCTAACTGATTGTTCTTAATGAGAATAATCGATTGGCATAACTTTTGGCTCGAATCAATCCTTGAAAACTATTGGAAATCAAAAAGAGGAGCAAATTAGGTTTTTTCCTTTTTGGAATTTCATATTTGGAATTTACACGAATGGGCGAGGGTTTTGGAGTAAGTGGTGGTAGCTATAAGATGAAGAAGATGTGGTGATTATTTGGCGTGAATTTGAGGGTGGTTGGACGGTAGCGCCGCCAGACACGGCGGAGGAGTCAGAACTTTTGAGTAAGATTCAAGAAGTTTGGCTAGGTTTTGAGGGGAGACGATAGTGAATTTGGAAGGAGGAGATAGAAGGGAAGCAATGGTGTTATTTTGATGGTCATCGGAGATCCGCCGCCGCCGTGGGCGAATTCCAGTAGGCGGCGGACGGCGGTGGACGACGGAGACGGTAAGATCGTCTCTAGGGTTACTGGGTGTGAGAGAGAAGGTGGGTTTTGGGGGTGGGGTAGCATTTGGACATTAATATATTATTGACTTCTCGACTGTTGGATGATGAATCCTAGAGACTGAGATTAGTTCAACCCAAACGACGTCGTTTTAGTTATTGGGGGGACCGGGTAATGGGACCGAATTTGGGCTATTTGGAACGGGTAACAGGGTATTAAATTGGGCTGGACCAAATGTGCTTTGTTTTCTTCTTTATTTTCTATTTTAACATTAAATCCTTTCCTTTTCTTTACTTTTCTTCTTCTTTTTAAAACTAAAAATATAAATTAACTTATAAATCCCTATCAAAAATGATAATTAATGCTAAATAATAATTATCACAAATAATTAAATAAATGAAAGAAAAATCACCTAAAAGAGAAGTTAAAATTAAAGGTGTAAATTAAACTGTTTTTTTTTTATAAAATGACTAATTGCTAATTAATTCTTGAAAAATATCAAATTAACTTCTAAATGTACATACAACATATTTTTTTGTATTTTTCACTAATGAAAATGCACAAATAAAAATGCCAACAATTAACAGAAAATGCCACGAAAATCACAAGCTTGCAAACACTGAAAGAAATTATTTTGTTTTGAATTTATGTGTAATTCATATAGGGCAAAAATAACATGCTCACAACCGTAATTAACAAGAATGTAATCATAGAAAGGAAACAACTCACAACACAGAGATAATAATAGGGGATCTCCCAGTATACCATCTCGTAGTCCTAAACATAAATATATAGAGGGTTCTCCCGGCATACCATTCCGTAGTCCCAAAGTAAATATGCAATATTGGGGGATCTTCCAAAATACCGTTCCGTAGTGCCAAAGTAAATATGCAATATAGGGGGATATCCCGGAATACCGTTCCGTAGTCCCAAAGTAAATATGCAGCTCAAACTATAGAATTACAACTACAACTCAAAATCCTACAATTTAGACTAAGTAGACATCAATGAAGAAGCAGGAAATTACTAAGCATACTGCACAAAGTTTAGATTAGCAATTAAGACACGTAGACATATTTTTCTAAACTAAACATGATAATTACATATGCTAGTGTGGCTAAATTAAATGAGAAATAGATACTTTACTTAACGAAAATGGAGTTTTTGCAACAAATAGCTTGTGTACGCACTCGTCACCTCATGTACACAGTGCTCATATATCAAACAATATCAAATCCCAAGAGGAGTTCCTCCACAAAAGATTAGGCAAGCCACTTACCTCGAACCAATCTCAAATCATCCGTAATAATACTCTTTCTACGAATATCCAGTTATGATTGGCTCAAATCTAGCAAAAAGCAATTGCGTAACATAAATATAATTACAAAGAACTAATCTAGCTAATGAAATCAAAGCTAAATAAAAAAATTAGAAAATCCCTCAAAAATCCTTCACGGGCCATGTCTCGAAATAGGGTAATTCACCAAATATGAAAACCCATTCACTTACGAGTTTATCGTACCAAAAAAATTTAAATTTGATACTAAAATCTCGATCAAAATTCCAAAATTCGGCCTAAGAACTTTGCTTAATTTTTTGTAATTTTACCCCCAAATACGAAATTAAATGGTGAAATCAAGCATAGATTAGTGGAACATAACCATAAGGGAGTTAGGAATCATTACCCAATAACTTCCTCTTAAAATCTCTTGAAATTTTGCCTTCTACCGAGCTCCCAATTCAGTTTTGTGATATGAACTTAAAAACTCTCATTTTTAACTTTAATTTCTACCCAGAGGTTCCCTTCTTCACGAACGCAGAATACCCATCGCGTTCGGAAAGAGCAATTTACTCTTGCCCAGAATTTCTTTATTGCAAACGGGATTCCCTTGTCGCGAGTGCGAAGACCTATCAACTCAACCCTACGCGAACGAACCAACATTGCGAACACGTAGGCATAAGGGCATGGGCACCCACCTGGACATTCCTTCTACGCGAAGATAGACCTACATCGCGAATGCGTAGGCCAACTTCCCCAGTGCTTTGCGGATGCGGGACCTCCTTCGCGAACGCGAAGCATAAAATCTCACCTGCCAAAAATTCCTCTTCATGAACGCAAGTCTCCTCTCGCGAACGCGATGAAGAAATTTTCTGCAACAAAACACCAGAAAAATCTGCCCACAGCAAAGTTAAAAAATGACATGTTAAGCATCCGAAACTCACCCGAGGGTTTCGGGACCTCAACAAAACATATCAATCAATCCTAAAACACCACAAGAACTTAGTGGAGACATCAAATCACATCAAACAATGCTAAAAATATGATCACCCTTCAAGTCAAACTTAAACAATTTGAAACTTCAAATTTCCACAACTGTGCTAAAACCTATCAAATCACATCCGAATGACCTCAAATTTTGCACACAATTCATAATCAACATTATGGACCTACTCTAACTTCAAGAATCGGATTCCGACCCCGTATCAATATTTCATTACCGGTTTAAAACTCCAAAATTTAACTTTCACCATTTCAAGCCTAAATAAGCTACGGACGTCTAAAACACAATCTGGGCACGCTCTTAATCTCAAAATGACCAAACAATGTTAACAAAATAGATTGAACTCTATTTTGGAGCCGTCTTCACATAATTCCGACTACGGTCCAAATTCTAAGACATAAGCCTCCTTTTAGGGACTAAGTGTTCTAAAATACTCCAAAAATCAAAACGAAACCTCCCGACAAGTCCAATAGCAAAAACAGATACGGGAAAAGCAGTTAATAGGGAATCAGGTCTATAACTCTCAAATAACCGACCGGATCGTTATAAATTTCTTTGCCCTTACATATTAGGGACACAGACTCTGCTCGTGGGAATTCATTAGGTTATTATTGTTGTTGTTGTAGAGAAATGAATTTGTTAAAATTAAATTCGCGCCAATTATATGAAAAAGGAAGACTTACACAAGTGTCCCAAATAAATCTCAACTTACCAACCACTAGTCATTAGTCATAGACTTACCAAAACTAGCCAACAAAAATTGAAAAACCAAATAATAAGGTTCTTTTTATTAAAGAATCACATGCAAAAATTACCTTCCATATTTTTAAGTGTAGTTAACAATATTAGATACAAGACGAAAAGGAAATTTCATGGACGCGTTAGCAAATTAAGGTGATGAAAATACAAAAATCTATACAATATTCCAAAAATCTAAACAAAAAAGGAACTTTTTCAATGGGTATAGTTGAAATTCATTGAAAATATATAGATAAGTCAATATATAAAATTTGTGGAAAATTGGAGGTGATTTCGACTGATTTTGTATCAAAATTCGTAATTAAATTGAGTTCAAAAAAGTATTATATGATACTTGTATCACGTATGCATCTCACACAAAATGTATACATGGATATACATGTGATACACAATTGATACAAATATGATACATATGTGATACACAAATGATACACTGTGTGATGTACATATCATTTTTTTCATGTTCAGCTTTTGCTTCGAATTTTTAATTCAAACCACCTCAAAACTTTACCAAATTATCCCAAAACTGATATTCAAGCTCCTTAAGTTGTGTCCAATATATTCTAATAACACCCACTTAATACAAAGCAAAAATTTGATATATTTTTGCTACGAATAGCTAATTGGCTAATTTGGTTAATATTAGTAATATTTTATCAATTGACCAATTTTTGTAATGAGCTCCTTATAAATGAATATAGCTGGTAATTTCCCTATGAAAAACTATTTGTTATTTGGTTCATTTTGCCTTCTTAATATGTCCCTTCTTACTATTAAAGTTACAAGATTGAAACAAAATTTAGAAATCCAAATCCAAACTTCCAATTATGAACAATTAATTAAGTTAAAAATTATAGGGAGAAGGGTCTAAAATGCCCTTCAACTATCAGCGTAGGTCTAAAATTATCCTCCATCCACCTATTGGGTCAAATATTCTCTTCCGTTAATGTTTTCGGCTCAACAATAGCCTTTGTTAATTTTTGTGCTAAAAATGACCTTTTTTTTAGGTAATTAAAATTTTATTAATCACCAAAAGGATGCCTTACAAAATCATAGGACAGTTTAATCTCAACTGCCTATCAAATTAGAACATGAAGTATCTATGCTACTCTAATATTCAGCATTTATATCATGAAATGCTGAATATGTGAACTAAGCCTAGGAGGAGCTCGAACATTACAAATATAGGCTATACTACTTAAGAGTTTATCACTATTACAATAAATGTTTTCAAAAATTCTTGCATTTCTTTCTAACCCTATATAGCATTTCTGTGACAGTCATCTTGAAGGTGAGGGCTCGGACAGATTTCCCTTTGGACTGCATAATGATCCATTGACAGAATTGTATCCAATTTTGTCCAGTGAAATCATCAGTTCTCAGCCATTGCATTGTTTGATATCTCAACTGTGAAGCAAAGGAGCAATGCAGAAATAAATGATCTCTAGTTTCCAATTCTTGTTGGCACATAACACACACTCCTGAGATGTTCAGCTTCCATTGTAACAGCCTGTTTTTGGTGGGAAGTCGTTCCTGCAGTAGCAACCATAAGCTGAAGATAGCTTTAGGTCTAGCTGCATTTTGCATTACCATATTCTTCCATGAAACTCTAGATGAATCTCCCAGCAGCTGCAAGTATACCTTCCTTATAGAGCAGACAGTGTCACCTAGCAGATTTTGTTGTTGCAGAAGTTTAACTCCTTCCACAATTTTCCTTACCATCCAGCTAGCATTAACTGGGATAGTAAGGTTCTCCAACTGGTGTTGTTTGACATAGACAGTGTGAATCCATTTCACCCATAACAAGTCTTTTTTATGAGCTAAGTCCCAACCAAGTTTAGCTATTGCAGCTCTATTCCACATTGATATATTTGTTAAGTTCAGTCCTCCAACAGACTTAGGCATACAAACTTTCTCCCAAGCCACATATGCTTTCTTAGTGATGTTAACAGACCCTGACCAAATGTATGTTCTGCATATAGTCTCCAGCAGCTTAATAACTTTAGATGGCATGATAAATAATTGAGCCCAGTAAGCTTGAACTCCAAGAATAACTGATTGAACCAATTGACATTTGCCTGCATATGATAAGTACCTTGCTGTCCAGGAAGTAACTTTTGCAGTAATCTTATCAACCAGAGGTTGCCATTGAGCAACTGATAGCTTTTTGGTAGTTAAAGGGACTCCCAGATATTTGAAAGGAAGATCCCCCTTAACATAACCAAGAAGATCAAGAATTTGTTGTTGACTCTCATTTGACACCCCACCAAAATACACAGCACTTTTGTGTAGATTAGCCTTAAGCCCAGTAGCAGCAAGAAATTGAGAAAAGAATAGGAACATAGAACTTACTGATTGAGGCTCCCCTTTGACAAATAATAGCAAGTCATCTGCAAAACTCAAATGAGTGATTCCTAACTTCTTACACCCTGGATGATATGTGAAGCTTGTAGTATGTTTCAACTCTGCCAGAGATCTACTAAGATATTCCATTATAATAGCAAATAAAATGGAGATATTGGATCTCCTTGCCTCAATCCTTTGGCAGCTTGAAAAGGCTTTGTTGTTTCACCATTAACTACAACAGTATAGCTAACAGTTTGAACACATTTCATGATCCATCTAATAAATCTGCTAGGGAAATCCAGCTCTTCCATAATCTGTTGTAGACTGCACCATTCCACTGAATCATAAGCTTTTTGGAGATCAATCTTGATCATACATCTGGGAGAAATATGTGATCTGGAATACTGTTTTATTAGCTCATGAGCTAATATCACATTATCTGCTACTCTTCTTCCTGGTATAAATCCAGCCTGAGAATTGCATATAATACTACTCATAACTTTTTGGAGTCTATTAGCCAACAGCATGGAAATAATCTTATATAAGACTGAGCAACAAGCTATAGGCCTAAACTCCTTCACTGTTTGAGGATTAGGAACCTTATGTAACAAAGTGAGAGTTGCACAATTAGCTGGTCTATGCATTTTGGAAGTATGAAAGAAATTCCTGACTGCTAACATTACCTGATTACCAATGATATGCCAAGACTGTTTGAAGAACATGGCATTAAAACCATCAATGCCTGGAGCCTTATCAGTTATATCAGCTACAAGATCCATCCTTTGTGATTGAGATAATTTTGGTCCATTCCTCATATATATCTTATTCACTGCTGGAAGTGTGTTGGCTGCAGTTCCCATTAGAGCTTGATAGAAATCCCTAATCTCCTTCTTCAACTCTGCAGGATCATTTATCTTCCTGCCTCCTTCTGTAGAGAGTTCAATAATCTTCTTATATTGGCTCCTCTCTTTCATGACTGCTGAAAAATACTTATTGTTGGAATCCCCTAGCTTGATCCACTTAGCTCTTGACTTTTGTTGTAAAGCTGACTCTTCAATTAGTGACCATTTCTCCAGCTGCTGTACCATATCTTTTGCTCTTTGCTGAAGTGTATCTGAATAAGAAGTAGCCAGTTGATGCTGCACATCTTCCAGTTCTTTCCTGCTACTTTCAATCTTTTGAGAAATATTCTTAAAATCTCTAACATTAAGAGATTTTAAGGGATGTTTGAGGGACTTAAGATTATTCCATACTCCTTGAAGAGTATTCTGCTCCTTGACACTCCAGTACTTTGAGAGAATAACATGAAATTCCTTATGCTGGATCCAAGCATTGAAGAATCTGAATGGTGTTATCCTTGTAGCTGTATCAGTTGTAAGAGTTAGTAGCATAGGGTTATGATCAGATATAAGGGGATGACCATATACAATGTGTACATGGTTCCACTTCATCTGCCATTCAAAATTACCAAACACTCTATCCAGTCTACTACATACTCTATCATTACCACTTTGTTGATTAGACCAGGTAAAATAGTTTCCTTCCTAAGGCAGCTCCACTAGTCCTGATTGCTGAATGCAATTATTGAAATCCACAAGGTCCCTTTGCTTCACTTGTTGGCAGGATTGTCTCTCTTTGGTGGATAAAATTGCATTGAAATCCCCTGCAATGAGCCATGGATCAGTAATACCAGTTGATAAGTTCAAGATAGAATTCCATAGCATCCTCCTCTGATCACAATCATTGAATCCATACACTACTGAGAGCCAGCAGATAACCTCACCAGTGATGTGTTGAACTTGACAATGGATTATCTGAGCCTCCTCAAGATAACCAGAAACCACAATTTTTGTAGGATCCCATAGGATCCAAATTCTACCATTTACTGCACCACTATAATTAGTTATCATGTTCCAGTTAGGCAATAAAAAACTAGCTATTCTACTAGCATTCTGTTGTTTAACCTTGGTCTCTACTAGTCCCACCAGGTCAAACTTATTATTCCTAAAGTAATTTTGAGCTTCTTTTTGTTTGAACCTTTTATTTACACCTCTAATATTCCAAATGATCCACTTCATTGAGTTTTACTTGTTCCCCCTTCATCTAGGGGATGATCAGCCCACCTAACTGACCCAATTTCAAATCTATTAGACATAACAAGAGGAGATAAGGGAGGGAAATTGGTTATGTTAAAGACTGGTGAGTCTTGAACAACTTGCTTCTGTCTATCCCCAACATCAGTTGTAGGTTTGGTAATTGTCTCCTTAATTATCTCTAGACTCTTGCTGTGAGGCATCTGGTTGTTTTTGCTTGTTTCAACTGGTGCTTTCACTCTCCATTCTTGTGTTACTTTACCTTTCTGTGTAGGTTGGGTAGCTTTGGTTAGACAATTGTGTCTAACCTCCAAACATTTCTCACAATACAAAGGTTTCCACTCATAGATCACATCCTGTATGAAACTCTTTCCATTTGGATCTAAAATCTCTATTTCACTAGGTAACTTTTTGGACACATTTACCTCAATGAGCATACGAGCATAAGAGATTCTAGACTATTTAGTAGTGCACTCATCAGCATATATAGGTTTGCCAAGGACACTGGCAATCCTGCTTAAGGACTTGCTGCCCCAACAAGACATTGGTAAGTTAGGAAACTTTATCCATAAAGGAATTTCAGTGGGGAAAGCTGCTTTGAAGTCAAAATCCACAGACCATTGCTTCAAAATCATTGGTCTATTGGCAATAGTATATGGTCCTCCACACAGTATTTCCTTAGCATCTTCAATGGAATTGAATTTAACAATATAGTAACCCTCCTCATGATAGAACAGTTCAGAATCAGGAACATGTGACCAGTGGAGATTAATAAATCTCTTCACTCCATTATACCCAGGGCTATTGCCTAACACAAATACTACAAAAGCACATTTCCATTTCACTTCTTCCTCCTCCACTTCTTCCTTTACCAATTGACCAATTGGTTTACCATTAACAATCGTAGGGGGAATATATTCTAAGGACATACCATTTGCAGCAAGTCTGTTACTCTGGAAGAGACTATTCCACTGTTTGGGTGGGTTTGCACCTTCCTCTGTTACAACCTTTGGTGGATCTGATGTTGTTGGTTGTTGCATGCTGGTCTGGACTCCATTTTCCTGCTCCTTCGGACCAGCTACTGCCTTGATTGGAGGCTCTATACTCTTCACTGTTGCTACTGGTAACATTGGAACACTAGATGGTTGTGGATCTGGTATTACTTGAGGCAATGGAACAGTAACCACAGGAGGATTCGATGGAACAGTAGTACCTACCATCTGCACAATATTAACTGCATTTTGGAAGACTAAATCACTCGCATAAATTGGAACTAGTTCCTTTCTTGGGCGACCTCTCCTCTTTGCCATAACTAATTCTGCTAGGTTTACTTACCTTAGCAGCTGCAATGGAGAAGAAGAAGATGATGAACAGTGTAGAAGATGAAGAAAAGTAGAGAGAAGGCGGAGCTTCTCTCTCTTACATTTTTTGACTTCCAGTGCTAAAAAAAAAGTGACCTTTGCGTTAACGGAGGGACACGTGCCATCCTCTTGTTGGCTCATTCTAATTATTTTTTATTTATTAAAAAAACTCATTATTCATACATGAAAAATAATTTTCTAAAGTAATTAAAAAGGGATTTTTTTCCAGTATTTACAAAAAATTTAAAATATTTTTTTTCTAAAATACTTACAAAAATTTATGGATTTTTTTTGTAAAAACTGGAAAAAATCCTTTTTTTCTTTAGTTTTTAGTAAAAAACTGTTTTAAACTTTTTTAAAAAAGTTGGATTTTTTTTAGAAAACTGTATTTTTTTTGTAAAATCTATTTTTTTAGAAAACAAGATTTTTTAAAAATCTGTTTTTAGAAAATCTAGTTTAAAAAAACATATTCTAAAAACAGATTTTTAGAAAATCCAGTTTAAAAAGATACAGTTTTCTAAAAAAAAAGATTTACAAAAAAAATCAAGTTTTAAAAAAATCTGCTTTTACAAAAAATCCCGTTTTAAAAAAAACTGTTTTACAGTTTTTTTTTTAAAATGTTTTAAAAAATTCAGTTTTTTACTAAAACTAAAGAAAAAAAGGATTTTTTCCGGTTTTTTAAAAAAATACAGATTTTTTTAAATAAACTTTTGTAAGTATTTTAGAAAAAAATATGTTAAATTTTTTTTTTTTTTTGTAAATACTGGGGAAAAATCTCTTTTTAATTGCTTTAGAAAATTATTTTTCATTATGAATAATGAATTTTTTAATATATTAAGAAATATTTAGAATGAGCCAACAAGAGGATGACACGTGTCCCTCCGTTAACTCAAAGGGTATTTTTGAGCCACAAAAATTAACAAAGGCTATTGTTGAGCCGAAAACATTAATGGAAGGGTATATTTGGCCCAATAGGTGGATGAAGGGTATTTTTAGACCTACGCTGCCCTTTTCCCAAAATTATATATAAATAATCGAAGGGGGAGGAGGAAGAAGGTTGTGAAAATTGATGACGCATTTACTATATGATGACTAGATGTAAATTTAGGTGATATTAATTTTAGGTCTACTAGTTATTACTGAATATACATCGCACATGTTCCCCCATTTAGTTATTATAAAATTTCCACTTCCTGAAGATATCAATATTAAGATCATGTCCACCCATATACCTACTGCTCCTATAAATTAAAATAGGGAGATCTTTTGAAAATTAAAATTCTAACTTAGAAAATATTGGAATATTAGTTTTTTTTTTCTTGTCTCCCATTAATTGGGAGGGAAAATTTTGCTTAAATGGGACACGCATTATCATGAATAACATATATATAATCAGTGAAATGTTGTAGTTACTTTAGCATTCCAAATTAAATGCTAAGAACACATTGCAATGGATTGAAGTTCAACAGCCTACTCGACATGACTGGTCTCAGTTTGTCCACTGGTTTATAGAGCAGGCTAAAGGAAAATTTCCTCGAGCCCACATAGTTAAAATGGCCTTGACAGAAATGTTCTATGTCCTATGGCTGGAAAGGAATGCGAGAATATTTGAAAACACCTTCTGTATTTGTGACAAACTTTTTAGATTCATTGCTTACACTTGTAATGTTAGGGCACCTCTTAAGGTACGAGTACACCTTCAGCATTGCCTACTGTAATGTTGAATTTTGACAGTATAGATTAGTCAGTTTTTGTTCATTTTTGGATAGACAGCTGAGTATAAAGCTGCTCTATGGTTTTGTATGACAACCACTTTGGTGATTAATATAAAGTTTAATTACCAAAAAAAAAATGCTAAGAACACTAACTTCTGTTAAAAACACCTATGTAAAAAGAAAACGAAAAAAAATCTTGTGAAAAAATAAAAGAAGAAACAGAAAAAAGAAGTCGGCTTGTTATCGTCGAACTAGTAGTCGTGTCTGTGCGATGCGCGGTCGGTAGTAAAAATATTAAATTAAATTGTATTATAATCGAACTTGTTTGATCCTATTAGATTGTATTGTTTTAATAAAAATCAATTATCATCTTACTTGTCAATATGATATACCCAATAACGAAATCTCTATAAAATCAAAAGTACTTATATAGTTAGTGAATAATTTTTTTATTCTATATATTTTTCATTATATTAACCAATATTTAATATTCGCTTTCTTTTTGTCATATATAATAAGATTTATAATTTATTACTGTTGATTTATTTTTTATTTTAAATTTTATTCTATTGTTCTTAATAATATTATCTAAATTTTAATAAACAAATTCTCTGTTAAATTAATGGGACTTATATAGGGAGCGCATTGAATAATTTTTTTGTTATGTAATTTTCTTTATTATATCATCCAATATTTAATATTATTACATTGCTTAATAAAAAGTTTTACTATCATATTATTTTATTAAATATTTTTCTCTGGAAGTTTTTTTTTATGTCTTTATTTTCGTTTTATTTATTTTAAAATAATTCTAAAACTCCAACTTGAAACTAATCCCAAATTTGAATAGGTAACTTATTATTTTTTTAATTTTATTTTTTATTTTAAAACTCAAACTTAAAACTACATCCCGATTTGAATGGGTAGTTTCTCTTCTCTTTCTTTCATTTTTTATAGCTAATCTTTTTCTTTTTTATTTTAAGATAATTTATAAACTCCAATTTGAAACTACTCTCAAATTTGAATTGGTAATTCATTATTTTTTATTTTAAAATTATTTTAAAACTCCAACTTGAAACTGCTTCCCGATTTGAATGCGTAGTTCTTCTATTTTTTCATTTTTATAGCTATTTTTTCCTTTTATTTTCATATAATTTAAAAAATTCAACTTGAAACTACTCCCACCCGATTTGAATGGGTAATTATTTTTTATATATATATATATTTTTGTTTTCAAGAGCTTCCTGATGTATTTTTGCTGATAAATGGATATACCCGTTGGGGGCTGTTTTACTTGAAGGCCCACGAAGAAGTTCAGTTCCCCCATCATGCTCATTTCAAATTTAGTTCCCATGAGTTTTGTAATTTCTTCACATAGAGAATCAGTTATTGCTCCAAAAATGATATCATCAACGTAGACCTGAACAATGAGCAGATTCCTTCCTCATTTCTTTAAGAAAATAGTGTTGTCAAGTTTTCCTCTTTTAAAGTCATTTTCCAAGAGGAACTTTGACAACATTTCATACCAAGCTCAAGGAGCCTGCTTTAGCCTGTACAAATCTTTCTCTAATTTGAACACATATTTAGGGTGCTCATGATATTCAAACCTTGGAGTTGCTTCACATAGACTTCTTTCTTAAGGAGTCCATTAAAAAATGCACTCTTGACATCCATTTGGAACAAGGTGAATTCCATATGAGATGCAAAAGCAATCAGAATTCTAATAGCTTCCGTGCGAGCTGCTGGAGCAAACGTTTCATCATAGTCAATCCCTTCCTCCTGATTGTAACCTTGGACCACTAGTATGCCTTTGTGCCTTGTGGTAATTCTATATTCATCGAGCTTGTTTATGAATACTCACCTAGTTTATGTAATGGTTGGATCTGGGGGTCGAGGTACCAGGTGCCACACATTGTTTCTTTCAAACTTATGTAGCTCGTCTTTCATTTTTTATAGTTATTTTTTTGACCTTTTATTTTAAATAATTAAATAATCCAACTTGAAACTGCTCCCACCCAATTTGAATGGGTAGTTATTTTTTGATATATTTATTTTTTCATTTTTTCATATTTAATTATAAGATATCTATATTTATTTATCCAGATAAAGTAAGCAATTAATATATGTATATGTATATATATATATATGGTAATTTTTTATTTTATTTTATTATTTTCATTTTTATATATATTTAAATTCAAAAATAATAACTAATAACTAATTATAAACTAAAGAACTAATTATGTCATGTGGCATTTTTTTAGGTTGCCACTTGGCTTAAGGAGAGGGCTTTTTCCTCTCCTTTTAATAATATATAGATAGAGTTTTAAAGTAACCAATTAATATATATATATATATATATATATGGTTATTTTTTATTTTATTATATTATTTTCATTTTTATATATATTTAAATTAAAAAATAATAACTAATAACTAATTATAAAATAAATAACTAACTATACCATGTGGCATTTTTTTAGGTTGCCAATTGGCTTAAGGAGAAAGCTTTTTCCTCTCCTTTTAACAACATATATAGATTACATTTTTAATAGAAATATTTATTAGCATATTACTTTATTTAATATTTTCCTTTAAAAGTTTTTAAATTTCTTTAAAAATACAATTTGAAGCTACTCTCAAATTTGAATCGGCAATTCATTATTTTTCAATTTTAGTTTTTATTTTAAAATTATTTTAAAACTTCAACTTGAAACTACTTCCGATTTGAATGCGTAGTTCTTCTCTTTTTTCATTTTTATAGCTATTTTTTTGCCATTTATTTTAAAATAATTTAAAAAAATTAAACTTGAAACTACTTTCACCCAATTTGAATGGGTAGTTATTTTTATATATTTATTTTTTATTTTTCTATATTTAGTTATAAGATATCTATATTTATTAATACAAATAAAGTAACTAATTAATATATATATATATATATATATATATATATATATATATATATATATATATATATATATATATATATATATATATATATATATATATATATATATATATGGTAATTTTTTATTTTATTTTATTATTTTTCTTTTTATTATTATAAAACTCCAACTTGAAACTAATTTCCGATTTGAATGCGTATTCTTCTCTTTTTTCTTTTTTTATAGATATTTTTTTGCCTTTTATTTTAAAATAATTTAAATAATTCAACTTGAAACTACTCCCACCCAATTTGAATGGGTAGTTATTTTTTATGTATTTATTTTTTATTTTTTCATATTTAATTATAAGATATTTATATTTATTAATCCAAACAAAGTAACCAATTAATATATATATATATATATATATATATATATATATATATATATATATATATATATATATATATATATATATATATATATATATATATATATATATATATATATATATATATATATATATATATATATATATATGTGTGTGTGTGTGTGTGTGTGTGTGTGTGTGTGGTAATTTTTTATTTTATTTTATATTTTTTGTTTTTATATATATTTAAATTCAAAAATAATAACTAATAACTAACTATAAACTAAATCACTAAAGTACTCACAGCAAGAATCAAAATAGTCATAGGTGGCTTGATTGGCAATTCACAGTCAGCTTTTATTGAAGACAGGAGCATAACAGACAACATACTATTTACCCAGGAATTATTTAAAGGGTTACAATAGGAAAGGAGTATCCCTCGGTGTGTATTAAAAGTTGACCTGAGGAAGGCATATGACACAGTGGAATGGTGTTTTATTGAGAGGTTGTTGCTGGACATGGGTTTCCCCTACAAATTTACAAACTGGATAATGGAATGCATCTCTTCTGTCACATATTCATTAAGTCTAAATGGAGGGCTGGCAAATCCGTTTAAAGGAAAAAGAGGTATAAGGCAAGGAGACCCAATGTCCCCATACCTCTTTGTAATTGTCATGGAATGTTTGCACAGGGAACTCAAGCATATGATGGAAAGAAAGGACTTCAAATTTATTCCTAGATGTAAGAAGCTGGGAGTGGCTCATATATATTTTGCTGATGATCTTCTACTATTCTGCAAGGCTGATACCCAATCTGTAAGACTTTTAAAACAGAAGCTCCAAAAATTTACTGAAACCTCAGGACTTCAAGCAAATGCAGACAAAAGTACAGTCTATGTAGCAGGGGTATCAAACTGGATAAAGGAGGAAATCTTGCTCGAACTGGACTTCCCTGAAGGGTCTCTATCTTTCAAATATCTTGGTGTTCCTTTGGACTCCAAAAAATTATCAGTTACACATTGCTGGCCAATAGTAGAGAAGATAACATAGAAAATTAACCGCTGGACATCAAGACTTCTATCTTATGCAGGTAGGCTCCAGTTGATCAAGACAGTATTATTTGGAATGAAATCTTACTGGTCTCAAATCTTCCTGCTACCTAAAAAGGCAATGAAGATTATCGAGGCAATATGCAGATCCTTTCTATGGACTGGTGCAGCAAATGTGTCAAAAAAGGCATTAGTAGCATGGGAAACTATATGTCTACCATATAGTGTTGGTAGCCTAAATGTATTGAACTTGCCAAACTGGAATAAGGCAGCTGTTGCAAAGCATATGTGGGTGGTAACAATGAAGAAGGACAGCCTATGGATCAAATGGCTGCATACATATTACATTAAGAACAATGCTGTAGAGGATGTACCTACTCCTAAAAGAGCTGCCTGGGCTGGGAGAAAGATCTTTGAGACAAGATCACTGATAACAAATATCCAGGGAAATCTGAAATGTAGATTGATCCAGCTACAGAGGGGTGAACTGTTTAGCATCAACAAACTCTACAGACTGCAACTCCCCAAAGTACACTAGAAAAGCATAGTTTTGCAGACAAAACTATACCCAAGATTCAAATTTATCGTCTGGCTAGCTTTGCGCAGAAGACTGGCAACAGTGGAGAGGCTAATGCACCTTGGGATACAGATTCCTCAACAATGTGTATTATGAAGGCAAGTAGATGAATCTTTTGACCATATATTTTTTACTTGCCCGACATCTTGGGAGCTATAGAATAGACTGCTAATATGGCTGGGATACCAGAGACCCATTTGTGATTGGAACAGTGAAGTAGAATGGATTAGCAACATTGCAAAAAGGAGAAATGGACATGCTGAAATAATCACCAGTGTGTTTGGGATGTTAGTAAATTGTCTATGGCGAGAAAGAAACAAGATAGGTTCCAAGGCGGAGGCATAGTTATAAATGATACATGCAAAGAGATAGCAGTTCACATACATATACAGGGGGGCTCCTTCAAACAGTGGAAGGATGTTTTGCGAAGACTGGATCACTACCCTTAGAAAAGGAAGTGAAAGTAATTATATGTTTCTTGAAATTGATGTATATAAAGCTTATGGGAGTGAATTCCTATATACTGATTGAAAGCAGTAGCTGGTCAGCAGCTACCGGTTTATTCTGTAATCTTTGATCTGTTGATGAAATGAAGCTTACAAATTTAAAAAAATAAAATAAAATAAATAACTAATTATGTCATGTGTCATTCTTTTAGGTTGCCACTTGGCTTAAGGAAAAGAGCTTTTTCCTCTCTTTTTAATAATATATAAAAAGATTTTTATCGCTATGTTTTTCCTTTTATTTTAAAATAATTTAAAAAATCCAACTTAAAACTACTCCCACCCAATTTGAATGGGTAGTTATTTTTTATATTTTTATTTTTTATATTTAATTATAAGATATCTATATTTACTAATCCAAATAAAGTAACCACAATATATATATATATATATATATATATATATATATATATATATATATATATATATATGGTAGTTTTTTATTTTATTTTATTATTTTTTTATATATATTTAAATTCAAAAATAATAACTAATAACTAATTATAAACTAAATAACTAATTATGCCATGTAATTTTTTTAGGTTTCCACTTAGCTTAAAGAAAGGACTTTTTCTCTCGTTTTAATAATATATAGATTTACTATTCCCTTGCCTTTCTTTTCCTTCCTTTTCTTTTTCAATTCAACTCTTACCTCAATTTTTCTTCCTTCTTCCCTCATCAGCCTCTCACGCATGTATCTCACACATATGTATATATAGATATACATGTGATACACAATTGACATAAATATAATACATATATGATATAGAAATGATACACAGTATGATACACATATTATTTTTTTCATGTTCAGCTTTTACTTTAAATTTTCAATTCAAATCACTTCAAAACTTCACCACATCATCCCAAAATTGAGATTCAAGCTCCTTAAGTTATGCCCAATCTATTCTAATAATATCCACTCAAAACAAAGCAAAAATTTGTTTTTTTGCTACAAATAGCTAATTGGCTAATTTAGTTAATATTAGTAATATTTTATCAATTTGCCAATTTTTCTAATGAGTATACTTATAAATGGACATAGCTGGTAATTTTGTTTTCTTCTCCTTTCTATTTTAATTATTTTTTCTCCTTCTTTCCATTTTAGGGTTCTTTTTTCTCCTCTTTCCTATTTTAATTATTTTTTCTCCTCCTTTCTATTTTAGTTATTGTTATACTCCCTTCCATTTTAATTCTTTGGCTACAATGTAACTTGTATTTAATAGCAAACTATTTTATTTTTTATTTTTATCTATTTTTGAGTATAATTATAATTTACTACTAATACACAATAGTCTATTCAATTTATTTTATTTGTTTTCAAATCTCTCCCTTAAATTTAAAAGTCTTAAATTGAAACGTACCACTTTACAAATAGAAAAATGTGAATCCTTCTGGCACAACCTTCTTCAATAATTACTTTGACATCGCCTCGATAATGACAGCTAAGAATTTGAGACTCTTCTTTAGTTCTCTAACAGCTAAGAGTTTTTGACTCTTCTTCGATTCTTTGACTATTAACATACATTTAATCTTAATTTCTTTAGTACAGAAAAAAAATGGCAGACTAACTGATATTTATATCAGTTAATGAAAGAGCCCAATGCAAAAAAAAATGCATGTTGGGTCTTTGAAACAGTTCAGATCATTTGAATAATAATAAGTTTGACCTGTTTTACCGAGAAGGTCTACGGTTCGAGTCCGTATAGCCCTATAAAAATGCAAAATCAAAAAAATTCTATAATTTTCATTTCTTCATTATTATTTCTTACTTGTAACTAAGTGAAATCCAATTATTCCTATAAGTTTACTCACGGCAATCATTTAAGCAGATGAAAGAAAAAATGCATATCAACGGATCCAATCGATATTGATTTTTTCAATTGTGGATAAACAAAGCAACCTTTCGTCATTAATCTTCGGAGGCGAATTACATATTCATATCCACAATAAAAGAATTAGTGAGACTCCCTTTCTTTTGATATCCCAATCATCTGGCCTTTTAAAAAAGAAAATTAAAAACTTAGAACTTTTAAAAGGGCGAAACATGCTTTATTCAACACATTCCCATTCAATAACACCTATTTTGCGAAGAAATTTCTCTCTGTTTGGTTCTTTCTTTTTCTTTAGAACTTCTTTTTGTTTATACTTGGATGATAAGTCATTATAATCATTAAGGTTTTTAAGAGTTGCACGCTTAATTTTATCACTAGATAAGGATACAATGGTACCCCCGTCGTGCGCAATCCTAGATCCGCCTTTGCTGTCACTTAATGTTATTTAGAATAATAGAAGCATGATATAATGAAAACAGAATTAAACATAAATGCGAAAATGGGAGCTATACAACCCAAAGTGGCAATACTCAACATAACTTTCCAGAACTAGACGAAACAAAGTCACAAGCTCTAATTAAATACACGAGAACATCTCAAAATACAGTATTGTTTGAAATACGTAAAAAAATAGAAATGAAGCAAGAGGGTAACGCTGAGGCCTGCGGCCAAATCATGTAGGGATTACTTGAAGTCTCTGGTGTACAAAATGACTCACTATCGATCAGCCTAATCCAAAGTACCTAGATTTGTACAAAAATATACAGAAATATAGTATAAGTATACCACAATCAACATCCAGTAAGTATTAAGACTAACCTCAGCGAAGTAGTAACGAGGTTCAAGTCATTTAATACCTACTAGACAAATAGCCGGGGCAATGATTATACGAAGAAAACTAATAACACTAAAAGAATGAAAAACAATAAAAACCCCCTACCCACCCCACCCCCACTACCCCAACGAGAAATAATAACTCAGAGTGATAAATTCATCTTTGATCACAAAATATCAAATAGAGATGGAGGTATGTGATAACACATCAAATGCAGTCATTAACTCAAATAAGGGAAAAACAATAACTTTCAGAAGCAATTATAAAAATGAAAATATCAATCTCGTCTCAACACAATTACAACTATAATAAGGATAACCCGAAATATCACTTAACTTTATCAGCAATGTCACATTTACTGCGCCGCATGTGCACATAATAATAATATGCCACTCTTATTTCGTCACATGCGCATATAGCCATCCTTATTTTTCTACGTGGGCTACCCGAGATAACGCTACCTTATTTCATACACACGCACAATAATAGACACATCACATGGTAAAAACCTCGCGTTGACACCCCTAATCAATCCTCTCAATATGTCCACAAGTTTCACAATACCTCAAAACAATAATACAAAGTGCCGTAGTATCGCAAACAATAATACCAAAGTTCCATCATGATGTAATCTCACAACTTTCAACAACAATACATATGTACATAACAATAATCAGAAAAATGAAGGGCACACAATAAATATAGCATGATAATAGCTAAGTCAAGGTAATGACAATGATCATATAGTCATAAAAGGATCTCAACATGGTTCTTATGAAGTTCATTATTATATTAAAGGATCGTTTGGTAAGAAGTATTAGAAAAAATAATGCAAGTATTAGCTCCGTGCATTACTAATACCTTGTTTGAAATATTTTTTCAACTTGTGTATTACTAATTCTTGTATTAGTTATACATCATACTTGGTATTATATTATGTATAAGTAATATAGAGAAAACCATGACATTAGTACTACCAAGGATATTAATGCGCACATTAATATGGTTAAAGGAAAAATTATCATTAAAGTCCTTTAAAACTAGAGAATATGGAGGGTATTTTTGTAAACAGCAATTTTTTAAAAAAAATTATGCGATGCATTATAATTTTTAATACACTATACCAAATAGTAGATAAAAAATAATATTTGCATAACTAATGCTTGTATTACTAATCTATGCATTATTAATCCCTGTATTACTAATACACTTTATTCTGCATTATTCTTAGTCACCCTACCAAATGACCCCTAAGGCATATTAATAGCCTACTGTCTATTCCGGTCAAATTCAGACATAGCTCGTCACCTCATGTAAATGTCACTTCCACATCATAGAAATCAACATAACAGGACTAGCACCTAAGGGGTATCGCCCCACACAAGGTTAGACAAGATATTTTCCTCAAAAAAGTTAAATTATTACTCTAAGAAGCCCTTTACACGTAAAAGAAAACCTCTAGACAGCTCGAATATAGCTAAAATAACGTAATATCATAAATAAAGCCAAAGAAAACGATTCTGAATAACAAACCTTCGATCTTTAACTAAAATAAAAAAAGTTAATCCCGAGTTTGCACCCCGAAACGCGACAAAACTCATAAATTCCAAATACCCATTTCGATAGGAGTCCAACACCATACCAATTACATCCAATTCTAACCTCAATTCGATCTTTAAATAATCAATTTTATATTTTAGAAAAGTTTTTACTAAAATATCCAATTTCTTCAATTCATATAATCAAACAATCGTTAGATTTTATGTTGGAATCATGAAATATAAACAAATCCAAATAAAAATACTTACCCCAATACAAATCATGAAAATTCCCTCCAAAATCTCCCAAACAGCTCTATAACTCAAATTATGATAAAATAACAGAAGTCCTCAAAATTGAGTATTAAAAAGGTCTGCCCAGGCATACCCTTCGTGATTGCGGAACCGTCTTTGCGATCACGAAGCATATCTAAACACTGCCTCCAAATAACTCCACATGAACGCGAGGCCAAGGCCGCGAAACAGAAGCACAGCACACTCTTGACCCTACGTGAACACGGGCGACTCATTGCGATTGTGAAGGCTTATAGCCATATGCCCCCAGTCGGCCTCCCTTCTATGAGAATGCGTCAACCCTCATGCGATCGCAAGGGGAAATGACTCTCAAAGCATTGGGAACACAAAGAAAAACCGCCTGCCATAAAAAATACACTACGCGATCGGAACTACCTTTTCACGATCGCGAAGAAGGAAACTAGGCATTAGAAATTAGTAATTCCAAAAACATGGAGAAATTGTCTGAAACCCATCTGAAATACACCCAAGGCCCCCAGGACCACGTACAATAAAATCAATTCATCCTACAACACAACACATACTTATTTGAGGCCTCAAATTACACCAAACATCATCAAAACTATAAATCGCACCTTAATTTAAGCTTAATGAACTAATGAAGTTTCAACTTCTAAAACTCATGCAGAACCATGTCAAATCAACTTGGAATGACCTCAAATTGTATGCAAGTCCCAAATGATACAAATTACCTATACTAACTCTCGAAACCACAATCTGAACACGTTATCTATTGATACCGAATTTTTCCTCACATATTTTAAAATACACATACACACACACACACACACACACACACATATATATATATATATATATATATATATATATATATATATACTTTTAAAATAGTACATATGCAATTATAAGCATGCATACGTATTTTTTATTTTTCTATAGTATTAAAAGCTCCAAATAAATTTATTTCTTCTTTTTTTATTATATAAGTATCTAATAATTATCCTTCAAATTACTTTTGTGATGGGTTAGTCATCTAAATTCATTATTTATGTCAACATAGTATTTAAATATTTTTAGTGTATTTTTATAATTATATTTACATTTTTAGGGGTAAATTGCACATATTTGCAATAATAGCCTATACTAATGTTTAATTACTATATTTATGCATAAAATGGTCTTCTATATTTTTAAAATGTTTAAAAACTATTTAAAATTATTTTATTACACAAAGGTATTTTTTGTACTCATTTATTATGTTTTATTGATTATTTAGTTATTAAATGTGGCTATTTAATATCTTGCCCTATTTTATTTCAATTTTGATCTTAATTTTGACCCAATAAACAACCCTTTTTTAACCTAAAACTACCCATCCCAAACCATAATGCGCGATCCGGCCCCAATCTCTTTCAATCTTGGCCGTTGATCATAGATATCAATGGCCGCAATTAATCCGTTCCCTTTTTATTTCCAAACGATCCCCCCCCCCCCCAACCCTTTTATTTATCACTGTCCGCCGCCTGAAATCCCTTTTCTGTCCAAAAGCTATCAAGTCCTAATCCTAATCTACTCACATCACCGGTCATTTCCTGCCTTTCAGGGTGTTTCCCCACCACTACTTGGCCTTTAATGGCCTTCCTCATGTTGGTATTGCCATCTCTAAGGTCCTCGAGGGACCAGGGTTAATCCACTTGCTTCTATGGCCCTTTCTCACCTGTTTCAGGCTGTTCCGATTTGATTCCGAGGAAGATCTTCCTATATCTAGGTGTTTCTAAGCTTGTTTCTTCATCTATGTGATTGTTATTCTTGAAACCCTAATTTCTTCATTATGAACTTCTTAGATCTGTACAGATCTGAGATATTTTTGACCTATTTCGTATGAGTTTTATAATAGCCTTTTGATATTTTACAATAACCGCCTGATTTTCGAACGATTTTTCCTTTTTCTCTAAACTAGGGTTTCCGCAAATTCTTTTTCCAAAACATATTTGATGATTTGGGTGTTTAATCTTCTGTTTCCTATATGTTTTAACTGATTTCGTTAAGTTTGCTCTAACTTCAACTCCTTTATACTAAAAGCCCTAATTTTTTCGACTCTTTTGTTTGATTTCTGAGTTGCTTATGTATTGTCGTTGTTCCTAATATGCCCCTACTAAGTTCTTGATTCAACAATTCTATTGATTCTATATGTCTATGTTCATTTTGACTGTTCTTTTCTTGCTTTATTTAAGTTGTCAGCGATATTTGCTGACTCTTTATGTGATTTTCTCCTTAGTTAAACTCTTGATTATTCCGAAGTTCTTATTATCGGTTTGACTTGAGTCATTTTCCCGAAGAAAAAGCCTCGATTCTTATTACTCTACTTGGTTTGATTGAACTTCTTACCTTAATTAATTTCCTCTTGCCTTATTGGTTATTTGCTAAGACTTGCTAATTATTTCCTTAATTAGAACCATGTTCATTCAACCCTTATTACCTTACTTGATTTCCTCCCTTTAAAATATTTGTCATGCTTTTACCGTTGATTGGTTATCCCTTAATTAAAGAGACGACTTACTGATTTACATGTGTGATTGATTCCATGAATTTCCCAGACTGCTACTTAATTGATCTTTTACCTTATTTTTGTTAACTCTCGATTACGATATAAAATCCCTCTTATTCTTACTCCGGACATGAACAATAGTTGAGCAACTATCACTTTACACTCTAAAAGGATCTCTCTCTCCGATCTCTTTTCTACTTGTGATCCCTGTTATTCTAGCGGGCTACAAGACAAGGCCGGAAATTGCACAATACTTTGCTCGCATCTTGTGTTTTCTTTCTTTAGCTAGGTATGCTTTTGATTAATTTTTAAGAATCAAAACCTATGTGTTTACTTATTGCTTTATTTCATGTGGCCTGAGTTCGTTCATACTTTTGTTTACTGCCTATTCAAATTCGTAATTTGCATGTTTCCACTTTACTTGCCTATTTGTTATCTTGTTTAACATGTCTACATATGATAATGAGCTTGTTTGACTGAACTTTGTTTATATAGCATGCCTAGACCTTGCCTTTGTGTAATCAGCATGCCTTCACCTGTCTTTGAATGTTCTGACTCACTCCTGTTAAGTTAATCACTCTCCATAGAATGGCTTCAACATGTTTCTGCTATGATCTTTGCTGCATGACCTACATTCTACCTATTAGTTCTACAGAATCACCTCAAAACTCTATGTATTCTATTGTCTGTATGCTTCACTAAGGTGTACTTCAATGTTCCAAATCCATCTAACCTTGTGTGAAAGCTACTTGCTAAAGTTACATCCCAAAGCTTGATTGTTCTCTATCTTGTGTTCTAATTGCAAAATTATTTCTTTACACTTTCCCTCAAACTGTTTTATCACTAGTGGTTTTCAGAAGTTCTTTTTTATCCTAAGACTTTTCTATTAAACTCTTTCAAACTATGAACTTCCACTTACTCTTAGAATACTAGATCATGCCCTTCTAATATCTGTACTTCCTTGAGACCCTTGAGATCTCTCTGAACTCTGGCATGTCAGAGCTGGCATTTCCACACCGCACCCAAATCAATTATTATTTGAGAAAGGTCTAGGTGTGAGCACTGCCCATGATTCTTAAGGTCCTTAGGGAACTTTGGCACACCTAGACATGAATTGGCAATTGAACTTTGGCACTTGAGATTACTGGAGGCTTGGAAATTATTTGAGCCTACTTAGGCTCCCTATAGATTAATTTTCTACTTTATTTATGCAAGTTTTTTTTATCAATTCATTGGTCTGTAATAATTTTGTAAACAAATTATAGGGTGATTAGTGAAAAAGGGGAGTAGTTATATATGTGGGTAAAATTGGGTAGATACCATGCCTATAAGGTCCATATTGATTCAAATGTGTTTGTTAGATATCATGCCTATAGGATCTGCTTTGGTTTAAAATAAGTTTTGCTTCCACACAATTAGAATCCATGCCTACATGAGTTAAAATAAGCTTTAATAGAAATCATGGCTCTAGGGGTTTCACCTTGGTAAGATGAATTCTGCTTGCTTCACATTTTGTTTAATATGAAACCATGCCTATAGAACTAAAACCAGTTTAGTAAGGAAAATTAGTTTAATTCATGTTTATTTATTCTGAATTGGTTTAATTAACTAATCTATCCACTTCTTTAATAAGCTCCAGCGATGCCTTAAATAATATAGCTAGAAAACATGCTTATAGGATCCAAACTTCCATCTAAAAGTGTTTGCTCTTTAGTTACATTCTTAATCAATAATATATATCATACTCCCAAGATAACCTTGTTATACTTCTAGGAAAGCTTGTGGGGTGATCAAAATCATGCAAACGATGAAATCGCGCCTTGTTATTTGAGACTGCTCACATTCAACAGGTTTAAAAGAATCAGTTGGCAAGTAGGATTAAGTTCTTTGATACTTTGGTCCTTATTCAATAATTTATAATATCTGCTCACATAGATATCATGTTTTAGGGTTTTCTCCTAAATACTTGAAACTATTGTTTGAGACGTACACTTATGTGTTATGTTTGTGGAGGTAAATGTGAGCCTTTAATTGTTCCCTCTTTAAATTTAGTCATAATTGTTTTGTTGACACCTAGACTTTTCTCCTTTAAATACCTTAGAATGGTCTAGAAATACCTAAAATAGAGGTCCTAAATACCTCCAAGGTCATGAGGAAGGGACGGGTAGTGCACGCATAGGATATCTATCAAGGTTGCTAAAACGTTTTAGGCTATGACCAAGGGGAGGGAATTGGGTAGTAAGGATATGATGACTAAATGCTAACGTCACGTGTATCCCCTCATTGAGGAGTAATTACCGGGCATTGAGTGGGTATGATCTTGTAGGCTAACAAACCTAGGACCCCTTTCTCCCAACTCCCGTTGTTTAAATAAATTTATTTTATATATATGTAACTTGTTCATGTCTTTTCTCTTGTTTCATTACTTGAATCATACATGTGCTTGAAATATCAAAACATGCCTTTACTTGCAAGTACGTGTTAAAACTATTTATTTGGTAAAAGGACTATTCAAGTAAGTATAAGTTCGGCTGGGACCCACCATTGTAGACCGCGATGGGTGCCTAACACCTCCCACTCAAGGTTATTTCGAGTCCTTATCTGGTAATGCAATCTAGTTTAAAAGTTAATCGATGTAGGTGCTAGCGCACCATAATCCGTTAGGTGGAGACTCTTCAAATTCCCAAATCCCAAAAGAAAATGAGTTATTTCCCCCATGAACGTCGAAACCCGAACTTCTCCGTGGAGGAAAAAAAGGGGGTGCGACAGCATAGCGACTCTGCTGGGGATACCTTTAGGCTCTTACCATAATGAACTTATCTTTTTGTGAATTAGTCCAATCATGCTTTATCCCGTACCTTTTCCCCTTATTTGAATTTAACTGTCTTTTTTTAAACTATTTACGATTTTTTATTCCTGAAACTGACTTGTCTCCCTGTCTTCTTTTTCAGTAACTGTCTTTCAATTATTTAAATACTGCATTTATTATTTTTACATGCAAATACTTGACTACATGCTATTTATTGTTGCACAAATCATGTTTCACGTCATATTCCACTCGTGCGTACTAAATCCTATAGCAGCACTTGATGAGTGGTAGTGCTCTTCCTATTTATTACCCTTAAATTCGGAAAGACTTATTTGCGGTAAAACTAGTCGATCAGTGGTGCAGTCGACGGTTCCGTACTTTCCCCCCTCAAGTTGTCCGCTTGAGGGTACCAGTCTAGACCCACAGAGTAACCTTACTCTGATTGCAATTGTGCATGCATCATGGTCAAACCTATTCAGATTAATATGTTATCTACATAATGATCCTTTAAGACAAGCCTTCCATAAGTCCACTGGGGTTTCCATAATCCCAACAGACACAACCACATTTTATGCATTAATTTGGAGAATTAAATGCCAATGCTAATCATGAATGTATAAATAGTTGGGTCTGGTGGGGGAGAAGGGCCTAACCTTTTTGTTTTGTAGAAAATGAGGCATGAGGTCACCATATTCGGTACAGTTAGCAATTTCCCATGACCTTTCCTCAAGTGACAAGAAACACGTAAGGAAGATCATGGGAAATTTACCTTCTCTACTAGACATTCGGCCAAATGATAGGTTGATCAAGGCTGCCACTTTGTTCTGGGACAGAGAAAGGGTTGTATTTAATTTCGGTGGCATAGAAATGACTCTATTCCTAGAAGAAATTGGGGACTTACGGGATTGACATGAGATAGCCATAGGTTGTTGGTACTGGAGAACCGTACAGGTAAAGGTTTTCTAAAGATGGTGGGGTTGAAGAAAAATGTTAACTTGGAGTTCTTGAAGAAATACAACGTACCTTTCAAATGCTTGTATGAGAGGTATGGCCACATAAAGTCCTTCCGTACCTTCCATGATGAGCTTTCTATCACTTCTCTAGGATACATCCACCACAGAGTGTTCATATTCATTGTGTGTTTCTTGGGCCTGATAGTATTCCCAATGAAAAGAGAAAGAATCCATAATAGGTTGGCCATGGTCACCAAGACTTTGATGGAAGGGATCAATAGGCAAACATACACTATAGTCCCCATGATCATAGCCTACATCTACAGGGCTTTGGAGCGTTGTCAAAGAGGTATCAAGCATTTCGAGGGTTGTAACTTGTTGCTTCAGTTGTGGTTACTAGAACATCTTCATAAGGGTAATTATCGCCAAGAATTTCAGTGAAGGGCTTGAAAGACCATATTTCCTTCCATCACCCCAAGTGGATGACTTACATTTTGGACAGGTTGGCTCAGCCGGAATGTTCCAAAGAGTGGGTAGAGTTCTTCGACAATCTGACCGATGAACATGTGCAATGGATATTTGAATGGTTTCCAATAAGCGAATTCATCATCAAGTCCTAATTGGGTTGAGAGGGATATACCCTTATGTCCCTATCTGAGTTATGAGGCAAGCATGTACCAAAATGAGCCATTTCATACCAGACTTTTAGGATGATGATGTCCCTTACAAGTGCCAAGCTCAACACATGTGGAAATGCAAGATCATTATGGAAAAGAACACTATTGAGCCGGACAGGTATCATCCGGGGTGTGAACCTCTCTACCTAGCATGTTTAGAGGACAATCTGAAATGGATAGTGAGGCCAGGAGCCGGTTGAGGGAATAAGATCATAGAAGAAGAAGCTGAAACTCAAGTCAAATACAACAGGCTGCGCAAGAGGGTCCACGACTCTAAGAATGCGCATCGGGAAATACACGAGAAAAATATGAGGTTGATCGACGTATGAAAAGAAATGGCTGTCACTTCCAATAGAAAGTTGGAATATCTGGAGCTAAGATTAGTGGTGCTAGAGGGAAAAGTCATAAAGAGGATTGAGGTTTGCCAGAATACTAAAGGAAATGAAGGAGAACATCTGGACAGAGCCTACTAGCTGCTGGGTCTACGGGAGCTGGGGAACCTGTACGACAGAGTCAATAAGATCTTATATGGGAAAGGTCCTTCTAGGACCAAGTAGGATAGATTTATTTGCTTTCCTAAATGTAATAGGGCCAAGTGCCAATAGTGACTTACTTTTCTATTGTATTAATGTCGTTTTGGGATTTGTCTATTTTTACATTATGAAATGAAACATTTACTAGAATCTCAAGTTCTCCAAATCTATTTGTTGCTAGGCCTACCTTAGGCACAACGAGGCTCCCAAATTACGGCACGGATTTGCATTCCCGTAATATTTGTTTAAATACTGCAAATATTTCAAAACCCTCATTGACTTGTCTACCTTTTTGTTTTTTCTTTATTCTTTATTCCCATCCCTTAAGGTTGGTTCACTCATACTGGCATTATCAACATATCACACGAGATCTAGAGGCCCTCCATCTCCTCCTCCTCCAAGCAATAGGCAAAGGAAATGCAAAAATGGACGACTTAAAAGGTATCCGAAAGGAGAAAGTTGAGAACACAGAAACTTCAGATGGACGGAGTACTCCAGCACCAAATGATCTAGTCTTGAGATTGGAACAAAATATATTGGAATTACAAGGAGAACATGAGCGGGTTTGCAACTCGACAAACTTGTCGCTCACCTTAAATGTCCCCAACATCAACCAATAAAATACAAAGAATCCAATACCACCCCAAAACACACCAAACTAACATCCGCAAAACCCTCTTGCACCGCATCAATATGCAGCCCTACCCCAAAATATAAATCCCCTACCAATGCCAACTCTGCCATACCACCACCACCAACCAATTCAGTACCCACCAACTGCAACTCATTATATTCCTAAGAATACACCACAACCCATTCCGAACCCTAAAAACTCCACCAATGACCACAACTACACCCAGGCACTCTCCAAAACAACCCCATATATGTGGAAACAATTTCTCACTCTATACAACGAATCTCCTATACCCCAAAATCCTTCGAGAAGAACCAGCTCATTAAAAACATGGATGAAGAACTCAAGAAGCTAATAAGTCAAGTTCAGGATATTGAAGGCGGCAAGGGAATAGAAGGTTTGAACTATGAAGACCTATGCATACAGCCAGATGTAAAACTTTCCGGAGGGATACAAACCTCCCAAGTTCGAGTTGTTTAACGTACGGGTGATCTCGGGGTTCATCTAAGGACCTATTGTGACAAGCTTGCGGGGTCGGGAAAAGATGAAAAAATACGAATAAAACTCTTTATGAGGAGTCTTACTGGAGATGCTTTAACATGGTACATCAGCCAAGCTCCCAAGAAACGGTCCAATTGGGTAAGTATGGCATTAGATTTCATGGACCAATTTAGGTTCAATACAGAGAATACACCTGATATTTTCTACATCCAGAATTTTATGAAGAAACCTACCGAGACTTTCTGTGAGTATGCTACTTGTTGGAGGTCAGAAGCGGCCAAGGTCAGGCCATCTTTGGACGAGGAACAGATGAAAAAGTTCTTCATCAGAGCACATGATCTAAGGTATTATGAAAGATTAATGGTTACTGAAAACCATAAATTCTTTAATATCATCAAGCTTGGGGAAAGATTCGAGGAAGGCCTCAAATTAGAAAACCATAAATTCTTACAAAAGCTTGTTTGTTCTCTGTTTTGTGTTCTGATTGTAAAATTGTTTCTTTACACTTTCCCTCAAACTGTTTTATAAATAATGTTTTTCAGAAGTTCTTTTCGATTCTAAGAACTTTCTATTAAACTCTTTCAAACTATTATGCATTTATACTTACTCTTAGAATACTAGGTCCTGCACCTCTGATATGTGTACTACATTGAGACCCTTGAGATCTCTCTGAACTTTGGCATGTCAGGGCTGGCATTTTCACATTGCACCCAAATTAGTTATTATTTTAGAAAGGTTTAGGTGTGAGCACTGCCCGATATCCTTGAGGCCCTTAGAGAACTCTGGCACACCTAGACATGAAATTGGCTATGGAACTTTGAGACTACTGGAGGCTTGGAAAACATTTGGGTCTACTTCATGCTCCCTATAGATTAACTTTCTATTTTATTTATGTAAGTTTTTTATTCATTTCGTTGGTCTGTAATAATTTTTGTAAACAAATAGTGGGGTGATTAGTGAAGAACGAATGGTAGTTATACATTGTGGGTAAAATTGGGTAGATACCATGCCTATTGGGTCCATGTTGATTCAAAATGTTTGTCAGATAACCTGTCTATAAGATCTGATTTGGTTTAAAATAAGTTCTACTTTCACACAAATAGAATCCATGCCCATAGGAGTTAAAATCAGCTTTAATAAAAATCATGCCTATAAGGGTTTCACTTTGGTCAAATGAATTCTGCTTGCTTCACATTTTATTTAATTAGAAACCATGCCTAAAGGACTAAAATGAGTTTAGTAAGGAAAATCAGTTTGATTCATGTTTGTTTATTCTGAATTGGTTTTATTAACTGTTCTATCCACTTCTTTAATAAGTTCCAACACTGCGTTAAACAATATTGCTAGAAAACATGCCTATAGGATCCAAACTATCGTCTAAAACTGTTTGCTTTTTTGTTACATTCTGAATCAATAATAGGTATCATGTTCCTAGGATATCCCTGTTATACGTCTAGGCAAACCTGTAGGGCAATTGAAATCTTTCAAACGATGAAACTGTGCCATGTTATTTGAGACTGCTCATATTCAACAAGTTTAAAAGAATCAATATGCAAGTAGGATTAAGTTCATTGACACTTTGGTCCTGATTCAATACTGTATAATCTCTGCTCACCTAGATATCATGTTCTAGGGTTTTCTCTTAAATACTTGAAACTGTTGTTTAAGACGTGCACTTACTTGTTATGTTTGTGGAGGTAAATGTGAGCCCTTAATTGTTCCCTCTTTAAATGCAGTCCTAATTCTTTTGATTGACTCCTAGGCTTTTCTCCTTTCAATACCTTAGGATGGTCTAAAACTACCTAAAATTAGAGGTCCTAAATACCTCCAGGCCCACGAGGAATGGACGGGTAATGCACACATAGGATATCTATCAAGTTTGCTAGACCGCTTTAGACTATGACCAAGGGGAGGGAATTGGGTAATAAGGATATAATGACTACACGCTAATGTCACATATAGCCCTTTCGTTGAGGAGTGATTACCGGGCATTGTGTGGGTATAATCCTGTAGGCTAACCAACCTAGAACCCCTTTCTCCCAACTCCTGTTGTTTAAATAAATTTACTTTATATATGGGTAACTTTTCAAGTCTTTTCCCTTGTTTCATTACTTGAACATGTGCTTGAAATGTCAAAACGTGCCTTTACTTGAAAGTACGTGTTAAACCTATTTATTTGATAAAAGGACTAATTCACATAAGTATAAGTTCAGCCGGGACCCACTGTTGTAGATTGCAAGGGGTTCCTAACACCTTCTCCTCAAGGTTATTTGAGCCCTTGCCCTAAATCTCTGGTAATGCAAACTAGTCTAGGAGTTAATCGCTCTAGGTGCCTAACGCACCCTCCAGGTGGCGACTCTTCTAATACCCAAATTCCAACTGGAAACGAGTTATTTCCCCATGAACGTCGAAACTCAAACTTCTCTGTGGAGGAAAAAAAGGGGCACGACAATATCATTAAAGTCAACCCTCAGTCAAACCTATCAGCCTTCCAAGCCTTCAACTTTTCAACCTTTGCTAATTCAAGCCAAAATAACCTAGGAACCTCCAAATCTAAATCGAGACATATGCCTAAGTTCAAATAAACATACAAAGCCTATCGAAATATCATTCAGGAGTCATTTACATAAAATTAGAACTCCGATCAACACTTACAACTTAAGCCTCCAACCTAGGGACTAAGTGCACCGAATCAATCCAAAACACCCCCGAAACCAAATCAACCACTCCAAAAAGTCCTAAAGCATATATATACATATGAAAAGCATCAAATAGGGGAAACATGGATAAAATACTCAAAATGACCGATTGGGTTGTTATATTCTCCCCTTCTTATATAAACCTTCATCCTCGAATCAGTACAGAGACGTACTTGAAGTGCCAAAAAGGTGAGGATATCGGCTTCGCATATCATAATTGGTCTTCCAAGTTTCCTCCTCAGCTAGTTGACCTCTCCACTGGACCTTCACCGAATCAATGTTCTTCGACCTCAACTTGTGGACCCGTTTGTCCAAGATAGCAACCGGCTCCTCAACAAACTCAATTCCTTGTCCAATTGCACTGAGCTGAAATATAAACCATATTATGGATCACCTTAATACTTTTGGAGCATGGAACATTGGAATACCAGGTGAACGCGCGATCAGATGAGTGGCAAAGCAAGTATGTAGGCTACCTTACCCACTCTTTCAAGAATCTCAAAAGAACCAATATAATGAGGGCTCAACTTTCCCTTTTTCCTGAACCTCATCACACCCTTCGTTGGTGAAACTCTTATCAGAACCCTCTCACCCACCATGAATGCCATAACACGAGCCTTCCAATCAGCATACCTCTTATGCCTTGACCATTCTGTATGAAGCCTCTCTTGGATCAACTTTACCTTCTCTAAATTATCATTGGGCCAAGTCAGTGCCAATAACCTAGCCTCCCAAGGCACAAACCAACCAACTGGAGAACGACATTGCCTCCTATGTAAGACCTCATAAGGAGCCATCTGGATGTTAGACTGATAGATTTTGTTATAGGTGAACTCTGCTAGTAGTAGAAACTTGTTCCATGAACCCCCAAAATCAATAACACAAGAACGTAACATGTCCACCAAGATCTGAACAGTGTGCTAGGACTGCCTGTCCGACAATGGATGAAATATCGTACTTAGCTCGACCTATGTGCCTAACTCACACTACACGACTCTCCAAAAATGCAATGTGAACGCATGCCTTGATCCAAGATAATAAACACTGGCATACCATGAAGGCAAATAATCTCAAGAGATAAATTCGAGTGAGCTGCGATGAAAAGTAGGTAGTCATAACTGGATTGAAGTGTGCAGTCAGTCTGTCCATAATAATTCTCACAAAGTCAAATCTCCTCAAGGTCCGTGGAAGTCCAACTACTAAATCTATGGTGATATGTTCCCACTTTCACTTTGAAATATCAAGCCTCTAAAGCAAACTACCATGTCTCTAATTCTCGTACTTTACCTGCTGAAAGTTCAAACATCGAGAAACATACTCAATAATATCTTTCTTCATCATCGGCCACTAATAGTGCTACCTCAAGACCTGGTACATCTTTGCAGTAGCTAGATGAATGGAGTACCGAAAACTATGGGCCTTTTCAACTATAAACTCATGCAACCCATCCACATTAGGAACATAGATATGACCCTGCATCCTAAACGCCCCATCATCCCCAGTAGTAACCTCCTTGGCACCGTCATGCTGCATCATGTCCTAAAGTACAAACAAGTGGGGATCATCATGTTGACGTGCCTTGATATGCTCAAACAAAGAATACCGTGAAACCATGCAATCAAGAAACTGGCTAGGCTCTGAAATATCCAACCTCATGAAACTGTTGGCCAAATCCTAAATATCCAATGCTAATAGTCTCTCCCCAGCTGAAATAAAAGCAAGACTACCCATTTTAACGATCCCATCGGTTGTTTCGAGTTCTACCATGTTTTTCGATGGTTCAAGACCTTGAGTAGCTTCACTTAATGTATTATGACTTGTATGTGTTGCTTGTTTTGATTTTTGGGAGGTTCAAAGTTGATTTATAGAATAATTCTCAATTCGAAAGCCTTAATTTGGAAGAGTTGGCCAAAGCTTGACTTTTGAGTAAATGACCTCAAAAGGGATTTGAAGTTTTCTATAGGTTCATAGGGTAATTTCAAACTTGGATGTATATTTAGGTTGAGTATCGGATGGTCTCGGAGTATTTCACACTTAATATCGGAAGTTTGCATTTTGAAGGCTTTGAATTTTTGTAAGTTTGACTTGGATTATGCATTAGTGTAATCAGAATTTGGGTGGTGTTTGGGGTCCTTAGATAGGTTCATTTAGTTGACTGAAACTTGTGCGTGAAGTTTGATCGAGATCCGGTATGTCTAAGGGCAATTCGGGCGCATTCGAAAATGTTTGAAGGTTTGAAAGTTAAAAGAAGGATGTTGATCGCCGATTCGTGATTTTGATTTTATTTGTGGTATTTTTAGCCTTCGAATAAGTTTGAATAAGGTATTAGGAATATTTGGTATGATTGGATGGGGACCTTGGGTGTGATTTGGGGTGGTTTCAAATAATTTCTTCTTGTTTTGCAGCTGTTGGTTCTTAGTGTTCATGGTATGCATCGTGATCGTGGAAGGTGAGTTTCGATCGCGAAAAGTGACTAGAGTTGGGGAGAATTTTTTTCATCGCAAGTGTAGTTGGGAGTTCCCGTTTGCGAAACAGAATTTTCTAGGGCTGGATGGTTGGTCTTTGCATTAGCGGAGCTGGTCTCGCCTTCATGTAGGCTTGGTAGGTTTTTTAACGCAATTGCAAAAGGACCTCGCATTACCGAAGAAGGAACCTTGGGCGAGGCTGATTTGGCCCTCGCAACTGGAGATTGTTTCTGCGATCTCAAATAGGAAGGTCTTGGGCAGAATATAAGCTACAAATCAGGAATTTGCTCATTTCAACTCATTTCTCCCTTTCTAAGGCATTTTTAGGCGATTTGGTGGAGCCATTTTCATCATCTATAATGAGGTATGTGATTCCTACTCACTGTGAGTTATATACATTGATTATATATGGATTTGGACATGAAAATTGGTAGAAATTGTGGAAATTTTTGAAGAAAATCTAGAAATGGTATATTTGGGAATTTTTGAATTGTTAATTTACAAGTCATTGGGTATATTTTTATTTATTTGCAGGTTGTTTGACTAGTTTCGAATCCTTTGGCATTGGTTTGATGCGTTAGAGAGGCGTTGGAGTCGATTATTGGATTTCAGAGCGAGGTAAGTCTCCTGTCTGACCTTGAGATGGAAAAATTACACTGCAGGTGTTATATTTATTATATGCTACATGTTTTGGGAGCTAAGCACATATGAGGTGACGAATGTCCATACGTATATTAGAATTCCTGATTAGGTCCAGGCAGACTTAGACTCACACCGCTTTTTAATTGTACTATTTGAGTTATTCTTGCATGATTTAAATATTTTAAATTATAATTTTATCCTGAGACTAGACTTTAGTAAGGTATTGAACTTGCTATTTTAGATATTAGGCGAGTAAGGTATTGAACTTGCTATTTTAGATATTAGGCGAGCTACTTGATTAGCTGTAGAAATTATAATTTCTTTTACGGATTCCTCCTACATTGTGCATACTTGTCTGAAAGTTTCTTAACTTTCATAGCTCACACATATATTCGCGAGTGAGGCCAGTGACTCGTCAAGTTTCATTAATCCTACAGGATCGGGCTGAACGCCTCAGTAGTTCTATTATGGATTAGGTCGTACGATATCAATAACACTATGAGATGCATTTATGGTTTAGGTCATTTGACCTCGGTAGTGTACACAATTATTATAGGATCGGGTAGTACGCCGCCATTGCGCTTATGGGATCAGGTCGCTTGCCTCAGCATAATCGTGTGAAATAATTGATAAGGAGTCAACGTACTTATGAGTTGTTCTGACTTGAGATGTGACATTTTATCTTGTGCTGACCATTATATATTCCATTCTAGGTAGTATTCGGCTATTGATGACTTCATATTATTTCTTCTATTGAGAATCATGTTATGTACATATAATTGATCTTTACTTTTTTACTTGTCATGCTGTGTACCTGTCTACTTAATATTATACTAGATTTATGGGACCACTGGTAAATATCAATATCGACCCCTCATTACTATTTCTTTGAGGTTACGCTATATACTTACTGGGTATACATTGATTTATGTACTCATACTACACTTCTGTACTGATTGTGAAGGTACTTAGACATTTACTTCTGTTGGTCATTGAGAGCATACGGGCATTCGTTGAGGAGACTTTGTTATGCGTTGCTCTCGATGTTACAATCCGCAACACACAAAGTCCCTGATCTATCCATTTACTGTATTCTGTTTATTTCCTGTTCCATACAACTATTGTAATAGTATTGCATATTCTGGTAGATATTCATGCACTTGTAATACTGGATTTTGTAGATTAGATTTTGCTTGTGGTTGTATTCTTTTATGATTCCGGGTTTATATTTTGGCCACATTCGAACATTTAAAATATAACATTTATGATTTTTATGAAAACTAATAATTCTTACTCTTTATTTCTTTAATTGAATTGAAATACACTTTGGATTTACTATTAACGTATTGATTTAATTGTTGGCTTGCCTAACAGTAGTGTTTGGCGGCATCACGACCTATAATGGATTTTGGGTCATGACATCCATGCTTTCAGTCTTCCTACTCTAAGCATCAACCACCATATTAGCCTTCCCCAAATGATAAAGAATGGTGATATCATAGTCTTTTGGTAACACTAATCATCTATGTTACCTCAAATTTAGATCCTTTTACGTGAATAGGTGTTGTTAAATCCTATGATCCATGAACACCTCAGAAAACACACCGTAGAGATAGTGCATCCAAATCTTCAGTGCGTGAACAATGGCTGCCAACTCCAAATCATGCACTGAGTTGTTCTTCTCATGGGGCTTCAACTGAGGCGAAACATAAGCAATTACCCTAGCCTCCTATATCAACATACACCCAATGACAATCCGTGAAGTATCACAATAGACTATATAAGAACTCGATGCTGAAGCCAAAACCAGAATTTGAACTGTAGTTAAGCAATCTTGAGCTTCTGAAAGCTCTCCTCACACTCGTCAGGCCATTTGAATGGGACACGCTTATGAGTCAGTCTAGTCAAAAGAGTTGATATGGGCGAGAAACCCTCCACAAAACGACTATGACACCCAGCCAATCCAAAGAGACTCCGTATCTCAGTAGCAGAAGCTGGTTTGGGCCAACTCTGAACTGCCTCAATCTTCTTCGGATCCACCTTAATTCCCTCATTGAACACCACGTAGCCTAAGAATGCCACTGAATCAAGACAAAACTAGCGCTTGAAGAATTTATCATATAGCTTCTTCTCCCTTAAAGTCTGGAGCACGATCCTCAAATGTTGCTCATGATCCTCTCTATTGCGAGAATACACCAATAAACAAACAACGAAGGAATTAAGATATGTCTAGAACACGATGTTCATTAAGTGCATAAAGGTTTTTGGGGCATTGGTCAGCCCAAAAAACATCAGTAGAAATTCATAGTGACCATAGCTGGTCCTGAAAGCCATCTTTGGAACATCTGAAGCCCGGATCTTTAGCGGATGGTACCCCAATCTCATGTCAATCTTCGAGAATTCCTTAGCACCACGGAGTTGATAAAATAAAACATCAATACACGATAGTGGGTACTTGTTTTTTACTGTGACCTTGTTCAGTTGCCTGTAGTCAATACATATCCTCATAAAATCATCTTTCTTCTTCACAAATAAAACTGGAGAACCCAGGTGAGACACTCAGTCTGATGAAACACTTATTTAGAAACTCCTGAAGTTGTTCCTTTAATTCCTTCAACTCCACTGATACCATGAGATATGGTAGAATAAAAATGGGTTGAGTGTCCGGCACCAAGTCAATACCAAAATCAATATCCCTATTGGGTGATATGCCTAATAAGTTTGTTGAAACACGTCTGAAAACTCCATCACTACCAGAACTGAATAAATGGTATGATTATCAACACTGACATCCCTCACAAAGGCTAAATATAAGAAGCACCCCTTCTCAGCCATCCGATGTGCCTTCGGAAAAGATACCACCCTACTAGGAATAAGACCCAATGTAACTCTTTACTCCAACCTCGGTAACCCTAGCAAAGCCAATGTCACGGTCTTAGCGTGATAATCTAGAATAACATGATACTGTGACAACCAGTCCATGCCCAAAATCACATCAAAGTCCACCAAATTGAGTAGCAAAAGGTCAATCCTGGTCGCATCATCCCCGATATTGACTAAACACGACCGATAGACATGGTCTACCATAATAAAATCCTCAACAGGCGGAGAAACATAAACTTAAGTGTCCAAAGAATCATGAGAAATATGCAAATATGAAGCAAAATAGGATGTAAGTGGAACCTAGATAAATTAAAACTGATGCATCCCTATGAAAAATCGAAACAATACCTATGATGTTAGTGTCTAATGTAACAATCTCAGTCCTACCAAGAAAAGCATAACAACGGGCCTAGCCTTCCCCTCTGGGACAACTTCTACCCGTCTTTCCTCTGCCTCTAGTAGGCTGTACAGGTAGAGTACAACTGAAGCAGCAACCATGGCTTGTGTATCCTGTGAAGTTCTATCCCTCCTAAGTCTGGGACAATCCCTCATAATGTGCTTCATATCTCCACACTTAAAACAACCTCTCTCTGGGCATGGCTACTGGTATTGAGTTAGACCTGGTCAACTAGAGTAGCCTCTGTAGGAACTCCATGTAGAAGGTGAACTTGAAGATGACTGCCCTATTTAATTGACTTGAGGCTCCTGACTAGCTAGAGTATCATGAGTAACCTAAAGTGCAGACTGAACTAGTCGACTAGTAAAACTTCTGCCATGTTTGTCCCAGAGTAGGTGCCCCCAAATCCTCTAAAACCACGAGACTTCTTAGCCTCCCTATCCTTTCTCTCCTGACTATGCTTTAACTTCCTAGAGATCTCCACGACCTACTAAAATAGAGTATCTATCTCCAACTCTCCATCCCAAATCTGAGGTTGTAGATGAGTCCCTTAATAAATCTACAAACTCTCTCTAGTAGTGGAAACAAAAACAGGTGTGTGACGAGACACCTCAACAAACCTCATAGTATACTCAGACACAGTCAAAGTCCCCTGGCACAACTGCTCGAACTCAGTGGTTAACGCATCCTTAAGAGTATGTAGGACGAACTCCCTAAAAAAGAGTTAGAGGACTGAGCCTAAGTATGTGGAGGTGAGTCAACTTGCCTACTCTTCTCATAAGCGTGCCACCATCTATATGCCTACCCTGTCAGCAGGAAAATAGTAGGATCAACCTCGATCACCTCCACTATGCCCATAGTGCGTAGATTACAGTGACACTGATCTAGAAAACTCTATGTATCTTAAAATACTACATCGCTGAAAGTAGGAGGAAAATACTTCTTGAACATTTCAAGACTTTTCTGCTCCTCCTATGATGCCACTGGCCTGACCTTAGGCTGAACTGCAATCACAGGCTGTACAGGCATAACACCCAAAACCTTATCAATATAGGCTCGTTTGTTTGGATTATGGGCAGTGGGATTCTAGGCTCTTTCCCAACCTAAAAATAGTTGTGCAACTGGGATCAATCCCGACTGAGCCAAGGTACCAAACATGCTCAAGAAATGTGCCAAAGTCTCCTATAGTCCAAGGGTATTAAAATACACCTCAGGTTCCTGCTCTTCTATCAGAGCTACTGGTGGATCCTCAGTCGTTATTTTGGCAAGTATTCTAGATGTTGCACGTGCCCTTCCTCGGCCTCTATCTAAGCCCCAACCTCTCGCGGCTCCAGTAAGGGGGGCGTATGGTTGCTCAGCTGATCTGGTTGTGCGTGTCCTCATCATATATGAGAGAATAGAAAGACTAAAGGTCAAGCTCTAAAATTAATAAATCCATACGAAATAAAAGAAGTGAAATTTTCTAATAGTTCCGCAGCCTTCGAAGATATATACAGACGTATCAGTACCGATTTGTAAGAGTGTAATAAACTTTCTCGTGACTCATAGAACTATGAACCTAGAGCTTTGATACCAACTTGTTATGACCCGAAATCTCACCTTATGGATCGTGATGGCACCTAGTATCCAAACTAGGTAAGCATGTCACTTAACATTTTTAAGTGTTAGAAGCATGATATAATGAAAATAGAATTTAAAATAAATGCAAAAGTAAGAGTAACACAGGCCAAAGAGACAACACTCAACATAACTTCCCAAAACTAGGCGGTATATAGTCACTAGCTCTAACTGAATACACGAGGACATCTAAAAAATGCAACACTGTCTGAAATACATAAACAATATAAATAAAATATGAGGGTGACTCCACGGCCTGTGGTCGGATCATGCAGGAATACCTTGAAGTCTCCCGCGTACCAATGCCTCACTGCTAATTAGCCTGATCCGAAGTACCTGGATTTGCACAAGATGTACAAAAACATATTATGAGTACACCATAATCGGTACCTAGTAACTATCAAGACTAATCTCGATAGAGTAGTAAATCATTTGATACTCACTTGACAAATAACCTGGCAATCATTATATCGAAAAAAACTGATAACAAGAATATAACGGGAAACGATAATAACAACCCCTCTAGAACGTGCAATAACAACTTAAAGTGATAAATCCTCCTTTATTCCCAAAAAATCAAGTAGAGGCGAGGCATGTGATAACACGCTAAATTCAGTGACTAACTCAAATAAGGGCAAAACAGAAGCTTTCAAAAGCAATTATAAAAAAAACTATCAATCCAGTCTCAACATAATCAAAGCAACAATAAGGACAATCCGAAATATCATATAATGTTATCAACAATGCCACTCTTATTACACTGCATGTGCATAAAATAATGGTATGCTACATTTATTTCGCCCATGCGCATAGAACCACATTTATTTCGCCACGTGGGCAAGTAGCCTGAGATAACATCGCCGTTATTTCTCCACATGCGCACAATAGTAGACACAATTGCATGACAAAAACCTTGTGTTGACACTCCCAATCAATCCGCTCAACATGTCCACAAGTGCCAGAACACCTCAAAACAATAATACCAAGTGCCACAATATTAAAAATAATGATACCAATGTTCTATCATGTTGTAAGCTCATAATGTTCAACAACACTGCATATGGACATAACAATAACCATAAAAGTAGAGGGGTATACAATACATATAGTATTACAATGGTTTTTTCAATGTAACGATCATGATCAAATAGTCATAAAAGAATTTAAACATATTTCATACAAAGTTCATTATCACATTAAGGTATATTAATAGCATACGGTCTATTCCAATCAAATTCACACATAGTAACTATATATACGCACGTCACCTTTGTACACATTACTTTCACTTTATAGAAATCAATATAACAGGTCTAGCACCTAAGGAGTATTCCCATACACAAAGTTAGGCAAGATACTTATCTCAAAGAAGCTAAATCAATAATCTAAGAAGCCCTTTTCGCATGAAACAACCTCCGGACGGCTCAAATTTAGCTAAAATCTTAATATCATAAATAAAAGCCAAAAAAATAATTTCGAATAATAAAGCTTCGATCTTTAACTAAAATAAAAAAATCAACTCAATAAGTTAACCGTGGGTCCGCATCCCGAAACCCAACAAAATTTAATTCCAAACACTCATTTCGATACCAGTACAACCATACCAATTACACCCAATTTCGACTTTCACATCGACCTTCATATAATCAATTTATGTTTTAGAAAAGTTTTTACTAAAATTCTCGATTTTTTCATTTCATATCATTAAACAATCGCTAGATTCAAGGTTAGAATCAGGAATATAAACAAATCCGAATAAAAATACTTACCCACGTAAAAATCCCCTTCAAAATTCCTCGAGTCCGAGCTCTATATTTCAAATTATGATAAAATAACAAAAGCTCTCGAAATAGAGTATTAAATAGGTCTACTAGGCATACCCTTCGCAACTACGGAACCGTCTTCGCGATCGCGAAGCATATCCAAACACTCATTCCAAATAACCCTACGTGAACCCGAGGCCAAGGACGCAAAAACGAAGCACAACAGACTCTTGACCCTACATGAATGCGGGCGAATCGTTGTGATCGCGAAGGCTTACAGCCAGATGCCCTCAACCAGCCTCCCTTCTACGCGAATGCGTCAACCCTCATGCATCGCGAAGGCCACCGCCTCCCAAAGCATCACAAACGCAAAGAAAACCCGCCTGCCATAAAAAATACCCTACGCGATTGCGACTAGCTTTTCGCGATCGCAAAGAAAGAAACGAGACATCAAAAATCAGCAATGCCATGAACATGGAGAAATGGTCCAAAATCCATAACCAACCTATCCCAAAACATAACATAGACTTACTCGACGCCTCAAATCATACCAAATATCATCAAAACTATGAATCACACCTTAACTCAAGCTTAATGAACTAATGAACTTTCAACTTCTAAAACTCATGCCGAACCATAGCAAATCAACCCGGAATGACCTCAAATTTTGTATGCAAGTTCGAAATAACACAACAAACCTATACCAATTCCCGGAACCACAATTCGATCCCGATATCAATAAAGTTAACTCTTGGTCAAACCAATCAACCTTTCAAGCCTTCAACTTTTGTCAACGCAAGCCAAAAACAACTTAGGAACCTCCAAATCAGAATTTGGGCATATGCCTAAGTCCAAAATCACCATACGAAACTATTATAACCATCAAAATATCATTTTAGAATCTTCTACATATAACTCAAACTCCGGTCAACTCTTACCACGTAAGCCTTCAACTAAAGGACAAAGTGCCCTCAATCAATCCAAAACTCTCTTTGAACCAAAACCAACCATTCGACAAGTTCCCAAAAGTACATATACACACATGTAAAGCATTAAATAAAGAAAACATGGCTAAAATACTCAATACAATCAATAGGGTCGTTATATGAACTCTAGTCAGTTATGCTTAAGTGTTTCTAATCTTAGCTACGTGTATTTTGTCCAAATAATATCGCTACATTAACAATTGCTATTTTTAATTAATTTTTGAACGACAGATACTTTTCAAATACCATGTCAAAAAATAGCTACACTACACCATTTAAACAATTTTCATATGATTGTGCTAAAAACAAAAAACTATTAAGAAATTTGACAGAAATACTTTATTTGTAGGTTAATTTTGACAATTTGACCTAAATACTTTGTTTGTAGGTTGATTATTGTAAAAAGAAGAAGCCCAACTTATAAAAGCTGAACATGGAAAATTTCAAATAATCAGATTTACTAATCAAAATAGAACTTTTAAAATGGAATCAATCTGCGCTTTTTTGGTTTTAAATTTGAATTGTAATTTTTAAATCCAAAAACAGAATTTTCTTTCACAATCCAATCCGAACGGTCCATCCCTACCAAATACTGTATTTCATACCCAGACCACCCTAACATTTGCTTACAAATACAATTGCGTCCTATATCACACAATCCTCCAACCTCCGCCGAGAAATTCGTCGGAATCTATCTACCAGAATATCGCCTGAGATTTTTCCGATAATCGACAAACGGCTATAAAAAACATAAGTTAAAAGAGATAAGAAGGGAAATCTCGCGTTGAAGAATGGGGAAGAAACGGAAGTCGCTAGCAACGAGTCTCGATGAGGTGGATCGAACCATGTATTCAACTTTCTGTAGCGCTGCCAACTCCCTTTCTCAGCTTTATACTCAAGCTATGAACCAACAGAAACTCTCTTTCCTTTCCGGTGAACGCCACGGAATGGTATTTTTACTTCCTTCTTTGTTTGGTTTCTTAGTATATGCTATAAATATTTGTTTTTTGTTTGTTTTCTAGTTTTATGCTTAATTTGGTATCTAGGGATTGTCTTATGTTTTTCTGTCTGAGTTCTAAGGTATAGCTGGTCTCAATAAAGGAGTAGAGTTGCTGGGGGATGAAAGCCCATAGGAATATAGTGCGGAAAAATTACTTTAACTATGAGGATTATTTTGTCAACACCAACTAGTTTGGGTTGATACATTGTTTTTACTTCTTTTTTGGGTATAATTTTGGAATTTGAACTTTGTCTGTGTGACCTTTCTAAAGTATAGTGGGTCCCATGTAAAGGAGGAGGATTGCAGTTCCAATAGAGGCTACACTATGTGAATTTTGCCTCTGTCTGAGCCATGATGCGAAGAGGAGTTAGTTACCTAAGTCCTTTATTGGTGGGAGGTAGCAAGTGCTTGAGGTGAACACAAGCTAGCTCAAACACCACCATTATATAAAAAGAGTAGGATTCCAAGTTCCATTTCTGTACTAAACTTCAGACCTTGTGCTCCCATTCAGCTACATCAGAAGTAAGGAATTCTTATGGGATTAGCTTGCTGAAGGAGGTAATAAAAGAAAACATGTTTTATGGTGTATATCAATAAGAGTAGGAAATGGTATAAGGATTTGGTTGGGAGAAAAGTGTGGTGGAACAGCTCTAGAAGAAGCAGTCAAGCCGAATTTGAAGTAGTGATTAGCATGATGCTATAGTGTCTGACGGTTTTAGTAGCGAAATCCATAGCAAGGTTTGATAATCGGAGGATATTGTGGAATTTCTTCACAGGTGTATGAGTGGCCTATAGGAGGTGAGGGGATGATAGGATAGTATGGGGGAAGGAGAGAAAAGTCATCTCTCTAAAATACATATTGTATTAACTATCCTGAGATGGAGACAGGAAACGGTTATAGAAAAAGTATGGGAAACCAAGGCACCTAAGGAAGCAGATTTCTAGTGGTCTATGGTGCAAGATTCAACTTTAGCAGCAGATAATTTAAAGAAAGAGGATTGCATTCTGTTGGATTGCATAGCTGTGGAATCTTGCACTTTTCTTGTTTGATATTAGGTCGATAATGTCAAGCAGAGTAACAAACGTTATAAAATAATGTCAAGCAGAGTCAAGGACAATCACTTGTTGGAGAATACAGAAGGCCGAATAGGAGAATAAGGTAATTTGGAGAAGCACACCTTTGTTGCTATCGTAATTGGCGGAATAGGAGATTATTCCATAATAGAGAGAGAATACCCGTGTACTTAGATGGTTGTGTTGAGATGAGTGGATAACTTCATTGACAATTGTGGTATGTAAATACTTTTGATACCATGGTGGTATGTAATCAATGAAGTGATCTGACTTGTAAAGAGAAAAAGTGGTGCGTTTGAACTTGATTAGACTGTACTACTATGAAGTTTTTCGTCATACTTATATGTAGTTATGGCTTCACACTAGATTGTGACTGCAAGTACTTTTGGTTTCTAAGCTTAAATTAAATGTTTCAGAAGGAAATGTTTCTTAGTACCAAGGCTTCTAAATCTTTTTTTGGAAGACACATGCTGTGTTATTTTAATATAAATGATCTACTTCCATTTGTTGGGATTTTATCTTTTGATGTATCCTAGTTGTTGCCCTTTTGACTGTGTATCATGATAACTAACATACCATTGTTTTAATAGGAAAAACTGTACCAATGGATCTTGAGGCAACAAGAGGGTGGATCCAGAGTAACAACTGTTGACATACTGAACTACCTACAGGTTTCTTCTCTATTATCTTGATTATCTAGCCACTTTTTTATGGTTGATATGTTTGATTTTCCTTTCATGTTTATTCTATAGAGCTTCATCTACTTAGCAAAGAGCATATGAGATCCTTACTCTTCTTAGAAGTGCAATATAACCCTGAAAGCTTGGTCTTTAGTTTTTTTTATAGTTGATGAATCTCCACACGATCCTTTTCCCAACCAAAAAAATGAAAAAAAAAGAAAGAACAAAACCAAATCACCGAGACTCTATTCTTTTGTTCCGATCAGAAAGTGGGAACTCTTATGCATTGCTCTTTTGTGATTGGCGATATTGTAGATAACCTAACAAAAAGAACATAAAGTTTATCTTGTATGTTAATCAAAATTATCTTCTTGAAAATCTTGGACATAACTGATAACATGTTCTGCTTGTGAATGGTTAGACTCTTCGGAGGTACGTCCTCAATTTCACTACTCGGGATCTAGAACATAGAATGTCCAAATCCGATTTTTAATTGACTTAGACTGAAAGAGGCAGATTTAAAGACCCGATACTTAGGAACAGTCAATGGATTCAAAATTACGAAAAAAGGCTTAATGGAATTAAAGAACATGAGGTTTTTGTTTTACCCCAAATTTGTTTGGGACTGAGACATAGTTGTTGTTGAGGTTTTTGTTTTTACCCAGATTCCTTCTTTCCAAAGATTCTCTTGATCTTTTTATCCAGAATTCGTGCTGAAGTACAAATGCAGTAGGGACCTTTTGAGGTTCGTTGCAAATGCTTAATTGTTTCTAGGAGAGAGTGAGAAACCAGTGGCTTCTCTGTAGTTTTTGTGTGTGCAATCATTTGAGGTAAATATTGATCGAGCTTAGAGCATGTGAGTCTTGTTGTTTCCGCATGCATTTGCCCAGATCTTTCAGCAAGTGAATTAATCGCGCAAGCAGAAGGGACACTATGTATAGTAATGCGACTGACATTGTTAGGTGGCTCTTGTGTCTCCAGTCATCACTGTCTCAATTTCATGATGACGAATTAGATTGTAAGTTTTTTTTAACGAATACAAAGGACTGTTATTGGAACTGCTCTAGCTGGCCTTTAATCCTATGTTTCAGTCTGTAAGCATAATGTTTATGCAAAATGACCTTAGATCTATATGAGGTGTTAAATTACTTTTACCTGAAAACGCTAAAAAAATGAGAATGAAATCTTATTGGAGTTCGGTGGAGGTAGTAGGAGCTCCCAAATTGCTTTTGGATAGACCGAACTGGTTGAGTTACCTGGATATGCTCTTTTGCGGAAAAGGTTGCACGAGGTTACTCATCCTTGTTGATTTATGACTTGGAGATGACTCAGTAAACAATCTTGCTGTTTATCTGCAGGATGGTTTGAAATTTTTGTGCGCTTTGTTATTATTAAGACGGATCTTGATGTCATAAGGGTACCGGCACTTACCTTCCTTGCTTTCCATGATGATTTTAAGCCTGACATTGAATCCTGTGATGTTGTATATGAAAAAAGAATGTCATGATGGCTATTGATTCTTTACATGACAGAGAAATTTGTATCAAAAGAGATGTGGTACGGCCATCAATTAGCTCAACCTTATGCCTAATTTTTTTTTTCCTTCTAGTCAAGGTTTTGGGTGCTTGTGTTTTCAAGAATTTTATTAATCGTGGATGGATCTTGTGTCTGTTTTAGGCATGGTGTATCTGTTAACCTATTATCTTTGTGAGAGTTCTTTATTTGACATTAAATGATTACTGGATTATAGATTGCAAGAGCCCTCTTGATACATTTGATCTGATTATATTCCATTATTAGTTTTCATACTGATGAGTCAGGTCTTCACAGAAAATGGGAAACCATTGGCTTCTCAGGCTCTCAGCTATACTGAAACCATTGGCTTCTCAGGCACATGTTTAAGTTGCTTTCCTCTAAAGCTTGATTTGTTTATTTAAGTGTATTTTCTAAGAATCTATCTCTCAATATGCAGATTGGATACTTAGAATTTCTTTTTGCGGATATTATCTCTTTTTCTTTTGATAAAAAAAATAGAACAACATTTTTAAGATTAAAATAAATTGTATACTTGACCGGCCATTCTTGTTCATAGTGGTTGAGATTTGAGAGATTCCTTTACATGCCACTAGGTCAAGAGTTTGAGCCCGATGCTCTGTCAAACAAAAAAAGAAATTGTACACTTGCTTTCTACATGAAATAAACTTTACGAAGTAGCGAAAGTTTCACGTATGTATCTGTTTGATGTCAAATTGTTGAAGACAAAAGAAGCAAAAAGGAAGAAAAAAATGATGATGGTGGCTTGGGCTTATTGGCCCTTGGGTATAAGTTGTCGAGATCTCGTTATTTTGTAGTTTATAGATAAGAGCCTGATTTCCTGCTTTTTTCAAATCTTATTTAACTATGTACTGTTTCCCTACTGACTGCACTTAACTTATGGAAGTAGTTTGCCCATTTAACCATTCTGGTTGCTATCTTTTTACAAAACCACTCCTGGTTTTGATAACATCTGACAGCCCCGTTTTGATGTGTCTATGCATCTATGGATTTGCCAGTCCGAATTGGATTACAATGGAGAGGATCAGTCAATGTCGCCTAGGCCACCACCTCAGCATCAGCATTCCCAGCCAATGCATTTTGCAAACTCAGGCTCCCATGTCTCTCCAGGTCCAGTTGGCGTAGCAGCTTCAGGTCATGGCTTACGTTCTGATCATGATCAGCAACCAAAGAATAATGTTTTCTCAAATGCTCTTTCAAGTCCTGTTCGCCGGAGCTTACAGAATTATCACATTGCTCAAGGGGGTCAGTTTTCGAACAATGTTCAATCTCCCAATGGTACAAGACACATTGAAACAAACTCCCAACAGCAAAATAGAGATTCTAATAGTTATATCTCTGCCGATGCATCCATGGAGATGCATTCCGATAGTCCAGGTCATGACTCTACTTACTGAATTAATGTTTTGGAAGCTGCCTTTTGTCATGCCAGGGTGGTCAGACTGCAAGTTCAGGTAAATTGATGTATTCTGTCGTGCAGATGTTATAGGAGAAAAAGTAGATTATGATATTGGCTGCTTGCTGATAAGATGAGAAGTGTCCAGACATCAATATCGTTGTGCACATGCTCATTGATAAAATGCTATTTGATGAGTACCATACCTTTTGAATGCACTCCTGTTGTTTTTGGGACCAGCTAGTTTCCTTTGGGTCTTTTGTGATACTTATGAATTGTTTCATTATTTACCATACTATGTGATTGGTGTCAGTGTTGCTTCCTTGTGTTATGCCTTTGCAGAATGGAATATTTCTTAGACCAATTTGCCAATGATTCTCCAAGTTATGCCAGTGTAAAGAGAGATAATCTTTGCAATCAAAGTGAAACTTGAACATAATCCAGATTCTAGACTATTTTAGGGCCTGAGCCAGGTTTATTAGCTTGTAATTTATGCTGCCTTTATGCATTTGAGTTATTATTATTTGAGTAATTATCATTGTCAAAGGTCTTGTCCTCTCCAGGTTTTGAAGTCTCTTCCTTTCTATTAAATATAAATGAGAATAACAAAACATTTTTAGTAAGCGGAAAAGGTCTAAAAATACCCCTAACCTATTCAATTTGTTTCACCATTGCTCTTAGTTAACCTATTGGTCCCCTAATACCCTCACAATTATTTCTTGGCTCATATTTGTCCCTAAAATAAACTGTCCCTTTTAAGAGCTGAAATTGAGATGACATGGCACTCTCTTATTGGTCCATATGTAACCCAAGTATGCATTAAATATCTGCCTGCCCACGTAAAAATTATGTGGGGTAACTACTTTTTGAAGTGGTATTTATTTTTTATCCAACATTTTTAATGCTCAGCAATAGTATCTACTAGTCTATTAAAATTAATATGAAAGAATTGTGTTACTCTTTCTTCTATCACTTTCATGTGTTAGGGAGAAGAATTGTGCTGTTGATAACGAATTTCGATGAGCAAACTCCTCTGTGTTCTACTTTTCAGTTTTCCATTCCATTTGTTTCTCTACTCTATAATTGTTTAATTTGGTAAATTGATATTCGCAATAGTACTAGTAGTAAAATGATCGAATTTGATATGAGAAATAGTAAGAGTTAGGTTAACGCTTTAATTAATAAAAATATAGATAGCAGGAGTTATGAAAGAGTGAAAGATTTAAGGAAGTTGACGACGTGGGGGGTCCTGCATTTTACCGAACAAAAGTTAAGGACACTTGTTCTTAAACTTAGAGTTACAAGTTAAAAAGTTAAGGATACTTGATCTTGAACTTAGACTAAAAAGCTCAAAAGTTAAGGACAATAGGTCTTGAAATCCTGAACTTAGACTAACAAGCTCAAAAGTTAAGGATAATAGGTCATGTAGTCCTGAACTTAGACTAACAAGCCCAAAAGTTAAGGACAATAGGTCCTGAACACACAGTTACAAGCTCAAAAGTTAAGGATAATAGGTCCTGAACTTAGGCTAAGAAACCCAAAAGTTAAGGACAATAGGTCTTGAACTTAGACTTACAAGTTAAAAAGTTAAGGACAAGTGGTCCTTAACTTAAAGTTACAAACACATAAATTAAGGACATGTGGTCCTGAACTTCGAGTTTCAAGTTCAAAAGTTAAGGACATGTAGTCCTGAACTTAGAGTTACAAGTTCAAAAGTTAAGGACATGTAGTCCTGAAACTCTGAACTTAGAGTTACAAGTTCAAAAGTTAAGCATGTATTTGGTGGACCATTTGGAAGGAAAGAAACTCTAGATATTTTGAAGATGTTGCAAGCCTATGAACAAAGGATTAAGTTGAATTGTGTATTTTTCTTTTAATCTCATAGGCTCCTTGTAGCTATTATAAGATTGATTTTTGTGTGTTTTGGGTCTTGTAAACGGTTACCCCTTAGCACAATCTTTGTGCTAGGGACTAAATTTATCAATATATTGGAATCTGTCACCTTTTTCAAAAAAAAAAAAAAAGATGTTAAGGACACTTGGTTATGAACTTTATGAGCAAATGGGTGTTTTCGTCTGTGCAGATAAAATTTATTAAAACGCTGGCTAAAGACTAAGAATATTTTAGACAATGGCTTAAAAGTAAATACATGTGTTATTAATGGTTAATCGTGCACTCTCCCCTCCCCCATCTACACATATATTCGGACCACCCATAAAAATTTGAAATTTCTAGCAAAAGCCCTGACCGATCCTCTTCTCTATTCCGTGACCTTCTTACTTCATCTGAGTAGAAGTTCTGCAATTCTATCTTTTTTTTTGTTGAACATAAAGCGTTGAGATGTTACTGTAGGTATATAAATTTTATTGAAATTAAATCTATAAAATAACTTGGATTAATATTTTGAATATATATTGTGGACTAATATAATTAGGTTAATTATATAAGTCCAATATATATGAATTAAATAAATAAGTCTAAATTTATTGGGTTAGTCCATTTAATTGGGCTACAAATGATGAGTCACTTTATTAGGCCCAGGATGTCATTTTTATAGAGGAACAGTTTAGTGACACGTGCGAAATGGCATGACACGCCAAGCCAAACGGAAGAGCTAATAGGATCATGCCATATGTCAAAATTAAAAGGCATGCCAAGTCAAAATACTACGGTTGTTGCAATATTTTTCGGTCTTGATTATTTTCTTAACGCAGTTTTATTGTCTATAAATTTTGACACGTCTAGTAGGATAATCTCTATCTCTCATCTTAACTTTTCAATCAACAAAATTCAAGAACAACGAAATGGGTTCAAAGAAAATCAACTCCGGATCAACTTCCACAATGGCTACTAATTCTAGGTTCTATGTTGATGTAGAAAATATCCTTGATATTATCTTTGGAAGCTTTGGACCAGTTACATAGAGCAAAGCAAGCTTTTTAGGACGACAAACACTCCAAGTGCCATCCGCATCAACCCCTAATTTCGGATCTTCATCCTCAACGAACGCACTTGAAGGAGAAAGCAATGTTGCTGATAAAATTAAGAAAAATTTAGCTTCGCCTAATCTCTCAGGATCCAAGAATTCTGTGAAGGAAGATGATGGTACTTCAATTGATGGATCCTCCCCACTTAAACCACATACCGTGAGCCAATCGACAATCAATCTATGTGATAATCTATGCTACTCTTCGTCGTCCACAATGATCATGCAAATAATGATGATGAACGCTTCATCTGTGGAAGAGCAGTTGGCACACTTGACAGAAGCAATTGCTGGCTTGACCAAGCGCATGCAAAATAAAGATGCTAGAATTAACAAGTTGACAAATAGAGTGGGAATCTTGACGGAAGAAGAGTCCATCCATGCACCTGACAAGCTCCTAGATGTTCTAAGGAATGATCCTCCCCAAGACAATTAGCATCTGCTAAGGCTATCCTTATATCATCTCAAGTTATGATTCCAATGGATCAACTAAAGGAGTTCATTAAAGGGACTATAAAAAATAAGTATGAATTGCTTCCAAGTTTTCTCTTACATACGCAAAGCCGTACACTGCAAGGATCTATATGTTGAAGATGCCTACTGGCTGTCAACCTCCAAAGTTCCAACAGTTTGATGGAAAAGGTAATTCAAAGCACCATGTGCCGCACTTCGTTGAGACATGCAACAATGCTGGGACTTATGGAGATTACCTCATCAAGTAGTTTGTCCGCTCGCTAAAAGAAAATTCTTTTGATTAGTATACAGGCCTCGAGGTTGGTTCTATTGATAGTTGGGATCAACTAGAGCAACATTTCCTTAATTGGTTTTGTAGCACAAGGCACACTGTGAGCATGATGGAACTTACAAATACTCATCAATGAAAAGGTAAACCAGTTATTGACTTTATCAGTCGTTAGAGGAATACAAGTTTCAACTGTAAAGACAAGCTTAGTGAAACTTCTGGCATGGAGATGTGAATCCAAGGCATGCATTGGGGACTGCTCTACATCTTGCAAGATATCAAGCCTAACACGTTTGAAAAAACTTGCAACTCGTGCCCATGACATGGAATTGAGCATGGCCTCTGCTGGAAATGAAAGACTGCCTATCTATGAGCCTCACATAGGAACGACAAGCAAGAAGTCAGAAAATGGAGCAAGTTCATACCAAAGTCTGAAAGTAAAGACACTATGAATGTCAACACCACCTGTGAAGTTCACAACAAAGATGAGCAAGAAGCAGAGTACGAAATCCCCTTCTTTTCAAAATAAACTAAGTGAAAAGTTACTCTAAAAAAAATGCAAGAGAAGGAGCACCCACTTCTGGATTCTGATGTCCCTGTAATTTTTGAAGAACTCCTTGAGGTAGAGCTCATTGAGCTTCCGGAGATGAAATGACCAAATGACGCCGAGAAAATTAATGATCAAAATTACTTCAGATATTACCGACTTGTGAGTCACCCTTTGATAAGTGCTTTGTCTTCAAGGATAAAGTTATGAGCTTGGCTCGTGAAGAAAATATCGTGCTTGAAGATGAGAAGGTAAGTATGAACCAAGTCTCTATCGCCTTTGGCTCATTCCATCCACCTTGAAGAAAGTAAATAAATAAATATTAGATAATAACAAACTCAAAGTTGATCAGCCTAATTAGTAATGATGATGAAGGTTGGATGTTGGTGAAGCGTAGGCGCCACAAAAGAAGCCCACGAAAAGAATCAATCGAACAACCAATAAGGAAAATGATAAAAAGACAAAAAATATAGAATCCAATTAAGCATTTGAGGAAAGCGAAAGTGGAGGTGCACCACCCGCAAAAGCCACGACATCTAGTGACATTGGAGGAGTTTTTGCCAAGTTGGTTCCACACAAATATTTTTCATGACAGTATCGAGGCCTCCTGTTGCAATGCTGATAAAGGAGAAGCAACGAGTAATGACTTACGCTTAATACCATCTTTGGAAAATCCCATTGAAGCTATTCCTCAGGAAGTTAATGTTTCCGAGAAAAAAGTCACATTCATGCATGATGATCTTCTACTAGGTGACACTCCACATAATCTTCCATTATACATGGTTGGTTATATGCAGATGAAAGGGTTAATCGAATTTTGATTGATGGAGGATCCTCAGTAAAACATCTTGCCAATGATAATGGAACTTGGCATTCCCATGGATGAACTCTCGGAAAGCCGCTTGCTGATTCAAGGATTCAATCAAGGGAGAAAAAGAGTGACAGGTGCAATCAAATTGGAGATCACTATCGGAGATATGGAATCAAATGCATGACTGCATATGATCGATGCAAAGACGCCATATAACATCTTGCTTGGAAGGTCTTGGATACATGAGAATGAAGTGATTCCATCTACCTACCATTAATTTTTCAAGTACTGCAAGGATGGGGTCGAGAAGAAGATAACTGCTGATGACAAGCCATTCATCGAGGCTGAGTGGCACTTCACCGATTCAAAGTTCTATTTGAGCAACTATGTTGTGAAATAACTAAAAGCTGATGATGTTATGAAGAGTAAGAATGACGTGTCCATGACTAAAAGAGTCGAGGTTCCTATTGATAATGACAAAGTTGTTGTTGAGAAGGTACGCCTTAACTTGAATAAATCTTATAAAGGTAACATTGAGTGTTATGGTAAGAAAGCAACTCATGCGCTTCTCTATGTCCCTAAAAAGAGAAAGATGAGGCCGAATCATCAAATCTCCGAACCAAGATGGTAAGGGGGTTAACTCTTCTGATTAAACGAATTGAGGCGATAAAAATATCCTCAACTCTACTTGGAGGGTTTATGGCCCAAAATCATTCACAGAATGTGGCACTCTATACAAAGCGCACAAGTGAAGGCTTTGATCCTAATGCTTACAGGCTATTTGCAAAAGATAGGTATAATCCTAATGAACCGTCAAAATTAGAGAAGCTAATGTTAGAAACTGCTTCAAGGCAACAACGTGAAGGTCTGGGATACATGCTACCATCACCTATTCGCATCTCTATAAGAAGGCAAACACTATACATATCACCATGGAAGATGAACCTGACACTTAATAGGCTTTCCATATTTGATCAACTTGAAAAATCAAATGTGAGGAATTTCATATTTGAGATAGTAGGTCCACTAAAGAAGAAGAACAAATTCCAAAGAGATCATAAAAGCATAAGAACACCCGCTTTGCTAAGAATCCAGAAGATCTCTAAGGATTTCCAAAGTTTGGTTCCTTCTAGAATGAGGAAACAAACAAAATTTGTGGCTTCATGTAAAGAGTACTGAAGGTAAATCCATATACTATGGTCTACACTAAGAAACGTGATGAATATGAAGAAAGTGTAGGTTCTCCATATCATGTTTCTCCACAAGACGAGCATGGTATTTCATCTCTAATGGAGGATGATGAGAAATTGGAGAATGTTTCACCGTGTTATCATATATCCTTTAACCAAGGGGACCCTCAATAAGATGAAGATGAAAAAGATGCTCCACTTGAACTTGAAGAATGGGTAAAGACAGCAGTAGACACTTTGAAAGAAGTAAACCTGGCACTGACGAAGAACCGAAGTCTTCTTATCTAAGTGCTTTACTAGAAGTCGATGAAGAAAGAACTTATATTGAGTTACTCAAGGAGTATATGGATGTATTTGCTTGGGTTATAAAGAGATGCCTAGCTTGGACTCAAAGTAGCAGTCCATCACCTTGCAGACAAGAATGGTGATCGTCCTATTAAGCAAGCTCAAAAACGCTTTAGGACGGATTTGGTTTCCCTTATTGAAATCGAAGTTAAAAAACTCATCAAATATCGCTTTATTTGTGAAGTTAAATTCCCAACATGTGTTTTAAGTGTTGTCCCTACAAGGAAGAATGATGACTAGATTCGAGTGTGCTTTGAAGGGTCTCAACAATGCGTGTCCCAAATATATATTATTTTCTATTCTAGATCTGATGATCGATGCTACTACTGATTATGAGGAGATGTATTTCATGGACGGTTCATTGTGCGACAACCAAATCTACATGGCACCAAAAGATGAAGAGCTTACTGCATTCTGCACCCCTAAGGGTATTTATTGCTACAAGGTAATGCCTTTTGGCTTGAATAATGCTGGTGCTACTTACCGAAGGGCTATGTAGAATATTTTTGATGACCTTATCCACAAAAAAACATAATGCTACGTTGATGACTTGGTGGTAAAATCAAGAAAGAGGAGCGACCACTTGAAATACTTGAGAATGGTGTTTGAGTTGCTCCGGAGGTACCAACTTAGGATGAATCTATTGAAATGATCCTGTGGAGTTACTTTTGGAAAGTTCCTTGATTTTATTGTTCGACATTGATGGATCGAAATTGATCATGCCAAAGTAGATGCAATTTTGATAATTTTAAGCCCGTGATATTCATGACATGAAAAATCTGCAAGGAAAGATAGCGTAGGAGATTCATCTTAAACCTAGTTGGGACCATTCAGTCACCTCATGAAGAAAGGTGTTCCTTTAAAGTGGGACCAAGCTTGTAGAAATACGTTTGAAAGTACTAAAACTTACTTGATGAAGCCTCTAGTTTTGGCAACCCCTATTCCTGAAATGCCATTAATACTATACATTTAGGCACAAGAAAGGTTTGTTGGAGCACTGTTTGTCCAAGAAAATAGTGAAGGGAAAGAAAAATTCTATTACTACTTGAGCAGGATGATGACACCAAATAAGCTGAATTATTCACCAATTAAAAAATTTATGTTTGGCGCTAGTCTTCTCAATCCAAAAGTTGAATCACTACTTTTAAGCTTATGTCCGTAGTCTTGTTTCTAGAGCAAATCCCATCAAGTTCGTAATGTCAAAACCTATCCTTAGTGGTCGACTAGAATGATGGTACCTCCAGTTTCAACAATTTAAAATTTTGTACATCCCTCAAAAGGCTATAAAAGGACAAGCATTATCAGAATTTTTAGCAGATTATGCTATACTTGATGATTGGGAGCTAACTAACGAACTACCTGATGAGGATGTAATGGTCATTGAAGTTCAACCTCCCTGGTATATGTACTTTGATGGTGTTTCTCATCGTGGAGGAGCTGGTGCGGGCGTAGTATTTGTCACTTCTCAAGGAGAGGTTATGCCCTACTCTTTTATGTTGACGCAACTCTGCTCCAACAATGTTGCTGAGTATCAAGCATTAATACTTGGGCTTGAATAACTGTCGAAATGAAGCAGTTACAATTGCAAATCATTGGTGACTCCTAGTTAGTGATCAACTATCTATTAGGTAGTTACAAGGTCAAGAAACCTGAACCACGCTCATATCATGATTATGCTAAAAAATGAATAGGGTAGGTCAGTGATGTGACGATTCAACATGTGCCTAGGAAAGAAAATAAGAAATCTGATGCTTTAGTTGCTTTAGCTTCATCGTTAACATTGGCCGATCAAGCGCAAGTACTATCTGCCAAAAATAGGTAGTACCGGCGCCGAATGAGCATGAAAGTGAGGAAAATGAGCTCGAGCAACTTTTCACTGTTTCTGAAGGTGAGAGGGAAGAATTGGCGACAAACTATTATCGACTACCTGAGTTATAGGATATTTTCCAGAAAATCCACGAAGAAGGACTGAGATCCGCCGTTGCGTGCCATTTTTCCTTTACTACAAGGATACCCTATATAGAATATCATTTGATGGAGTACTCTTTCGATGCTTAGGGGAAGATGAAGCACTCCAAACTTTAAAGAATCATATTCTAGGATATGTGGATCACATTAGTTTGGATCAAAGCTCTACTTTCATGTAAAAAGGATGAGATATTATTGGCCAACGATGGTAAAAGATTACTTGGAATATGCTCGATGATGCAAGGCTTTCCAGTTCTATACAAATTCTATTCATCAGTCTTATGAAGTGATATATCCAACTGTTTCATCATGGAACTGCGATGTTTGGGGATTGGATGTCGTCAGACTGCTACCAAAATATTCCCGCGGACATTTATATATCTTGGTTGAAATCGTTTACTTCTCAAAATGGGCGGAAGCCATTGCTCTCAAGGAAGTAAAGAAGAAGAATGTTGCAAACTTCATTCGAGTAAATATCATCTATCACTTTGGCATCTCTCATTACATAATAACGGATAATGACAAGCCATTTGATAGCAAGTTGATGAACAAGATTTGTAATCTCTTTGGCTTCAAGAAACGTAGCGTTTCTATGTACAATGCTACTGCCAATGGCCTAGATGAGACATTCGATAAGACTTCATGCAACTTGTTGAAGAAGTTCATCTCCAAGTCCAAACAATATTGGCCTTACCGTATGCAAAAAGCTCATTGGGCGTACAGGACAATCATCACATGCCAACACTAAAAACCCCTTATTCACTTGTTTATGAGTCGAAGCCGTTTTTCCATTCGAGCGTCAAATACTTCATTACGATTAGCTATTCAAGAAAGGATCACTAATGAAGAAAATGCTTGACTTCGACTAATAGAGTTGGAGGCTCGTGATGAGAAAGCGTTGGAAGCTCAACAAGTGTCTTGAACATTATCAATTTTGATTGTCTTACGCCTTCAATAAAAGTGTTCGCCCAAGATCCTTTCAAGTAGGAGATCAATTCCTTGACATACAAAGACCCATTATTATTTCCCATAAACCTGTAGGGAAGTTCATTTCAAAATGGGATGGGCCATATGTCGTATAAGAGACTTATTAAAGTGGGACTTACAAGCTAGTTGATGCATATGACATTAATCAGCCCTATCTATGGAAAGTTTTTGACGAAGAATTGTCCTTGAAGTGCAATGCTCCTGGATGCACAAGCCTAAACTGCATGTCACGAAGCTCTTCAAATTTGAGAAAAATCTTCAAGTTGCAAAGCTCCTCAAAATACAAGCTTAAATTACAAGTCGATACGCTATTGTATGGGCATAAACTACATGTTACTCTTGTCCAACAAGAGTATAAACTTTGCACGACCTAAACAAAAAGAGAGGTCCGCTAGGTTGAAAACCTCGAAAGAGGTGGCCTAGGCAAAAATTAGGACATTAAAAAAACCTTACTAATTCTGAACTACGGTATGATTTGATCCTCTTCACCTAGATACGTTGGTAGATTAGAGTTTCATTCTAAGTTAAGTCGCACAAGTTAAAAATATATATCACCCCAAGTGCTGTCCAGTAAAGTATGTCGGAATACAATTTGCTTGTTGGCACCTAAGCATGGGGCTTATATGTATCCTTTACCTTATCAAAAAGGTTGATGGATCAATGTGGGCAAGTCTATAGGCTCAATAATAGATTAGCGTCTCCAATGATATGGTTATAGTCATTCTGAAATAGGCAAAATCTTAAAGCTGATATTTTAAGTCCGCCGGTTGTCTTCCAAAATTCTCCAAGTACATAAGTTGAATCCGTAAAATCCATCTAAGTCTACTCTTGAAATGGTTCTTAATATAAAGGTGCTTTTATGTCAAGGTATCGACCTTTGAGCTGAAGCGCTCAAAGCTAAAAGTCCCAAAGTGGCTAAATGCGAAGGTACTAAGAATATCCCGGAGGAATTCGATTTTAAATTTATATATATCTTAAATTTTGAAGTCTAGTTTCCGGTAAACCAAACGATTCTTAATTTTAATATTTCTACATCAAGACATGATTTTTGTTTGGTAAAACTTTGCAAATCTGAAACTGTCATCATGTCAGAATCCAAAATTGATTTTAAAATATTATATGGGATGATTCTGAAGGTTTTTGATTGGAAATTTTGTATGTGTCCTATATTTTAAAGTCTAATTTAATGAATTAAGCGATTCGTAATTTTGACGTTTCTACTATGAATTATTTTTGGTAAGACCGCGCAAATCTAAAATTGTCAACGCGGTGGAATCTCAAGTTGGTTTCAAATATTATTTGGTACAATTTTAAAGGTGTTTGATTCCGAATTTTAGATATTCCTTAGATTTTAAATTTTAGTATCTAAAAAATCAAGTGGCTCATATTTTGAGAATTCTACTACAAAGGTACAAATGTTATAAAATGAAATAAATTTAGTAAAACATGAACAAGAAATATAAGCAACTTAGTGAAACATGAACAAGAAATATGGATAGAGAGAAGGAAGAGATTTTCTTCTTCAATTGTATATTTTCCTATCTATTACAAGGCCTTTATATATGCATAAAACGTGAAGAAAATATGTCATGGAATATGTCATTCAACATACAAAATATGTCATTGAATATGTCATAAATCATTTGAGATGAAGATCATGGAAGAAGAGTAGACATCCACCATAAATTGCTATTTATCATAACACTCCTCCTTGGATGTCCATAGATAATGTGCCTCATTAAAACCTTAACTAAAATAAAACCCAATGGGAAAAAATTTCTAGAAAAGGAAAAAGAGTACACATATCTAACAATATGCATTATTGTTGCCTCGTTAAAAACCTTGCAAGGAAAACCAAGTGGGACAAAACCTTGTAAGGAAAAAAGAGTGCAACGCGCATTAACTCCCCCTGAAAAGAGCATCAATTCACATCCTTGAGCCTTCGCATTTCAATCTTGTGCACCATCTTCAAGAGATCGTTGGTAGAGATTTGATAAATAAATCAGCCATATTAACTATAATGAATATTTGCACCTTGAAATCATAACTCGTGATAGATATATAATGTCTTCACAAATATCGTGGAGTGGCTCTTCAACATCTCCATAAATGTATCATCTCTATCACATTATCATGCTTATAGTTATAGCAAGATACATTTATGCATAAATTGCACTGAGGAAGTGGTACCTCAAGATCAAGAATTGTATATGCTTCAAGCAACTTAAATCCTTTATGGATTGTCATATAAGTTAAGTCATATAAGCCATATTATAGACTTTAGATGCATATCAAGTTTTCATGTCATGCTAGGCATATAAGATATCGAAAACTGATTACACATACCATTGACTTTATACTTTCAAGTATTCGAACTACATGTCCAAAACTACATGTCTTTCATATGGAATCAATTCTATTTGAGTTGCATCTCTTCCATTTGGCCAATATATTTGTTTGTATTCGACAAACTTAAGATCATCATCAATATTTAGCGCTATCATAGATGTCGTCGACGAACATTTTATATCAGTTCCAATAAATTTTCATAAAGACATAACATATATATCTTTTCATTCATATATTCAGGTACTTGAATCTCTCATGAGATTTTATGAAGTGTTATGTCATGTGACCTTCTAGATCACTTACCTCCATTATTATGATCACTTTGATCATTTGCTCATCTTCTTTATCAAGAAGTTTATTTGAAACCAATTTGTCTATACGCTTTAAGCGTAACAAAGACTTTGTCCTTTTAGAACTTAATATGAGCATTTGCAATGAGAATATAGTTACTTTCTTTGGGTCAGCAAATGCGTGTGGCATGCTTTGCAATATGTTGCAATTGAATTATATTTTATGAACTTCAAGTTCATATTATGATATTCGAGGATCAATATATACAAATGATAATCCGTTCCATGTAACTTTTTCTCAAGTGTTTATCATGTCTCCCCCTCATGTTAGAAAAACTAACTTGTTTCCTCAACTCTGGGAACCCATCTTTGTGCATTATCATGTTAATATACACTGCACATCAATAATAATAAGATGAAATTATTTGATTCCTGACCCTGAACCACTTGTGAGGGGAGAATATAATATACTCTCGTATATAACGTATATCAAATTGATATAGATAACTTTGTTCTCATAAGCAATAGTTTAGCTATTAAGTGGAGGCACTCAATAAATTCTTGTCCAAGATTTTTGATTTCAGGTTGAGTCTAACTCAGTAAATGCAGGTAAAAACAAAAATCTTGAGAACTGCAGAGAAAACGGTGTGGGTGTTCCAGTTGTTGATATTCCACTACGAAACCTTGGAAATGCACCAAAACCAATTCCCATGGATGCGGTCTCACGCGACTCCCAACACGTCGATATTAGCTCCCATACTAACAAGAGCGTGCACCTAGGAGATCATATAAAAACTCAGAAAACCTTGACTAAGGAAGAATAAGAGGTGAGCCTTCATGTTATTTTTAATAGGTTACACGTACAGCAGCTGGCGATTGCTCAGCTTCAGAGTCTACGGAATACTCATAGCACGATAACACCAGGCATGGCCCCACCAGCCGAGCAGGTACCCGAGAGATCGAGCAACAACAGATCGGCAGCCGACCCTGCTATCGTAAAGATGCTCGAAGATCTCGTAAAGAGGATCAAGTTACGCGAGAAGATGATAGAAGCCAACAACAAGAAGGTCGAGACCTATAACTCCAGGGTTGATCGAATTCCAGGCGCACCACCAATCCAGAAAGGTGCGGATTCATAGATGTTCGCACAGAAGCTGTTCCCAAAGGAAGCAACTCCAAATTCCTTCCCAAAGAAGTTCATAATTCCAGACCTTCTAAAGTATAATGGAATCTCAGAACCCAATGATCACGTTACTCCTTACACCTGTGCTGTGAAGGGCAACACATGAAAGACGACGAGATTGAGTATGTATTGCTGAAGAAGTTTGGAGAAACACTTTCTAAAGGGGAAATGATGTGGTATCACAACCTAGCCCCAAACTCAATCACTTGTCATGCTGGCAGATTCTTAATTAAGGCACATGCCAGTGCCATAAAAGAAGCAACAAGGAAATCCGATATCTTTAAGATGAAGCAGAGGGAGAACGAAATGTTGTGAGAGTTCGAATCCCCTTTCCAAATGTAACTTCTACCGGTCTTTGACAATTGGGTAGTACAAACTTTCACTCAAGGTCTAAATGAACGGAGCTAGGTGGCTTCAAAGTAGCTGAAACAGAATCTGGTTGAATATCTTGCCGAGATCTGGACATACATTCACAATCGATATCAATCTAAAATCAAGGTCGAGGATGACCAACTAGGAGCCCTCTTAGGCTCGGTATACCCAAGAAGGCTTCTGGCAAAGGAGCCAAAACCAAAAAAATAAAGGTAGCAGTAATACATCGACGACAGGAGAAACGCCTTGAGATTAACATACCCTGCAATGATCGAAGGATGGACTGAGGCAAGAATACTCGGGGACTCATCAATAAAGCTAGGTTCGATAAGTACACAGAGCCAACAGAAGTAAACCGTTTGTTAGATTACAACTTCAACATCGATGTATCATACATCGTGTTTGCCATCAGTAAAGTCAGGGATGCTAGTTGTCCCAGGCTTGTGAAATCAGATCCTTCACAAAGGAATTATAACTTAGTGTGCGAATTTCACAACAAGCACGACCATAGGATCAAGGATTGCTACTAGCTCCTGGAAAAAGTAGCCTGACTACTTAGTAAAGGTCATATCTAAGAATTCATCAGCGATCGGACCTAAAATGAGTTCAAGGAAAGAGAGGCAACCAAGAAGGAAAAAACAAATGAGCCACAACATGTCATCCTCATATGATTTTGGAGGCATCGATGCCCCCAAGAGCCCATGATGAGAAGAAAAAATTATCTATCACCAGGGAAAAGTGAACTCGGGGCTACATACCCGAGGACGCTCTAACATTTAGTGACAAGGACATCAAGACCTTGTCTCAGCCTGGCAACGATGCACCGATAATATCTTTCCTTGTAAATACATTTCAAATTAAACGCATATTTATGGATACAGGTAGCCTGACCAATATTCTCAGGTTGAGGGTGATAGAGTAGCTCGGACTGCTTGAACAAATTGTGCCCGACTCTCGAGTCCTCAATGGATTCAATATGCCATGCAAAATGACAAAAAAGGCAATCACCCTCCCGGTCAACGTGACCGGAATGACCTAAAATGCCAAATTCCATTTCATCAAAAGAGACATGTGGTATAACGCCTTGATCGGAAGGCCGTGGATACACTGCATGAGAGAGGTATCATCCACCCTCCATAAAATGATGAAATTCCTGACAAAGGATAGGATTAAAACCGTCTATGGGGAACAATGTGTGCAGTAAAAATGTTCGCAGTGCACGATATAGCCCCGACACCAGCACATCTACCTTCGAAGGAGCCGAAGGATAGGAAAGATGTGAAATAGCAATAGAAAGCTACTTCTTTGTTTCAGCCCGACTAAACAAAGCAGAGGACGGTACGGCGTCCTCATCATTGGCGACCGAAAAACATCGGGGCTCGAAACATCGCTGGCATATTCTAGACTTAGGAATGTCCATCTCCCATTTCATTTTATATACTTCATACTAACCTTTATGCAGGCGTCCAATCGATGTAGATAAAATTCTAACCCATCCCGAAGACCTTAAGGTTTTAAATTATCTGCTGCACTCTTTTACTTCGACCAGGTTCTTATCCCAAAAAAGGTTTTACCGGAAGGGTTTTTAATGAGGCAACATCCATATGCTACCAAAGGAGGACTCAACAAGTATTCTAGTTTTCTTTTGCATCCCACCTCAAATATTGGGGGGCATCCCCCTATAAGGTCACCTACTCGGAGAAGCCTATATACACCAAATAAGGTCTCAAAAGAAAATGATGTATTGGGCCAAATAGTCGAACGAACAGGTCCATATAGAATAAACGAGCCCTTGATGGCGAAGTCATGTAAACTTATACCAAGTAATCGAAGAATACTTTTCTTAAAAGCATTTCACGCTTCAAAAGAAACTCGGCATTTTCGAAGAAATGACTTCTCTGTCAAAAACGTCCCGAACACTCAGGACTTGCATCAACAATTCAACACCTGAACAATCGCCGGGTCGGAACTCCAAACTCATAAGCCCTCAATGAGGAAACATCAAAATCACAAAACGTCTCTAAAGCTGAAAGTGTCCCCAACACTTCAGGACTGGCATCAAAATCTAGAAAACAACAAGATCCCCGGGTCTGAAACTTTAGAATTGTAATCCCTCAATGAGGCAATTCCAAGTTTGAATGAACTGGCTCCCTAGCCGAGGAAGCCTCGATAACTCGGGGACTACATTTAGTTGCCATCTCTATCTACTTATCAAAAACACGAGGCCATAAGACCCCAAGCGGGTAGACTTGATTTTGTAAGACCTATATAAGGCAACAACAATATTTGTAAGACCTCAAGCAAGGCATGAACCATACTTGTACCAAGTATCCAAAACAGTATGACCTCGAAGGAATGTAAAACTTGTAAGACCTTACTAAAGGCATAAATCAAATCTCAAAGTTAAGGTTATTTCGAACTTGTAAGAGCTTTAAAAGGCATGCGCATGATATATACGTCGAGACTACTTCACTCGGGATTAAAAATGGCTCCGTCCAAGCACGAATGACTACAATCATATGGATGTACCATGTTATCTCCTAAACGCTCTCGACATCAGCAAAAAAGCTTTGACCATGTTAGCTCCTAAACGCTGGCTTCGAGATACTCAGCCTTCTAGCCAAACCTTCTGAGGTGCTTGATCAACGCCATATAACGACTCGTAATCGAGGTTTTTTTTTTATTAAATTGTCAAAGAGTCAGGCAAACACTATTTCAAACAATCCTTATCGAGGGAAAAATAAAGTCTATAATAGGTCGCAGCGACCTATCGTGTAAGAGTCTATATTGCCAGCCCATATTAAAGGTCGCATCGACCCAAGGCATAAGAGCCATTGTTTCCAGCCCACATAAAAGGTCGCATTAACCTAAGGTGTAAGAGCCATTGTGTCCAGCCTACATAAAAGGTCGTACCGACCCAACGTGTAAGAGCCTAAGGGCCGGTTTGAAATTATAAAACTTGAGGGTCAAATGATCTCGAGTCCATGCTCAAAACAATTAGAAAGTATGCCCGAGAGCAAAAGCGAAAGAACTCAAAAGCCGGTTTAAAGGTCACATCAAACAAAAGCCTAAAATCCACTATCGCCAACCTAAAATTCGACATCTTAAATGTCAAATGAGCTTGAGTTGATACCCAAATCAGAGACTAAGCCTAATATAGTTGGTCAAAAAATGCCTAAGAGCAATCATAAAAGCTCAAACACTGGCTTATACTAAAGGCTTATATCGGCCAAGCGTGTAAGAGCCTATGGGCCGGCCTAACGAGCCTCAAAGCAGTACTATAAATATAAGGATTCCTTCTAACTCAAAGACCAGTTCATCTAGCCTAATTCATGACAGAAAGAGATGAAAAAGAAATAAAACTGTAAGGTTTCCTTTTGTACACATATACAAAAAAACAGAAGATCCATCAACAAACGCGTTTTGAAAATGCTATATATAGGATTAGAAAGTAAAATCTACGTCCCCAATAGGGGATATGGACCGTAATCTTCATCTTTTCTATCCTCAGCGTCAGACAGAAGTAACCGAGCACTATGCTCGTCCGCCCTTGCCCTATCAACTCTTCAAAGAGGTCAAATCCCCTAGCACGGATCTCCTTGAGGGTTTTCCTCCGAAAATTACACCAAGCATATTCTTTGCACATGTCTTCGTAGTCAAGGATCCTTCTCATCTCAGCTTCAGCATCGGTAGCATCATTTAAATAGAATGCCACGTTCTGGTCAGCCTTAGTTTGGATCATTACGGCTTTAGCCCGGGTGTCCATAATCTGGCCTTGAACATCAAAAGCTCGGAGTCAAGCTTCGTAATCAACTCTGTTGCAGCCAATGTATTATCATGGCCTAAGCAAAGTTGAACCTCAAAGGCTGAAGCTTTAGCTAGAGCACCCTTCCCTACTAAAGCTTATACCGCCTCCCAAGCTTTTAGCTCATAATGCTCACACCTGGCTCGGCTAAAATCGTTCCAAAGGCGCGCTAGGTCCTCTGTTATTTTCTACGATTGAAATAAATAAAACATTTGCGTCAGGAGCTAGAAAAAAGAACATACACTCACTCAGAAAAAAAATATCTTCTCCTTCAAGAAGCTTTCATAATTTAAGCTTTGATTCGCTTCATACCATAAGTGTGCCAAATCGACTTCCCTTTCATATCAAAGGAGCATAAGGTATTTCTCCTTATCCAGAGCTTTCCGCAGCCTGGCGTCACGGTGAAGCAGCTCTGAACTAAGCTTGTCGAAGGCCTGCAAATGAATACACAATGAGAAAGGGAAGGTGAAAAACATAAAAGGGGCTTGTGCTAAAAATAACCATATAGTGAAGCCGTTGAGTTTACTCGAAGGTCGAGCGCACATATGCCGGAATGGCTCCCTTAGTCCTGGAAGAATCGATCCTGGTTGGGATACAGTCACTCGGTGTATATGATCCGGGGATTTGTATATTTCTTGAAGTACCTTCGATGGAAAAACAAGACGGCATCGGAAGAGAAACCACCTTTCCATAACAAAAAATCGCGGGTGAAGCAGGCTCAGTCAATGCATCCTGTTCAAGCCCCCTATGTGGGTTCGTCTTGCTTTGAGTACCATCGCCTGACAAAGGTATTTCTTGCTTGTTTTTATCATTATTTAACCCAGAAGCCAGTAATCCTTCTCCCTCTCCTAAAAGGTATAACCTCGTTTTGAGGGACTCCCCAATGCCTAAACCTAGCTAGTATACAGAAAGAAAAAAGTGTCCTTCCTAGAAGGGTGGGGGGGGGGGGGGAAGAAAATCATGTAGCATGTATTGTGGTGTTTTGCCTCCCACCTATTCCAAGATAAAACTTTCCACTTATGCTAATTATATGTCGAGTGGCTCGCCAACTTGCAAACCCAGTTCTGTAGATCAGGAACCTTGCCCGACATCCATAAAATCGCAAGAGAAAAGGAAAAGAAGGCAAATTTTATGAAGCTAGCCTTCACCATAAACAAAATTTAGAAGGCAAGAGTGTATCACTTACATGTATAATTCCATTCCTCAGGGAATGAAATATACTCTACGGGGATAATATCAACGGTCCATACTTGGACGAACCGACTCATCCATTCATGATCTCTATATTTGTCAGTATCAACGATGAAAGACGTGGTCGACTGGCATCATATGGTTAGTAGACCTCTATAGTGAAAAGGCCGGTACAACCTGGTAAGATGACTGAGTTGAATTCAACCCTTGACTTCTTTACAAAGAACCTTATAATCACTACTATACGCATAAATGATGGGTGAATTTCTGCTAGGGTAACTCGATACTTTTGACAGAATTCAAGCACAACTCTATCAAGGGGTCCCAGTATAGTGTACACATTCAAAAATCCCTCGATGCGGTCCGCGATGCTCTTTTCCAGGGAAGGTATCTACAATACTACATTTTCTTCCCGTCCACAGTCCTTCCTAACCAACTCAAGTTGCTTCTCTACTATTAAAGAAATGAACTTTGAGGAATAATACCAATAACCTCGAATGTTGGGAGTCTCTTCTGATGGAAGATTCACTCATGAAACAAAGTGTCAGGAGGCAAAGCTCGTTTCTCCTTGTTAAACGGATTCAGGCATAGCAGCCATACCTATAGTAAAATGAAGGATGGGAAAATGACGGCTTGGGTGGAAGCTTTGAGTTAAAGGAAAAGTGGCGTAATAAAGAAGAAATTTATAAGAGAGGATAGCTGCCTAGAATATCAGAATCTCCAAAAGCGCGAGGATAACACAATATATGGGAAAAGCAGTGACCACCTCCCTGCCCCAAAGTCTGACTAGAAATATTGGCTAGAGCTTTTATCACTTTGGAAAGATACACTGGCAGAATCACCTCGGGAAATATTGCCATACGATACTTCAAAGCCGAAAACCCCATGTCAACAAAGTCCCGAGGTAGTACCCGACCTCGAGGACCTCCGTCAAAAAAATGTTAGGCTCCACGAAGCCATTCACATTATTCCAAGTCCCGAGGTGGTGCCTGACCTTGAGGACCTACATCAAAATGAAGTTAAGCTCTAGGAAGCCATTAGCATCATTCTAAGTCCCGAGGAGGTACCTCGAGGATCTTTATTAAAAAAAGGTTAGGCTCCAGGAAGCCATTAGAATACATATATGTCCCGAGGTGGTACCCGACCTCGAGGACCTTCATAAAAACGAAGTGAGGCTCCGTGAAGCCATTGGCATCATTGCAAGTCAGGAGGTGGTACCAGACCTCTAGGACCTCTAAGAGAAGAAGACAAGCTCTAAGTAAACCATTACAAGTCTCGAGATGGTACCCAATCTTGAGGACCTCCACAAAAAGGGAGATAAGCTCTCATACCCACTTGTATGGGTTCAACCTCGAGGAATCTGAGCAACCCCTGCGGGGTCTAAAAGGCTACGTCTTGTCCCAAAGGTGAAAAGCCGTACTCCTATTCAACTCAAGGTCGTGGGTCCCAACGGCCTGAGTTTATCAGTCCAATCCGGGCTCTGTCCAAGGACTGACAAAAGGTTTCATGGTAAATCGTCTTAGTCAGTCAAGATCCGGAGAGATGCTCGTACCCGGGCTCGACATTTGCACCAACCAGTATACCCATGAAATAAGATTGTCCAGAAATGTAAATAGAAGGAAACCTAGCATAAATCAAAGACATAATTGAAGAAGCATCTTTATATTGATAAACACTTGATTACAAAAGCATACACAATTAAAGTCTAGAGCCTAGCCTATTTTTCGAGGAGCATCCTCGATGGCAGTATATTCTAGTGTCATCTTCTTGGGGGTCTTGTTTTAGTCTTCCACAATGATATCTCCGAGGGAGACGATGAAGAAGAGAAAAGTGAAAGAATTAGAAAGGGATGAAGTTCCACACCAAGCCAGGGTACGAGAGTAACCAGCAGTGTATAATCACCACGCCCTCCTGAGAAATGGTGTAGAGTCCAAACGTCCTCCTAAGCCGGAAGACGTCGGTGTCGCACTTCCTTTTCTACCCACCCGAAGGGGTATAAGGGAGTTTTTCCAATTAAAGTGACATTATTTGAAATGGAATTATTTTATTTAATCAGAGTCGCCACTCGAGATAATTATGGTGTCCCAAGTCACCAGTAATTTCTAAATCCCAAATTGAGAAAAATCAACTTTATTTAAAAGTTTGCGAACCAAAAATTCTTAATAAGGAATTCTATTAATTCGGGAGGAGGTTTTAGGCCTTCCCGGGTTCTGTGGTCAAGCACGGCTGCTTAGTGATTCTTACATGGCTTAAATGATTTAACTACTCATTTTTAGGAATATGAGAATTTATCATTTTACCTCTTTTAATCACTTAATTATTCGTAAATAAAGAATTGAGTTAGGCGTACGTATACTCTTTTATTTTGGTGCATCAAAAATCATGAAACGTGAACGTGTACACAATTAATAACACTTTATTGATTTTATTTAAGAAAGATTTGGTTGGTTGCGTGAAAGAATACCTAGAGTTACGTTTTTGAATAAATGTGCAATTTATGTTACGTGGACATCTACATAATCGTAATACTAATCTAAATCGAGCCTAATGAAAACTACGATTATTTATGATTATTTTAATGCTAAGTTAAGATTAAAGTGAGGGTTATAGGATAAGGATTTTTTTTAATATGGCACAATTTGAATTATTTGGACAGCTGGTACACTTTCTAGAATATTCTCATATTTTTTCAATGTAAAAGTCCAGTATAACCTTTTAAAATCTGCTTATTTAATTTTTACCTGCACTTTATTGGTTAAGTTAGGTCCCTTAGGTTCCTATTTTTGGAAAATCGCAACCAACATAGAAAACCATAGTTAACACACATGAAAAGATTAAAGGAATAGACTATTGAGCAAACAACCTTTAAATTAAAACTAAAATCAATTGACATGAACAAAATAAAAAATGAAACAAACATAGAAGAAATGTTTAAACCTAATACATTAGAAATAAAACAAGAACATAATAAAACTTTAAACCTAATATTAGCAGAGTTTCAAAGGAAAATTATTTAACCTACGTACAAGTAATAAAACTTAGAAATTAGAAACAGAAAAAGGGAACTTAAGTCATGCAGCCAAATTAGCAATAGAACCAATTGAAAAGAAACAACCCATAATTTAAACTAACCTGGCTAAATTATCCTAAATGTCTCGAACTATATTTAATTAAAATGATTGACTAATTAAACGTGATTTACTAAAGTCCGAAGAAGCCAACAATTCAAACAAACTAGACTGATACCTAAAAATAAAAATAACCAACTAAAGAAAAGATGAGAAGAAACACAAACGTCTTGATTTTTTTCGGAAAAACTCGAACCAACAGAGCGAAACAACGAACAGAGGTTTTTTGAGATCCTTGGTCGGTCAGTACATGACTTGGTCGGAATTCAATGGTCTCGAAATAAGCAAAAACTTATACTAATTGATTGCTCTCGTCAAGAATAATTGATTAGCATGTCTTTTAACTCAAATTGAGCCTGCAACCCCCTAAAACCAAAAAGAAGAAGAAAATTTAGGGTTTGGTATTTTCCATAAGAATTTAGATCCGAAATTAGGGTAAATGGGTAAGGACGCAATTGATGATGGATATATGATGATGAGGCTATGGTGGTTCCCTGGTTAGAAGATGGGGGTGTTTGGAACAGCGTTGCCAGCCGGTGGTGTTTGGGCATTAGGGTGCGGCAAAGGTTTGGTATTGTGAGAGAAGAGAGAATGAATGAGAGGATAATGAGGGCTTAGGGGTTTTTTTTGGATAGTAAAATTGTAGGGAATTAATCATTTCCTAACCGTTAGATCCACGATGATCAGCTGTTGGGATTTAAAAGGGTTTAAATGGGGTTGTTTAGGGGAGTGGGATTTTGACCGGGTAAGCTGGTGATGCAAGCCTGGTTTTGGGTGACTTTTGGGCTGGATTGGGGTGCACACATCATATTTAATAATTTAAAAGAAACCCCTTTTGAAATACCTCTTTTTATTCCTTTTCTTTTCTTTTCTCTTTTTCTTTTTTCTTTTTAAGAAAAATCCTAAAATTGAAAACCTCAATTGATCACAAAATTTGAAGTTAAACTAATTACCTAATTGAAAAAATTATAAAAATAACTTAATTCTAAATTAAAAGATAAAAACCAATAAACTAAATAAAAAAAGGAGAAAAATGAAAAATGAGCTATTTTTGTGATTTTCAAATTTTTATAAAACAAACAATTACTGATTAATCCAAAAATATAAGAATAAAGGCTAAAGACCATGCATAACATTTTGGGTTTTTATGATTTAAATACAAATTAAACATGCACAAAAATGCAAACAATTAATAAAATTCTACAGAAATGCCTAAAAATAACCAATAATTATGAAAAAATCTACTTTCTTGGATTCTATAGTAGTAATTTATATAGGGCAACAATCACATGCTCACGGCAGCCCCTCTTTGCTCGAAAAAACAAAGGGTTTTCAGAAAAAAAAAAATATAAGCAATCACGAGAGATTTTGCCCTTTCGAAACTCCAATGGAAGCATCTTTTGAAAAAGCCTAGTCGAAACTTGCTTCGAAGGTTGTCTACATATCGTTTGCTGTAAAGGAATAAGGAGAGTATAGTTCTGGAAGTTTTTATAGCTGGGACTACCGGGTAACTGTGATTTCTCTTCTCTTGTTATTTTTTCTGCTTGCTGAGATCCTTATTAGAGTTACAAGATTTCTATTGAAATCTTCTTAATCTTGATGCTCATTAGCTGCAACCGCTAGTTCATTCTTCTTTAGCTTTTTTGGATCAAGGCGGGACATGCGAAGCTTGTGACTTCAATCAAATTTTGAGCAGTCCGCATATTTTCTCGGCTTCTGTACCTTGAGCTTAACTTCTTTTCTTATTTCTTCTTTTCTTTTATTTGGGGTGAAACTTCTGCTTTTGGTCATCTAAAACCTTGCACCTCATGGTGAAAACCGATTCAGACACTAATGTAAGCAAACGAACGAAAAGTTTCTGCCCGAGTTTTCATTATGAATGTTTCGTGAGTTATTGTAAAGAAAATCTACATTATTTCATTATTGAAAGCAATAAAATTAGGACTACGTATCCTTGGGAAAAAGTGATTAAGAAGTGGAGTCCTATATCTATACTGAAATCAACTAGGGAGTGGAGACCCTATGATTGAAAAGCAGAGTAGGGAGTGACGACCCTATGCCTAAAATAAAATCAACTAGGGAGTGAAGACCCTATGTTGGAAAGGCGACTAGGGAGTGGAGACCGTATGTCTAAAATAAACTCAACTAGGGAGTGGAAACTATGTGTTGGAAAGGAGACTAGGGAGTGGAAATCCTATTTGTAAAATAAACTCGACTAGGAAGTGCAGACCGTATGTTGGAAAGGCGACTAAGGAGTGGAGACCATATGTCTAAAAATACGCTCAACCAGGGAGTGGAGACCGTATGTTTGAAAGGCGACTCGGGAGTGGAGAGCCTATGTCCAAGATAAAATCAATTAGGAAGGGGACACCATATATCTAAAATAAACTCAACTAGGGAGTGGACAACTTATGTATAAAATGCGACTAGGGAGTGGAGACTCTATTTCTTAAATAAACTCAACTAGGAAGTGAAGATCCTATGTTGGAAAGGCAACTAGGGAGTGGAGACCTATGTTTACAATAAAATCAACTAGGGAGTGGAGACCATGTAGTCGAAAGGCGACTATGAAATTGTAACCCAATGTCTAAAAATAAACTCAACTAGGGATTAGAGTCCGTATGTTGGAAAGTCGACTAGGGAGTGGAGACCCTATGTTTATAAATAAACTAATCTAGGGAGTGAAGAGCCTATGTTGGAAAGACGACTAGGGAATGGATACCCTATGTCTAAAAATAAACTCAACTAGGGAGTAGATACGCTATTTTGAAAAGGCGACTAGGGAGTGGCGACCCTATGTTAAAAAATAAACTCAACCAGGGAGTGGAGACCCTATGTTGGAAAAAACGTAACTAGAGATTGGGGACCCTAGGCTACCATTTTTTGAATTTCTTCCTTTTTTTTGTTTACTTCACTTTTCATTTTTATTTAGGAATATTAATGAAGATTTTCTAATGAATTCCTTTTTCGGGTCAAATTTTGTTGCAGAATCGTTTTGGTTTCTGTGTGCCTTGCTTTTATTGCACCTGCACCTTACGTGGTTGTTTTAGACTACACCTATTTCATCTTTTTGAACAAAGCAAAATTGCTAATTTTAAGTTGTAGTTAGTTTTATTGCCTTGATTGTTTTGATTTTGGCCCAATTGTTTTGATGAAAACCTCTACTGCTTGATGGTTTTTCGGAGACTGGTCCCTCTTCTAAAATCAGGGACATTGACTTTCCAAACTTTCATACGGAGGTTCAACCATGTGGGGATTTGGCCTTTTCATATTATTATGCCTTTATGGTCACTTGACTTTGGATTTCTTTCCTTTTCCATAATTTTGACTTTGGAGCATCGGCCATCATGGCCAGTTGAGATTGACTTGATGCACCTTCTGAGGCTGGGTGCTTTCCTTTGAATTGGGATTTTGTTATGCAGATCCCTATAAAACCAATCTTTCCATCTTTTCTTTGTATAAGTTTCAGAGAAGAACTAAACCTAATGGGATTTAAAGAAAAGTGAACAAAGGAGAGTATAACTGAATTTAACAAGAGGTTTCCCTTTCGGGGAAGAACTGAGGACTTATCTGGAGTGCATATAGACTTCAATAGACATGAAATGCTTCTTGGACTGGATACCTGATTGGAGCGACCGTCCAATTTCTCATAAGCCCAACATAACAAGTGTCTTAAAATCGAGAAATCTTGCCGGGACTCCACTAATGCGAATGGTTGTTGCGGATTCCCCCTTTTCAATAAATTATGCCCTTTACGTGTTTTTTCCAATTGACCTCTCTCATTTCTATTCTTACCGTTGCTTCATAGTTCTCTTTGCGTGGTTTCACTGACAAGACTCGCTCATTTTTAGTTTCTCTGCTCACTGTCGCCTTATGGTGTCGTAATGAGTTTTTACCATTAAGACTCTTTCATTTTGGTTGCATTGGATCCAAGTAGCTATGTTCTCTAATTTTGAACATCTTTTACCAATTGATCGGAAGGAGTTGAACAAGATTTGTGTAAAAAAGAATTTGGATCGAATAATAACATTTAGAACCATTGAGGCGGGATTATCGTGGAACCATTATAAATTCTACCCTAGTTTCAACTTTTGGGGGAATGTGGATTTTGTTTTTGATGTGACTAAACACCAGAGTGAGGCTGCCTATGCATTCTTTCAGGATAAAGTCAAACATAGTTCAGGGAAACTTTGTTATTGTTTTTTTAGTTTTGATTTGATTTTTTTCATTACAAACACTTTTAGGTTCCTAGTAACCAGTTCAAAAGGTTGGCAAAGGATTGGAGTGTTTGGGGTAGTGAGAATGAAGGCCTTCTTCATCCAATTGGATAATGTTGCTGCAAAAGGTTAAACGTAATACGTTTTTACCGCGTATGCATTTATTGCTTTTTCAAGGTCATTTCCTTCTATGTCTCCCAAATACAATGCCTCTTTTGGAAATGATTTTATTATATTGTAAGGATCCTTCCAGTTTGCAGCGAATTTTCCTTTTCTTCCTAGTGGTGAGGGAGAATATGCCTCAGGACGAGTTGCCCCACTTCAAAGTTCCTAGGACGCACTTTCTTGATTTATGAACGGGCCATTCTTTGGTTATATAACTGTCCGTGGTAGACTGCAATCATCCGCTTTTCATCAATCAGGTTTAATTTTTCCAGACGGGTTTTGACTTACTCACTATCCTTAATCTCTGCTTAAACAATGATTCGGGGAGTTGGAATTTCGACTTTTGCGGATATTATGCCAGTGCCATTAACTAATAGATAGGGTGTTGCCTCAACTGATGTGCGCATAGTTGTGCGATATCCCAACAATGCTAATGGAAAATTTTCATACCACTATCTCAAACTTTGAATCATCTTTCTTAGAATCTTCCTGATGTTCTTGTTTGCCGCATCAACAATACCATTAGCTTTGGGCCGATAAGGGGTAGAATTTTGATGCGTGATCTTAAATTGTTCACATATCTTCCTTATCAAATGACCATTCAAGTTTGCAGCATATTGTTCACATATCTTCCTTATCAAATGACCATTCAAGTTTGCAGCATTGTCTGTAATGATGGTCATAGGAATACAAAAACTGTAGATGATATAGGAGGGCACGAAATCCACTACATTTTTCTTAGTGACGGCTTTGAGAGTGACTGCTTCAACCCATTTTGTGAAGTAGTCAATGGAAACCAATATGAATCTATGCACATTTGAAGCTTTTGGCTCGATTAGCCCAATGACGTCCATTTCCCAAGCAACGAATGGTCACAGTGCTGACATTGGATGCACTTCTGTGGGTGGTTCATAAATCAGATCACTGTGCACCTGACACTGATGACATTTTTGGACAAAACTGAAGAAATCTTTTTCCATGTTCATCCATTAATGGCCTGCTTGAAGGATTTTATTTGCTAGGATGTATCCATTCATGTAAGGTCCACACACTCCTGCGTGCATTTCATGCATGATTCTTTCGGCCTCTTCGGCATCCACACATCTTAGCTGAATGGGATCTCGATTCCTTTTGTACAAGACCTCGCCGCTCACTGGCAAGCCTTCTAATGGTTCTCTTTTGATCTCCGTTGGCTTGCTCAGGTTATTTTTTAGTTATTAGAAATCTCTTGATATCTTGATACCATGGCTAAACATTTGGTTCAACCTTAACCGCATTGCAGTAACCATGCCTTTCCTAGATTTAGATTTCTAACGGGTCAATGTGGAGACTGACTGGATATGGCATAATTGAGGCTAAAGTAGCGAGTACATCGGCTAACTCATTATGAAAACGAGGAGTGTACCTAAACTCGACTGACTTGAACTTCTTGCTAAGATCTTCCACATGTTTCGTATATGGAATCTACTTGACATCCTGAGTTTCTCATTTTCCTTGAGTTTTTTGGACGATCACATTTGAATCTTCTACGATTACCAATTCTTTCGCATCTTGGTAGATTGCCATATTCATACCCATAATGCAGGTTTCATACTCGGCAGTTTTGTTTGTGTAGAAAAATCGAAGCCGGGCTGTGGCTGGATAGTATTGACCAGTGGGTGAGGTCAAAATTTCCCCAATCCCGACACTTTTGCATTCACAGCTCCATCGAAGAACATTTTCCATGCATGGTGTCTTCTGATGTTACCTGAACTAAATTCACCTCCTCGTCCGGGAAGTAAGTACTTAAAGGTTGATATTCATCATCAGCAGGGTTTTCAGCTAGGTGATCTACTAAAGCTTGGCTTTCATTGTTGTGCGGGTGACATAAACTATGTCGAATTAAGTGAGCAAGATTTGCCATTTTGCTAACCTACCTGTGGGCATCAGCTCTGGAATATACTTCAAAGGATCCAACCTGTGATTAGATAAATGGTGTAAGCAAATAGGTAATACCTAAGCTTCTGACCGACCCAAGTTAGGGCGCAACAAGTTCTTTCTAACAAAGTGTATTTGGCTTCGTAGCTAGTTAACTTCTTGCTCAAATAGTAGATTACTTGCTCTTTCTTTCCGGTCAAATCATGTTGCCCGAGGACACAACCGAAAGAATTCTCCAATACTGCCAGGTACAAAAACAAAGGTCTCCCAGGTTTGGGTAGGACCAAAACTGGCGGATTCGACAGATATTCTTTGATTTTGTCAAAGGTTTCTTGACACACATCTCTCTATTTAATCATTGCATCTTTCTTAGAGGAGGAAAATCTTGAATAGACTTTATATTTGTTGGATCTAGCTTGATGCTCCTCCGACTGACTATTAATACCAAGCGTTTCAGAGACAAAACTCCAAATGCATATTTAGCCGGGTTTAGATTCAAATCATACTTGCACAACGCTATAAGAACTTTCTCAGGTCCCGAACATGGTCATATTGTGTTCTAAATTTAATGATCACATCGTCCACATACACATCTATTTTTTGGTGCATCATGTCATGAAAGATGGTAGTCATAACCCTCGTACAAACTGCTCCAGCATTCTTCCAACCAAAAGGCATGATCCTATGACAATAGGTGCCCCAGGGTGTTCAGAATGGTGTGTTTTCTGCATCTTCTTCATCCATCAAGACCTAATGATCCCAAACATAACAATACATGAAAGACTGTACCACACGTTTAGCAAAATTTTCAGCAAAGATTTGGATGTTTGGAAAAAGGGAAGTTTTCCTTTGTACGTACTTTGCTTAGATCTCGATAATCAACGCATACTCATGTTTTCATGTCTTTCTTTTGCAGTGGGACCATATTATCCAACTATGTGGCGTATCGGACCACTCAGATCACCCCCACCAATAACTGTTTTGTGACCTCTTGTTTGATCTTATCACTGATATCAATTTTGAACTTCCTCTATTTTTGCTGGAAAGGGGGGTAATCGGGGTAAGTCAGAAACTTGTGTACCCCTATATCAACACTTAATCCTGGCATATAATCGTAGGACCAAGGAAACACGTCTTTGAATTAAAGAAAAAGTTTGATCAGTGTATCCCTAGTTCTTTCATCTGTGTGAATGCTTATCATGGTTTCTTCGACCTCTTCTGAACTACCCAATTACCAGCTCGGTTTCATTTTTATTTAGCTTAGGATTATTCTCAAATTGTGCCAATTCTCAATTTATTTTCCTAAAAGCCTCTTTTTTATCGTTTTTCGGTTCAGTGTATTTGGATCTGGTTATGATGTCAGCAAGAATGTCATGTCATTTAAAGCCGCATTATTAGAACTGAATGAAGAAATAAGATAAAGTAACAAAAATAATAGCGAATAACGATAAAGATTCATGAACGATGAAATACTGATTTTATTTCACGGAGTTTTTAAGATAACAATGTTTACATTGGAATTTAATGACTGAAACTAAAGGAAACATTTGAGTTACACCCTGGAATAACTTGTGATGTAGAAAAGGTGGCAAGACTGGATTACCGTTATTCCCGCCTGACTAGGAATATAGTAGCTTTTCAATTTTGCTGCTTGGCATTGGCCCTCATATATTTCTTTTATTTCTTCGGCCGTGAAGGCCTCATCTTCCTGTTCTATGCACTTGAGCTTGACGAATGTTTTGAATAGATGCGGGGTTGGCTGATGCAAGACGCAACTTGTCTTTTCACTCATTTGCCCATGTTTAATCAGCTGGCGTGGCTTGAAAACCCACACCATATAACTTCTCGCTAGTAGTCAGAGTAATAGGTTCGGTGATACCTTCCAATGATGCCCTGAGTCCTTTCCCATGCTTATAACCATTCTTGATCATTTCACTATCGACCATAAGGGATGCATTTGACAGAAAGGGATGAGGGCACGGGCTTCCCTCCTTACATTGATCTGCGACCACCACCTCAAAAGCATGATAGACTATGGGCTCGCAGTCTTCCTTAGCTTCGAGATGTAGGACTGACGGGTCCTGATAAATTGACTGCTCGTCTTCTCCACGAACTACAATTTCCTGATATTCCTGCTCAAATTCACCATATGATGGAGGGTAGAAGGTACCACCCCTACATTGTGGATCCCAGGTCTTCATAAGAGAAAATTAAAGGAGGTATCCATCTCCAGGACCTGAAATGTCACCTCAAAATCCGCAGGATCGATAGTCAAAATCAAATCAATCTCGCCTATGGTGTCTCTCTTGATGCCATCGAAGGCACGTACACAGACATTGTTAGGCCTGATTCTCTCAGTTCCAATCTCCATTATTTGCAACGTTGAGAGAGGGAAGATATCAACTCTGGATCCACCATCTAATATGACTCTTTTTACATAGTACCCCTCACACTTAACTGTCAAATAGAGGGCTTTGTTGTGGACAACCCTTTCCAGGGGAAATTCATTCTTGCTTAATGAAATCGGGTTGACTGCGAAGAATCTTTCTGCCATCCTTTCATGTTTTTCGACAGTTGTTTCAATCAGAACATAAGCCTTATTGAGGGTCTTTATTATCACTTTCTGATGCTCACTCAAGCTTATCAGTAGAGACAAGAACGAGACCTGAGTGGGAGACTTTCGGAACTAGTCTATTACCTCGTGGTCTGCAATTTTCATTTTTCGAAAACATTCCTCCGCTTCTTTGGTAATAACTGGCTTTTGAGCGTGAAGCGCTTCTACTTGGCATTGTTCACTTCTTCCACATTGATTTACTTCCCTGATGGGCTTGTTTCATTTATTTCCCTTACGATTTCTTTCTCTTTGTATGTCATAATTGATCTGTTGTAGTTCTAGGGGACTATAGTGGTATCTCTCATGGCACTTTATGGTGCGCGACTATTTACCACGGGCTGGTTCAGCCCATGTGGAATCACCGGTCCCTGCACCATGTAAGCACCTTTAGGTACATACATCTTGGGTCCTTTGTTCAGCTCGAACCTCCTAGGAGGACTCAATGGCAGTTGTTCTCCCTGTGAGCTTCGGGAACATAAAGAATGGCGTCCTTAGGGGGTAATGCCCATGTTTGAGTTTACACGTTCTTTTTTTCTCTTCAATGAGCAGAGTTATTTTATTCTCCCCCTTATCTTGCTTTGCAGCAACCTTTGGCTTTCTTTGCACATTGGCGATGGCGATGACGACTTTTAGAGCTGGGTCATATTTTTTATCTTCATAAATCATCCTAATAACTGGCCCGTTGTTGTGAGCAGGCAATGGGTTGTTGGTCACATTGGGATTTCTTCATCTTTCAACACTACCCTTTTTTTCTATTAAGATTTCGATTGCCCTTTTGAGAGTCCAACCGTCTCTAGTCTCATGCCATTCCGCTCCCAAATAGTAGGCACATCGAGCACCAGGTTGGTAAGAGGTCCACTCTAGGTTTTGCCTGGTTTGGAGTATGTGTTGCAACAAACCCATTTGGACAAGTTTAGGGAAAAAGCTAGAGTAAGATTCATTAATAGGCATGAAATTTATTCTTCGGGGTGGTTCCCAAGCACGGGCATTGTATGGAAAATTATTTTGAGGGGGTTGGGGATTATATGGAGGTTGGTGAGGAGAAATATTTCTAGATAATGGAGCTTGGTTTTGGTTAAATTGTTGTTGTGGCCTAGCGTATGGCTGCGCGTTCATTACTGCATACAGTTGATAAGCCATAACATAGGCCACATCCTGATGAGGATAATAATGTTGTAGGGTGCTTGAAGGTAAGCCACCATCGCCAGTTCTCCCTTCTTCTTTCTATTTGCTACACCTCCAGACCCTCTTTCAATTTCTTGAGACGTAAATCTTATGGCAGATTGGCTCAATATGCCCCTATTTACAGACAATTCCCGACCGTCTCACTAATCTTGATAGCCTCAACGAACGGTTTCCCCATTGCAGACATCATATTCTGAAAGTAGTTAGCCTCTTGGGCTTGTAGAAAAACACTAACCATTTCCATTTCATCCATCGAGGGCTTGACCCTGGCCGCTTGTTCGCACTATTTAACAGCATATTATCGAAAACGTTTGATAACTTCTTCTTGAGATTCGACAAAGAATTCCTGTCGGGAGCTATGTCTATGTTATACTGAAACCGCCTGACAGATATAGAGCATGATCATCCTAAATATGCCAATGTAATATGTCCTGATCCATGTACCACTCTGATGCAATGCACACTAGAGTCTCTCCAAAATAAGTCATGAGAAGCTCCTTTTTTCTACCTGCTCCTCTCAGTTGACTGCAGTATCTATTGAGGTGGGCTATGGGATCCCCGTGCCAGGCATACTGTTTGAACTTGGGAGTTGTAAAACCTAGGGGTAATTGGACTTGTGGGAACATACATAAGTCAGCATACGATACACTCTTTTTTCTGCTCAAGCCTTGTATATTTTTTGAGTCTCTGTTCCATGCTCCTTATTTTCTAAGTAATTTCCTCTAGCTTAGAGTTCTTTGTAGCCTTTTCCTATCCTACGGTAAACTCGTACCGGGTTTGTTGATGGTAAAAATTGGTGGTGAAATGGGTAGGTTCCGGGTGAAAAGATTGTACTTTAATGTGGAGGACTATGGATTAATGCTTGTCCTGGGCAAAATCATCTGTACCGCAACCAAGGTTGGTGGTGCTGGAAATATGTTAGAGGCTTCTGCCAAAACCACTTGTGGGCAAACCTCAGTAGGTGTTCTGGCAAAGTGAGCTGAGATAGTGGGGAATTTTGGTAACTTATTGGGACATTGAAATTTTCACTTTCTTTGGGACGTAATTCGGGCAAACTAGGTATGGCACTCAGTGGCTCTTGACCATTGCACCAAGCGTCCCATATTTCCAAGATGCAGAGGCGCAATGCCCTATTCTCGTTAGCAGCTACTGACTCTGAGAATGGAATAGTCAATAGTGGGCTATCCTTTGGAATGGGACTCGCTGGTACATAACCTTCTAATGACATTTCTACGCTGCCCTTAGATCTTGTAAAGTACGGGCGTAAAGCTAGGTTACCACAAACCAACTACCTTTAAAATAGAACCTGGATGCTCAACAGTAGACAAGAAACCGGTTAGTTTGAAGCAATTAACACATATGAATCACACATTGTGGTGTGATGTACCTGTACAGTTAAATGTGTTTCTACATGTTTTGCAACGATTACATGTCTCATCCCAACTTTTGTTTATCTCGCCGATCTTCTCTCTTGCTTTTATTTTCATTTTTTCTCTCACTCTATTTTCCTTTTGCTTTTTGTTGGTCTTCTCTCTTCATTAGTTTCTCTTCTATTAGAGTTATTTATGAAAAATATCACCAGATCTGATTAGGATTGCCTTCGTGTCGTGACGTCGCCCGAATCAAATCATCACGTAGTTCAAGGAATAAATAAAATAAATAATACTTTTTTGGGTTTTCCAATTTTTTATTAAACTAAGACTTCTCCATTTTATCTATTACAAAACCTCGATCGTACATACTTGAGAATTGAAAATTAAAACAAACTCGAAACAGACTTTTAATATGAAAATACGAACTCAAAAAAGAGAAAACAATCAGTAGTATATGAGTTCCTCCAATCTTATCCTAGGAACACCAATTCGTCTTGCTGCAGGCCTATGCGCCATGTCATCCTGGAAGCAGTAGAGATCATCCATTATCTACGAACAAAGATCATCACTTTGGCGAAGAACATGGACCTAGTCATTTTATCGCATTCATTGCATTTCATCACAATATAGTCGGCGATTCTTTTAACCATTTCCCTTATAATGCCAATGTCATGTAACAAACTCCCCATCTATTAAGATCTAGCCTCCAATAATTAGGTGATTGATTTTATTCTTGCAAATGTTGTAGGCCTCCCTCTAGTTGTGCCATCAAAGCTAACAATGTTCTCTCTCGGCTTTGAAGCTCTTGGATATTTTAGCCATTTCACCTTCAAAGCTATTAATCTCCTTTTTCTAACCATGAACCCTTTAACATATCTTTCCTTCAACTGTCAAATGAAAGTTGCACGTTCTTCTGGCCAACTTCGCTTGTACTTTCATTAGCTCAGACTCAGTCTTTTGGAAATCATCCTCATAGTCACGTACTTTTTGTGTAAGGTTATAGATGAGCCTTTCAACTTTTCTGCTTCTGCCTGGGTTCTCAGCTGCTATTCTCATTTTCCAAACATGGGTCCGGAGAGCTTCATTTTCCTAGGTCATTCTTTTTCTTTCACCTTCAGCTTCTTGCGCCTATAAACTATTATTGAACACGACGTTCCATTGTTCTTTTTGCAAAACATGAATTCTATCTTGATATTGTTTCTCCTTCTCTCCCCAGGCCAACCTTTCCTGAATTTTATCATCAAAAGCCTGAACATAAGGTCTTTTGCGGGCTTTTTAGTATCGGGCTCAAGCTTAGGCTCTGGCTCATCATTTGGACAAAACCTCCTCTCAAACACTGCAACATAATTTGGATCCACTTCTCTTTTTGCTAGATCTGGTACCTGGGTGTCGCTTTTCAGATATCGACAACCATTAAATAATGTTGGACTAAAGCCTCAGGCAGTATTGCTTCTGCATGTAACTCAATGACTTGGGTACTCAAATCTACATCTTCGGGTGCCACTTGGTACCTTCCCAGTAGCCTCAGAACTTTTTGTGGTTCATATGGTTGGATACTCCTCAGGCCAATCATCATCAAATAGCCTTTTCAAGCTTTCATGTATAAGACTTCTGTTAGCAGAAGCCACCCTTGAGTCCATTTAATTTGACACGCCTTTAATGTCCTCTAGGGGGGGGGGGGGGGCAACCCAAGCTCAACACCTTCTGGGGTTCTACAATCTTTCACACTCTTCTCATAACTTTATGAAGTTATTCCAGTCTGCACCGTAACTCATGAACTTGGGGTGACTGTACATATGTTCGATCAACGATATTTGAAGGAGAATGTTGCAACCCTCGAAGAATTGAGCATTAGGCTTACAAAGTGTTAATGCCTGATGAATGTCTGCCAGCACTAATGGAACAAGTGTGTGATCTTCCTTGGTAGTGAGGAGCTGTGCAATTCTGGCCATACAAGTGTCTATTGACCCTTCCGCATTTGGAAAGACTATGATCCCCAAAAATGCCATGATAAAAGTGAACCGCCAATAAATTTGCCAAGTGCTCTTATCCTGCTGGTTTTTAAACCCTTCTTCATGTGTTTCAAACCTAGCTGAATGCCTGAACCTTAAGTATAAGAAGTAGAAAGAACAAAATCCTTTGCTAACATGAGCTTTCTTAAATTATTTACTAATATTCTGAAGATTGAAGAACTTGTGAACAGAGGGTGCCCTTGGGAATATGAGTTGTTCCTTCCTCAAGTCTTGGCCTAAGTCAACGTATCCGGCCATTTACTCCCAAGTAGCGGTGAGATCAAAATTAAAGAAAGTGAATACATTGTAGACGGGATCCCCAAAGGTTACCAAGGCTTTGATTAAATCTTCCCGGGGTTTGATGCCCATGATGTCTGTGAGGGAACCCAACTAAGTTTTCACCCAATCTTGTCCATGTTCATTTAAATCATTCCACCACATATGAAGCTGCAACTGAGCCCGTTCTATGATAGATTGTGATGGGTCCTCGGTAGTATTCATTTGTGATTGGTTCTAGAGAATATTCATTTGTGACGGTTCATGGACAACATTCATTTGTACATATGGAGGGTTATGGTTAGGGTTGACTCTTGTGGACTCTTTTTGCAAAACAGGTTTTCAATTTCTAAGGAAAATCAACAGATAAACACCCTTTTTATGTTAATTTAGAATAAATGGTCATTTTTGAACACGTGGACATTTCACAATGCCAAATACATTTTTAGTTCGAGGAAAGTAATGGAAAAAGACACATTACTTGCCCGTTGCTCCCGAATATAGCCCTTTGACAATTAAAAGATAATCTAAGGCTATTCCGGTAAGAACGACTTAGAAAAAAGCACAGTCGAAGCTGGGTCGGCTTACTCTTTTGACCAAAGCCCTAATCTATACTTTACTTTATTTTTATTTGTAAAACTGAGGCCGAACCTTATATGAGTTGCCTACATATCCCACATCCGGTGAGAATCAGACCTGCGTAGTTCGGTCAATTTTGACATAAAAACATGATATTTGACTCACTCTTTTTGAAATACACTCTTATTTTTCTCTTTTTTGAAAAGCAATTTGGCAGAGTTTCGAGGCATTTTTCATATACAAGGATTTTCAAACATCGGGTAAATTCTCTACCCTAGATCACTCTTAGTTTTTCTTTTTCTTTCCTTCTCGTATCCAATCAACATGGAAGCTTACAAATAAATATTGATATAGCACGTAGGATGAATCAAGATGGTCTTTATTTTTGGATACACCTGTCCTAGACAAACCGAACCCCTATTTTGAGTCCCCAAGGTTAAATGCACGTAATGTAAATAATCGTTCCTACTAGGGATCCAGCATAAGGTTGCGTTATTCTAGGTTTAAAACTTGGGGTTTATGTTCTTGACATGGCTTACCCGAGCAGACAAATGTGTGTCAAGGAGGGGGTAAAGTACCGAGAGCACGCAAGTCTACCCGGCCTTGTTGCTTGCCCATCCCCGTTATATGTGGCATATCCCTAACAAAAAAGTGGGTCACGTGAATGTGATAACCATTTTTTAGAAGACTCAATAGGGAGGCGTAAGAAGACATTTAAATACAGTTCAAGTAATATCAAAGTGGTAAATGGAAATTAGCACATTAAGTCTGTAAAAATACAGTAATATAAAAAATAAATCCAAAGAAAAATCACATCAATAAGCTCAAACTATTGAACCCTGAACCGGAAGTTCTAGGTTAGTATTCCTAGCAGAGTCGCCAAAGTTGATACACCTCCTTTTTACCCACCCGAAGGGGTATAAGGGAGTTTTTCCAATTAAAGTGACATTATTCAAAATGAGATTATTTTATTTAATCAGAGTAGCCACTTGGGATAATTTATGATGTTCCAATTCATCGATTTATTTTTAAATCTCAAATCGAGGAAAATAAACTATATTTCAAAGTTTGCGAAGCTTAAATTCTTGATAAGGAATGCTGTTAACCCAGGAGAAGTTGTTAAGTATTCTCGGGTTTCGTGGTTCTAGCGAAGTGATTATTACTTGGATTAAATTGTTTAACTACTCATTTTAGGATCTATGTGCATTTATCAATTCTGTATACGTGCGCGTAACTCAATTTTGTAATTACAAGAGTGAGTTACACGCACGTATACTCTTTTCTTTTCGTGCGTGAAAAATCATGTCACGCGAACGCTTCCACAATTAATAACACTTTGTTGATTTATTTAAGAAACGTTTTTGTTGGAGTTGCTCGAACGCTCACCTCGAGTTACTTTTTAGAAATAAATTCGCAACTTATGTTACGTGAACGTATACATAATCGTAATACTAATCTAGATCAAGCCTAAAACAAACTACGACTATCTAGGACTATTTTAATACTAAGTTATGATTAATGTGAGGGCCATAGCTAAGGATTTTGTTTAAGTATGGCACTCCTCGAATTATTAATAAAGGGAGTTGCATTTTTTTCAAATAAGGCTAAAGATCCTAATTGAAGTTCAAACTAAGGATTTTCTTAACTTGAGCAAGGCTTTTGAATTGCTCTTGAAATAATTGTTTTGGACCGGCATGAGCTCCCTACTTAGACAATTCAGCTTTAAAAGCTATATTTTGGCTCACGAATTGGCCTACTAAATAATAACCCCATGTTTTTCACCTATGCTTGAACTTCAAAAAAATTTACCTATATTGGGCTTATTCCAGGCAGGCCCAATTAACGTCTGGGCCTGTCTACCTTATGTTCTTAAAGAAAAATCCAGAAAGGGAGCAAGGAAATAATTCTGAGTGAATTCAATTAAAGCCATGAATAAAAACCAAACTAAAACTAAATCATGGCAAGAGGGCCCAAAATCAAGCCCAAGCATAACATGAAGGAGGGTGGGAACACAAGGGGCCTATTATGGCTTGGCAGCCTAATTTGGGCCAATGCCAGACCCCTCACACACCCAAAAGCTTGTCAAGGCTTAGTTCATCACAATACATGTGTAGTTTTACTAGCACCAATTAAATGCCTAACATGCTGGGCTCTGACCATTATCATTCATTTAGTAAAAATAAGGGAAAACCTTAGACTATTCATGCATCACCTCAAATTGAGCCATACCACCATTTTTAAGACATGATGAGATTAGTGGCCGTTTAACTGAATACACTTAACAACCAAATACTGCATTTTAAACTTAATATACTAGTCAAAATCTAACATACAACCAGACTGGCTATTAGAGGTGTTTACCAACTGAAAGTCAATTCAAAAATGGTCTACTAGCAGACATCATACATACAAAACCTAAGAGAAAGGATGTTGACTATCAACGCAGACCCAAGATACATAGCTGATAGCACTGGTTATCTAAATAACTTAAGATATATGTAAAGAGCAAACTGAAATTCATAGGAGCTTCTCAACACCTTTAATACTAAACAATCGGGCTATTTCATGACCTTATAGAAAACATTAGAAAAAAGTTAAAATGTAAACATGAACTCTAAACTCCATGGCAACAATACATTTCTTCAAAAAAAATCTTGTATTTCAGTCATAATTCAAGGCTCAAGGTATACCTGGTTACAAAGAAGAGAAACAAGGCCATGAATCTTTAGAGAAAAGAGCAAAGAAAACCAAATGGGAAATCAACGAAACAGTAGCCAATAACCAGCAATATCACAATTTCCAATTTAAACCATTTTGCAAATCAAGAAACCCAGAATCTTTGAAAGAAAATGTGTTCTGATTTAGGTAGAACTCCAAAAAAAAAAAAAAAAGAAATGAAAACTCCTTCTCAATGACACAGTAACTGAAAACTTTTGAAATGCTCTTTAAGGTTCTAAAAATCTTATTCTGTTTTTAGAGGTTTTGTGCAAAAAAATAAGGTTTAATCTGTATATGTGAGTGAGGGAAAGCTTTCTTAGAACAGAGTTCTCAAATATTAGCATCTAGGGGATATTCTACCCTAAGTTCCCTACCTAGTACAACATTTATGTAGAGGTTAAATGGTCCATATGTCTATTTTCAGCATTTTTAAAAACCAATTTCGACAGCTGGTACATTTTCTAGAACATTCTGATATTTATTCAATGTAAAAGTCTAGTTTTAACCCTTGAAAATCTGCTTGTTTCATTTTTACCTAAACCTTTTTGGTTCAATTAGGTCCCTACGCTGTCTATTTGTTGTCAAATCGTAACCAACATCACAAAATCACAGTTAAAACACATGAAAAGATAAAAAGAATAGACTATTGGGCAAACAAACTTTAAATTAAAACTAAAATCAATAGACATAAACAAATCAAAAAATAAACAAACTTAGAAGAAAAATTTAAACTTAATACATCAGAAATGAAACAAACACGGAAGAAAACTTCATACCTAATATTATCACAAGTTTTAAAGGAAAAATATTAAACCTACGTATAAGTAATGAAAATTAGCAATTAGAAATAGAAAAAGAAAACTTAAATCATGCGTCCAAATTAGCAGTAGAGCCAATTGAAAAGAAATAACCCATAATTTAAACTAACCTGACTTAATTATCTTAAATGCCTCGAACTATATTTAAGTAAAACGATTGAGTAAGTAAACTTATTTTACTAAAATCCATACAAGACAAAAATCAAAACAAACAAGACCGATACCTAAAAATAAAAATAACCAAGTAAAAAAAAGAAGAGAAGGAACAAAAACGACATGATTTTGGCCGGAAAAACTTGAATAAATAGAGCAAAACAACGAATAGGGGATTTTTGATGATTCTTGGTCGGTTAGTGCATGACTTGATCGGAATCCAGTGGTCTTGAAATAAGAAAATACGAATGCTAATCCATTGTTCTTTTCAACAACAATCAATTAGCATGACCTTTTGACTCAAATAGAGCCTGCCCCCAAAAATCAAAAAGAGAAGAAGACAGTTTAAGATTTGGTCTTTTCTTTCGAAATTTAGATCCGAAATTGGGGTGAATGGGTAACGATTTTGGAGGAATTGATGATGGATATAGGACGACGAGGCTATGGTGGTTGCCTGGTTAAAAGATGGGGGTGTTTGAAACAGTGCAGCCAGTCGGTGGTGTTTGGGAATTTTGGGGCAGCTTGGGTTAGGCATTGTGAGAGAAGGGAGACTGAATGAGAGGGTGAGGATAATAGGGGTATTTCATTTTAACCTAAACTTTTTTGGTTCAGTTAGGTCCTTAAGGTTCTTATTTGTTGGAAAATCACAACAAATATCAGAAAACCACAGTTAACATACACGAAAAGCTCAAAGGAATAAACTATTGAGCAAACAACCTTTAAGTTAAATCTAAAATCAAATGACATAAACAAAATTAAAAATGAAACAAACAGAGAAGAAAAATTCAAACCTAATACATAAAAAGTGAAACAAGCACAAAAGAAAACTTCAAACCTAATATTAGCACTAGTTTCAAAGGAAAATTAGTAAACATACGTACAAGTAATGAAACTTAGAAATTAGAAACACCAAAAGAAAACTTAAATTATGCGACCCAACCAGCAGTAGAACCAATTGAAAAGAAGCAACCCTTAATTTAAACTAACTTGAGATGATTATCCCAAATACGTCGAACTATATTTAATTAAAAGCATTGTGTCACGACCCCAGTTCACCCTCCATGAACATGTCGTGGAGACACCTAGTCCGTACGACTAATAAGCCTAACAATGCGGAAAATAACATAACTTGCAGAAATAAATAACAAAAAACTGAACAACTAGAAGGAAAAACTGTATATAAATACCGCTCGGCATATACAACTCAATTACGCTCTAGTCTACAATATCATTCCAAAATACAGAAAATCACGGAAAAACAAGCTAACAGAATGTAATACACTTCTCTAACTTTAGAATGACTAAAAAAATATTATGAAAGGAAAGCAAGCTGCTAAAGCTAAAATAAGATAGATACTCCTAGTCTGCGGACACTGGCAGATGTACCTCAATGTCTCTGCTAGATATATCTGCCTTGAGGATAATACACTTGGGTGGAGGTTTCTGGGTACATTAAAAAAAGATATGCATAGAAGGGGCATGAGTACACCACAACGATACTCAGTAAGTGCCAAGACTAACCTCGGTCGGGTAGTGACGAGGAAGGTATGGGCCCTACTAAGAATAAACATAATAATAAGTATTTCAACAGTATGAAATAAAGGGGAATAAGTACAACTATTAAGCAAGACAGGCTATGCAAGGCCACAAATAGCACACAAAGAATAAGGTAACGCGGAGTAAACAGCTCAATATCAGTACCAACAACAAGGATCTCCCATGATACCGTCCTATAGTCCATTCTATCAACTGTCCAAAGATCTCCCGAGATACCGTTCAGTAGTCCATCATATGTGTATATCTGAAGAATCTCCCGGGATACCGTGTCGTAGTCCGTCATATGTGATATCTAAAGGATCTCCCAGGATACCGTCCCGTAGTCTAACAATTAATGTGCGGGGATCTACCAGAATCCGATCCGTAGTCCCAAAGTAAATGTGTAGGGGGATCTACTGGTAATATAACCCACAGTCCCATAGTAAAAGTGCAGGGGGATCTAACGGGAATCTATCCCGTAGTCCCAAAGAAAAAGCGCAAGAGGATCTACCGGGAATCTAACCCGTAGTCCCGAAGAAAACAGACAAGGGGGGAGCTACCGGAATCCAACATCCATAGTTCTAATGTAAATATGCAGTCACAACAAAAAGCTATTCAGGAAAAGAGTGCAAGAAAAAATACCAAGCAACAAGTAGTTCTAGCCTAACATGCTTCACATGGTACAATCAAAAAAACTTAAGCAAATAGGCAATTTAGGTCAACGAAGCATGCTTTTCTAAACTAACACAGTCTGTAATTGCAAGTAGAATAAATTAGGTAAGAAAGATACTTGGGCTAAATATTTGAAGTAAAATCGAATTTTCAACAATTAGCTCAAGTACGTGCTTGTCATCTCACGGATATGGCATTCCATTATCAAATATTATATTCTAAGGGGAAGGTCCACCACACAAGGTTAGATAAATCACTCACCTCGTATCGGCGCAAATCAACTAGAAATCAGGCCTTTGCCACGAGTATCTAGCTCCAAATGGACTAAATCTATTCATTTCAATTACATATCGTAAATAACATCTCGAACAACTGCTTCTACTATTTATTACAAATCTAAGACGCAAAATATGATAAGATAACAAAAATGCCCCTCAAGCCAGCGTATCATAATTTGAGGAAATTAACATCTTTAGAACCCTCGTACTCTCATGAGTCTATCTATATAAAAGTCAATAAAATTGGAGGTCAAACACACACTCAAAACTCAATAATTCAGCCAATGAAAGTTATATCAATTTTTCATTCAAAATCCGAAATTAAAGGAGGAATTCATGACTAGATTCGTGGGTTATAATCAAAAAAGAGTTTAGAATCATTACCATATCGCTGCACCTGCAAAATCCCTTGAAATATCTCTCAAATACAAGCTCCCAAGCTTGAGTTTTGGTAAAAATTGCTAACCCTCGGATTTTGAAATGTTTATACTGCCCAGGTATTTAATGCATCCCGAACGCGGAGAAAGTCAAGCGTTTGCGAAGAAGGAAAAATGAAGGTTTCCAAAATTCTCTTCGCTAACGTGAGGAACAACACACGAACGTAAAGCCTAGGCTGACAAAGCTACGCGAACGCGACACATGGAATGCAAACGCGATAATGTAAGAGGCTCAGCTCTCAGAGCGAAATAGAACTGCACGATCGTGATGGCTCGGCTGCAAATATTTTTTACCAAATTCTTAAACCACCTAAAACAACATCAGAAAATGGAATTAATCAATGCTTTAAACCTAAGAACTTCAAATTTTCTTAAAACACACTTTCGATTAAAAACCTAACCAAACCACGTCGGAATGACCTGAAATTTTACCCACACATTCCAAATGACATGACAGAGCTACTGCAACTTACGAAATTCCATCCCGAACCTTGGACCAAAATCTCACTATCGAACCGGAAACTTCAAAAATTAAAACTTCGGCATTTCAAGCCTAATTTAGCTACATTCCTCCAAAATACAATTCGAACACGCTCCCAACCCTGAAATCGCCTAACGAAGCTAATAGAACCATTGAATTTCCATTCTGATGCCGTCCTCACACTGTTCCGACTATGGATAACTTTCGAACACTTAATCTCTAAGTTAGGGACTAAGTGTCCCAAAACTCTCCGAAACTCGACACCGAATGTCCCGGAAAATCAAATTAGTAGAAATAAACTTGGGGAATGCAGTTAATGAGGGATAGGGGTGTTAATCCTTAAGACGGCCGACCGGGTCATCACATCCTCCTATACTTAATTATTTATTCGTCCTCGAACGAGCATAGAGACATACCTGAAGTAGTGAAAACATGGGGTAAATGCTTCACATATCCTGTTCAGTCTCCCATGTTGCCTGCTCCGCCGGCTGACGCCGCCACTGAAGTCATATTATTTGACCTCAAATTTCTGATGTGCCTATTCAATATATCAACTGGATCCTCAACATAAGATAGATCCTTTTCCAGCTGGACTGAACTGAAATCCAACATGTGTGACAAATCACTGTGATATCTCTGGAGAATAAATACATGAAACACCAGATGAACCTCTGCCATGCTGGGAGGTATAAGGTGCCTGACTTGAAACATATATGGAGAGAACCATTGAGCCCACATGAGAATCTGAGGATTGGGAATAATTTTTTCATTTATCAGAATATCTTTGTGAAAGCCTTCAAATCCATTTCTATAAGAAATTCTATATGAATAAGGAAGAAATTGAATTTCTTGATTTCATTCTATACTGCAAGAATTTCCTTGAAATTTGAGAGATAATATTGCTCGGCCTCTTTGAATTTTCTGCTAGCATATCCACATAGTTTCCTCTGGCCATTTTTTATTCAAATAGAATAGCACTACAATATTCATTGTTGGCTTGAGTTTAGAATATCTTCTTACCGTCTGAAGGGATATAGAGGGACTTGACATTCATAAAAATCTCTTTTATTTCCTTGACTATATCATCTTGTTTCCTTTCCCATGATGGAGAATTTTTCTTGAGCATCTATGTAAGTGGAGAAATGTATGTAGAGATATTTGGGATGAATTCTCTTACATAATTAACTATGCCTAAGAACTGTTTGATTTGCTTTGTTGTGAGGACAGTATCTGGAAATTTGAGTAGTTTTTGACATATATGTGGTCCTGGACTCTAGCACCTTTGACAAATTGTATTCCAAGAAAATCAATCTCCTTATGAGCAAGAACTATCTTCTTTGCTGAGGGCATGATTTCGTACTGTATTATTAATGCCTCAATTTGACGAAGAAAGTTGACATGTTCCTCTAATGTATCACTAAATAACAGAATGTCATCAATGTAAACTAAAGAGGTATGGAGGATGGGTTAGAATATTTTAATCATGGTTTTTTGGAACCAGGAAGGTGCAATTTTCAACCAAAAGGGCATGATTTTCATTGGAAGTGATGATCAGGGATGCAAAATCCGTTTTTGGTCTTTCTTTAGGGTTGATTCCCAATTGCAAAAATCTAGACTTTTAATCAAACTTTGAAAAATATTTGGCCTTGACTAAATGGGATAAAAGAGTGAGTTTATTGGTAATAGAGAACTTATCATCTTGGAGGAAATGGTTAAGTGACTGGTTGTTGATGACTAACATGAGTTTTTCTCTTGTCTGCATAGCTCTTTTGTTGAGATAAAATGCTTTGCATGCCCATTGCAAATCTAATAGCTCTATCAGATCAAATTCCAAAAGTTCTTGACATTCTTTCTTTGCAAGCTGAGGATGATGTGGAATCATGCCTGAATGACTTACATTTGTTGGATTGGTGTTTTTATTCTTTTTGAAAGGGATCTTGATAAAAAACATTTTTGATTTTCCATTACGGGCGTTTCCCTATCTTAATGAAATCCTTTTAGGATTCAACACATGAATATTCAATAAGATTTTTCTCAATCACTTTGATTTGTTCGTCATAGGTGATTTGAAATAGCTTTGGAATTCAGAATAATGTTTGAACATCTTTTTGAAAGCTTTCCTGATATCCTTGATCTGGAGTTGATCCCTAAGTTTTCTGTAAATGTTGAATCCAACAATAAGATCTTTTCCTAGTACATCATACCCTAGTAGCTTGGTTGAGTACTTAAATCCTAGAAAGTACACAATTGTTACCACGTGCTTTATTATGACGGTTGTTGTCAAGATTGCATTTGATGCAGTGTTAAAATTGTTAAAACGCGGCACCCATCGGTCTTTAGGGAGAACCTCGGGATTTATGAGCGAAGAAGCAACTAAGATGTCGATGAAAGTGATAATTCATGTTGGTTTATACCATTTGGATGAATAGACTTTGACTTGTACTTGAAGAACAACTGCGAGAGCGTTGATCTCCTCTCGGGCTTCGATCACTGGTTCTAAAATTTTGTAGTGATCATTGCCTTGATCTTCATAGATATCAAGAGAGAATAAAGTTTCTTCATTAAGTTTATCATCCACATAGAATTTGGATTCAATGTGCTCCTCTTTTCCAAGATGTATGCCAGTGTAATATTTAATCTTTCCAAGGAGTTTGACAAATCTTCTTGATTAAGGATAGTTTTTAGCGAAACGTCCAATCTTGCGGCAAATAAAACATATGTTTTTCTTGTGAAAATTCGTTGGCCTTCTTCGTCAGAAATATTTTGTGCGTCTCTTAGACCTTGATTTCTTGTTTAGAATTCTTAGCCATATGAACCTCCTAAATTCTATTCTTCACCTTGATGTGTAGCAAGAACATCCTGGTTTGGTGATTACACCGAATTTGTGGCATGCTTTGTAAAGACCTGGATTGTGTTGGAGAATTTGTTTTATGGCAAGGCGCTTCATACAAATGTAATCCAATGCGACGAAAATGCTTGCCAGATGTAACCAATTTGTGAAATTTTTATGGACTGAAAGTTTTCATTAATAACGGTCATGGTTTGGCTTGCCAGCAACTTTTGAAGCGACGAGACAAAGGCTTGCTTTTGATTGACATCTCTATCGATATCGAAGTATATCTTCACTATTTTTTTAAAGTGTCTATCAATGTCATTTCTGTCGAATGACACACACTTCATCTAGAAGAGTTGTCTTTGCATTTTCTCCTATCGTTCGTAAGTATCTCCGTAGAAAACTTCATGTAGGATCCTAATGTTGAAGGCAAAATCTTGGAAGTAAGAAAAGTATTTTTGTCTTGAATTCCAAGTGCATTCCACCAGTCTTTAAGGATTCTTGATAATTACAAAGTTAGTCTAACAAGATGATATATTTTTCTCATTCCACCAAATGTTTTGTCACCATCCAAGTATAGAAGTCTTGGATCCTTTGAGGCCATTTTGAAACCTTAACGTAATCTATGGTGAAAATGTGGGATCTAGTTCCAACTAGTTTTTCGCAATGGGTCATCTCTTGTTTTTGGGATTTGTTCATCTACCATGCATTTTTATTTCTCATCTACTTCAGATATATTTGTGTCTCTTGGTTGGCTCACAAATATTGGGGGATATTCTTCTTTGGAAGAGTTTGTTGCGGATTAATTGCTTGATTGAGAGCTATCTTCCATTGTTTTATTATATGATAAATCTAAAGATTTTAACCATGGGGTATCTTCTTCTAATATGTGTCTTGGCTGGGAAACATAGAGGTCTCAAGCCATCTGGTAAGAAATCATTAGACTTTTGTGGTTCAAACCTTTTTCAGCAGTCTTAGCAGTCGAAGTCTTGTTATACTTGCGGTGATTCGAGGCACATTGCCAGGTATTGTCCTCGATCATCGAGAAATTCTTAGTATCATGTCTTTCATGCCATCGTTCCAGCACCAGGTGCTTCACCGCCTGCTCAGCTAGCTTCAGATAGGGGTCAGACAGCTAGAGGTAGAGGTCAGGTTGCTAGAGATGGAGGCCAGCTAGACTGAGCCCATCCTCAAGATGTTGTTTAGGGTGGTGGGGCCCAGCCTCGATTCTATGCTTTTCTATCCAGGCTTGAGGCTGAGTCATCTGACGTGGTTATCATGGGTACAGTCTTAGTTTTGCAGTAGAGATGCCTCAGTGAAATGTCATCCAGGTTCTACTTATTCGTATGAGTCATCCTGTTTTGAGTCATAGTTGGCTATGCCATGTGATTCTTTGAGTTTCCCTATGTATCTGTCCACACTTGTAGGGGATTGTATTTTTGTAGAGCGTCTCCATCATTCATGTGTTGCTATTATTAGGGGTCTTGGGACTAGTGTAGATCTCCTACTTCTCGATATGGTCGATTTTGATGTCATTTTGGGGATGGATTGGTTGTAACCTTATGATGGTATATTGGACTGTCACGCCAAGATAGTAAATTTAGCTTTGCCTCTATTGCGCCGATTGGAGTGAAGTGGGACTTCAGGCCATTCTACCTGCAGGGTTATTTGTTATGTGAAGGCTCGGTATATGATCGAGAAAGGTTGTCTAGCTTATTTGGTGTATGCCCATAATTCTAGTGTAGATGTTTTTTCCATGGTTTCGGTACCAGTTGTTCGACAATTTCCTAAGGTACTTCATACAGACCTGTCGGGCTCAAGGATATTGACTTTTGTATTGATTTGACTTCTAACACTTAACTCATTTCTATTTTGTGATATCATACGATCCCGCTATAGTTGAATAAATTGAAAGAATTGAAAGAACGATTGTAAGACTTCCTTAATAAGGGCTTTATTAGACCTACTGTCTCGCCCTAGGGTGCGGCCATGTTGTTTATAAAAAAGAAAGATGGATCGATGAGGATGTGCATAAATTATTGGTAGTTGACCAAATCACCATCAAGAACAAGTACCGATGGCCAAGGATTGATGACTTACTAGCTTCAGGGTGCCAAAGTATTTCCAAAGATTGATTGAAGGTCTAGCTATCATCAGTTGATGGTTAGGGCATCCGATATCCCTAAGATAACTTTTCAGACTTGGTTTAGGCATTATGAGTTTTTAATGATGTCATTTAGGCTGACCAATGCCCCATAATCATTTATGGATTTGATGAACCGGTTTTTCAAACCCTATCTAGATTTATTTGTGATTGTGTTAATTGATGATGTCCTGATATACTCTTGAAGTCGAAAGGAGCATCAACAGCGTCTTCATATAGTTTTTCAGACTCTGAGAGATAACCATTCATATGCTAAGTTTCCAAAATCCGGGTATTGATTGAGTTCAGTTGCTTTCTTGGGTTACTTTGTATTAGCAGAGGGTATTCAGGTGGATTCGAAAAAGATTGAGGCAGTAAAAGACTAGCCTAGACCCACATATGCTACAAAGATTTGGAGATTCTTAGTATTGGCAGGTTACCGTCGGTTTGTGGAAGAGTTCTTTTCTATAGAATCCCCAATGACCAGGTTGACCCATAAGGGTGCCCCGTTCAGATGGTCAGATGAATGTGAGACGAGCTTTCAGAAGCTCAACACTCCATTGACCACGACACCAGTGTTGGTATTGCCGACATGTTTGGGGCCTTATACAGTATATTGTGATGTATCTCGTACTAGAGTGGTTATGCCATTGATGTAGGGGAGAAAGATAATTGCATATGCTTCACGATAGTTGAATGTTCACGAAAAGAACTACCTTGATCATGACTTGGAGTTGGCAGCCATTTTTCATGCGCTAGATATTTGGAGGCACTATCTATATGGCATGTTGCGCGAGGTGTTCATGGATCATAAGAGTGTGAAATACTTGTTCAAGCAAAAGGAGCTCAATTTGTGGAAGAAGAGGTGGTTAGAATTGTTTAAAGACTATGATATCACAATTTTGTATCATCCTAGAAAAGCCAATGTGGTGGTCCATGCTTTGAGTAAGAAGTTATCTAGTATGGGCAGCCTTGTGTACATTCCAGTCGATGAGAGACCACTTGCATTAGATATTTAGGCTTTGGCCAATCAGTTCGTGAGTTGGAATGTTTTTTAGCCCAGTTGTGTTCTAGCTTATACGGTCGCTTGGTCTTTATTGTTTGATCGTATCAAGAAGCGACAATATGATGACACTGAATTTCTTGTCCTTAGGGACACGATGCGGCACGATGATGCCAAGAAGGGTACGGTTTGAGATCATGGAATAATGAGGATGCATGTCGTGTTTGTGTTCCTAATGTGGATGGACTTCCTGAGTTGGTTCTAGAGGAGGCCCACAATTTCTTATATTCTATTCATTCATGCACAACTAAGATATATCAGGACTTGCGGCACTATTATTGGTGGATGCGGATGAAGAACGATATTGTTGCATATGTAGCTCGGTGTCTAAATTTCCAGAAAGTAAAGTACGAGCATCAAATAACTGGTGGTTTGCCTTAGAAGATAGAGATTCCTGAGTTGAGGTGGGAGCATATCATTAAAAATTTCGTTATTGGACTCCAACAGACTGAGAGGAAGTTCGATTCAGTTTGGGATATGTGGCTAAATTGATCAAGTCAACTGCAGTTTGGGTTATGTGGTAATTTTCTATTCTTCAGAGAGGTTGGCAGAGATTTATATCCGTGAGATAGATCTTGTGAGGCCCGTGAAAACATGTACTCAAAATCTAGTAGCTCATAGTGCCAATTTTTGAATATGTTTTAGGAATGTGTCAAAATTCTTCATCGGTTCAGACCCTTTGTACTGATCTAGCATTTAAAAATCAAGAATCAAAGAGTTTCCAGAAAAAGATCTATTATGTGGTCGTGAATGCGGTCGCAAATCAAATATGCAGACTGCATTTCTGCCGCAAAGTGAGTCAGGGTGTTAGTCAAACCTGAGGTCAAATGAGGTCCATTATGCTATCGCATAACTGATATGTGGACCGCATAGTCGTCGCATATTTATCTTGGATTTTTTAAACGGCTAGGCTTGCATTGCGTTATGCGACCACATATCAGGTATGCAGACCGCATTTCTGCCGCAAACCCAAATAAAAATGCTTAGAGTTTTGGAGCACTTTTGCGGTCCATTCTTCGGACCACATTTCCTAACTTATTAGACTTAATCCCTTCTTGAATAAAATACCCCAAACCTACATTTTAACACATTTTCTGAACAAAACTAGACAAATGGAAGAGAGAAAGTCTTACTTCCATAAATTTGATTTTCAAAGTCACCAAAGGCCGGGAAATTTCAAATAATTATCTTCATCTTCATTCTTGCAGGAAAAATTCCCAACCCTTTTTCATTGGTTTTCAGATTTAAACAAAAAAGGGGATTCTCATGCATTGATGCTTGAAAATACAAGTTGAAATATACATGCGTGTTCTTTAATACATAAAAATCTAGTAAGAAGAATTGGGTAGGAGTAAAGATTTACAAAAAGGAGTTGTTGATAACCTATATAAGTTCGGGTTGTATTTATGAACTTCAGTTCTAAGATATATGTATTAACTTGTGAACTAGATTGACGGTACTAGGCTGTTAGTGAATTGAAAGTAGAAGTACAAAAGGGAATCCGACTCTAGGTATGTATGGAAAACTTTAGCCTTTATAAAATCACCTTGTTTGTTGTTCGAGTAATTGGTATATGATACTTATGTGGACTATTTGTGAATTTTATTTGCTTCTCGGGTGTTAGGGTAAGATGGCCTCTTTCATGAAGTCTTGTGATTAATATGCCTTGAACATTGTTGGTTAAACATTCTGATATGATGGTATGAATAAATGGAAACAAACCAAGTGTGTGAGTGAATGTGTTTGAGTGGTAAGAGATGTGTAATAAAGGATGGAAAGAAGTCATAATTGATACAACTGAAACACCTATGGTAACATCATGTGTGGCTTGTCGTGGACAATTATCGTTTTGACTTAAATTTGTTATTATTGATATGGATATTCTGGATGGCCTGAAGCAATGTGATTGAACTGTGAACTATTGCTATTGTCTAAGATGTGATTCTCCGGTGGGATCGGGTTGCGTGCCCCAACACGAACTTATAAGGTGTGGGTTGTGGTGATAAGGGTGGTCGAGATAATAAAGTCGGAAAAGTGATCATAATCACTAATGAAATGAACATATATGAAACTCTTGAGTATGAAATGATGTTGAAAGGGGAAATTAGAGATTGTGAACTTGTTAGCTTCGGTTGTTCATTACATGTGCATTTGGTTGGTGATTCTATTACAGTTGATTATCTATATATTGATTGATTTTACTTGGGTAAAGTTTGTTCATACATAAAATTACAATTCAACTATACTGACGCCCATTTCGCTGGGGGCACTACATTCCTGTTATATTTGTAGGAGGTTCTATAGCAGGTACTCCAGTCCACCGAAAAAAGCACTCATTCACTTTCCATCAGCTGTACTAGTGAGCCCATTTCCTCTTACGGGCCTGCGTGCCTCACTGTGCTTTTTCTTTCATAGTCTTATTTTGGTATTTGGTATAGTCGGAGCATTATTACCGACATGTATTGTAACACTCTTTTGTATCCCGATAAGCTCTATAGACAGGAAAGGTGGGTTATGTAAGTATTTATCTATGTATTTGGGCAGTGTAACCTGTAAACCATGCAAAGTAACCATGTATGTTATGTATATCTCGAAGGATGTGTTTATTTATAAATGGCTATTTCACTTTAATCATGAGTAATGAAATGACGGGGTAACACGTGGGGGAGGAAAGGCACCTAGATCCTCTAGACTGGGGCTACTGAGTCGAGCGCCGGTCGCGCCCCTCAGTTTTGGGACGTGAAAAAATTAGTCTCATAGCCTGAGGTTTTAAAAGAGTGTTACGATGTCCCAGAGCCTGTCTAGTAGAGCACTTCTTATCGGTATGTTGTCGACCACATTTATAAGTAGGGGGCTACATGGGCATTTAGGAAATTACCCTCTTCTTTGTTATTCTATATTGTGCGGTGAAGTGAAAAGTTAAAGTATTTATGTCTAACTCGTGCTATGTTCCAAAATTTTCAGTAATGGCACCTAAGAAAAGAGCTAGACTCGGCCTTGAGGCCAATGCCACCCCAAGTTTGGCTATGGACCATGTACCTGATGTCGTGGAGAGAGTGACTCCCCGATTTTGAATCTACCTAGCCCCTCTATCCCAGATCAATGTGTTCCTATTCCTACTATGGCAGAGGGTGTTATCATCCCTCCCACCGATATTTCTGATCCTGATGTAGTTCCAACTCCCAGTCCTGGGGTTTGTTATGGGAACCTTAGAGAAGCTATCCATATGTTAACCTAGTTAGTGGCTGCTCAGGCATTGAGATCTCATGATGCCCCTGCATCCTCTAGTAGACAGGGAGACTCCGCCAGCTCCAGAGTCAACCAATTTCTGCTGCTGGCCCCTCCAGAGTTCACAAGCACAGACCCTGAGGCTGATCCACAAGATTTTTATTGATGAAATGTATAAGACCCTTTGAGTGATAAAGGCTTTAGAGAGGGAGGTAGTTGAGGTGTCTTCATACAGGTTGAGGGGAGTAGCATATTTGTGGTTCGTGATGTAGGAGGATTCCCATGGAGAGGAAAGCCCTCCAGCTAAATGGGATGAGTTTGTAGATGCATTTATGGACCACTTCTTGGCTGCCGAGACAATGGCAGCCCGTGCCACTAAGTTTGAGGTCCTCAAGCAGGGCAATATGAGTGTTTGGGAGTACCATATGGAGTTTGTAAGATTGTCCAAGTATGCTCCTCAGTTAGTGTCGACCATAGGTGCTCGAGTTCGACGATTCGTTCAGGGTATTACTCCTTTGGTGGTGAATGAGGCTTCTACAATGGTCTTATACTTGGATATGAATTTTGAAAAGACTGTAGGATTCGCTCAGGCCACAGAGGCTAGAAATATGAAGATACCGGTAGCAAGGGAGAATAGCAGCAGGGCCTGATCAGTGGGTCACTCGGGAGACCAGTTCAAGAAAGAGGGCCATTAGAGCCATCGTAGTGATATGATCTATCTTCAGTCAGCACACTACTATTTGTGCACAGTTATTAGTAGAGTAGTCACTTGAGACTAGGTTCAGATAGTAGGAGACCTCATTACTCTAGGCATCCAAGAGGGAGATCACAGGAGTATATGAGGGCTCCACGCTCCAAGTGTGGCCGATTCCATTGTGAGACTTGTTATTTGGATATCCTGGTGTGTTATAGATGCGGGGTGAGAGGTCATATCTAGTGCGACTGTCGTGCGCCCAATCAGGGCATGCATAGGGGATTTGCCCAGTTACCCGATTCTTCAGCCGCCACATCATATGTGCGTCCTCGAGCTCTAGAAGGGTGTGGTGCAGTTAGGGTTGGAGTTCATGGTAGAGGTAGACCCAGCCGGTTTTTTGCTTTGAGTGGTTGCCAGAGTGCAGAGGCTTCTCTAGATGTTGTTACAGATATTTTGTATGTTCACGCCATTGATTGTTTTGCTCTTATTCATTCGAGGTCCTATTCTTCGTACGTCACCCTATTTATTGCTTCAAGTTTTAGGATGGAACCCGAACTGCTTCATGATCCATTCTCCATATTGACTCCTGTTGGTGATTATATTACATCCACGCAAGTTAATAGGAATTGTGTTGTCGCGGTATGTGGTCTTATCGAGCTTGGGATGGTGGATTTTTATGTGATTATGGGAATGGACTAGCTTTATTCATGCTTTTCTAAACTTGAATGTTGAACGAGAGTGATGAGGATTGCGTTCCCTAATAAGCCAGTTATTGAGTGGTATGGGAATGTTGTGGTGCCGAATGTTAAGTTTATTTCTTACCTTAAGGCTTTAAATATGATTAAGAAGGGGTATATCTATCATTTGGTCTAGGTGGTGGACAGCACTTCAGAACTGTCTGTCCTCGAGTCTGTACCAGTCGTGAATAAGTTTTTTGAAGTGTTTCCGGACAATCTCCCAGGGATTCCGCCAGATGGGGAGATTGATTTCGAGATTGATGTGTTTGAGAACAGCCAATATCTATTCCACCATACAAAATGGTGCTAGCAGAGTTAAGGGTGTTAAAGGAGCAGCTGAAGGACTTATTAGAAAATGGGTTCATACGGCCAAGTGTGTTGCCGTGGGGTGCTCCAATTCTTTTTGTCAAAAAAGAAGGATATGTTGTTCCAGATTTGTATTGATTATCGGCAGCCAAAAAAAGTCACCACCAAGAATAAATATCCTTTGTGAATATAGATGATTTGTTCAACCAATTGCAAGGTGCAAGGTTCTTCTCCAAAATTGATCTACGGTACGGCTATCACCAATTAAGATCAAAGAGCAGGATATTCCTAAGACCGCTTTCAAAACTCGCTATGATAACTTTGAATTCTTGGTCATGTGTTTTGGGCTAACCAACGCCCCGGAAGCTTTCATGGATCTTATGAATCGGGTCTTCAAGCCATTTCTAGACTCCTTTGTGATTTTTGTCATTGATGACATCCTTGTTTATTTACGAAGCTTGGAGGATCATGTCGATCACCTTAGGGCGGTTCTACAGACTCTTCATCAGCACCAATTATTTGCAAAATTTTTGAAGTGTGAATTTTTGGTGCATTATGTTACCTTTTTGGGTCATGTTGTTTCCATTATAGGGATGCAAGTGTATCCCCAGAAGATTACAGCAGTGAAAGATTGGCCTAGTCCCACGACCTCGACGGATTCCGTAGCTTCTTGGGTTTAGCAGGGTATTATCGGAGGTTTGGAGATTTAATCTCTACCCTTGCCTCCCAATTGAATAAGTTGATGCTGAAAGCAGTTAAGTTCCAATGGTCCGATACTTGTGAGAAAAGTTTTCAGGAATTGAAGTCGAGGTTGACCTCGGCGCCGATATTGACTTTGGCAGAAGGCACAGAAAGATTTGTGTTTTATTGCGATACCTCTTGGGTCAGTTTTGGATGTGTGGTAATGCAACATGGGAATGTTATAGTGTATGCTTCAAGGCAAATCAAGAATCACGATAAGAATTATCTGACGCATGATTTGGAGCTTGCAGTAGTTTTGTTTGCATGAAAATATGGCGGCATTATCTTTATTGGGTCCATGTGGATGTGTTCTCAGACAAGAAGGGTCTCAAATATTTGTTCAAGCAGAAGGAGTTGAATTTAAGGCAGTAGCGGTGGTTAGAATTGCTTAAGTATTATGATATGAACATTTTATACCATCCATAAAAGACAAATGTGGTGGCCGACGCTTTCAATCGAAAGTCCATGGGTAGTTTGGCTTATTTGGGAGCGGATTAGAGGGCCTTGGCTCTGGAGGTTTATCAATTGGCCAGTCTGGGGGTTTTGATTTCGACCTCAGACAAGGGGAATATTGTGGCGCACAATGGAGCAGAATCTTCACTTGTAGCGGAAGTGAAGGAAAAATAGTTTATTGATCCAGCATTAGCATAGATAAAGGAGACAGCTTTGAATAACAAGACTTTGGAATTCTCACTCAGAGGTGATAGTGTATTGTGATGACAAGGTAGGCTATGTGTTCCAGATTTGGGTAATCTTCGGGAGAGGGTAATGGCGGAGGCTCAAAATTCCAGGTATTTGGTGCACCCAGGTTCTACGAAGATGTATCATGATCTCAAGGAAATTTATTGGTGGAACGGTATAAAGAGGGGTGTGGAAAACTTTGTATCTAAATGTCCCAATTGTAAGCAAGTAAAAGCTGATAATCAGCGGCCCGGTAGGTTAGCTTAGCTTATGGAAATACCAATGTGGAAATGGGAGATGATCAACATGGATTTTGTGGTAGGGTTATCTCGCACCCAGCTCAAGTTTGACTCTATTTGGGTAATTGTGAATTGACTCACGAAATAAGCTCACTTCTTGCCAATCAAGTCCAGTGATATTGTAGAATAGTATGCTCAGTTGTATATCAAGGAAATAGTAAGGCTTTAAGGCACTAAACTTTCTATTATCTCGGATTGAGGGGCCAATCCAAAGTTAATATTTCAAGAAATTTCAGCAAGGTTTGGGTACTCAGGTGAATCTCAGCTCGCCTTTCCATCCATAGACTGATGGTCAAGCTTAGGGGACTATTAAGACGCTTGAAGATATGTTGCGGGCTTGTGTGTTGGATTTCAAAGGTAATTGGGATGATCACTTGCCACTTGTAGAATTGGCTTACAAGTATATCTTTCATGCTAGTATGCAGATGGCCCCATTTGAGGCATTGTTTGGAAGGAGGTGTAGGTATTTGATCAGATGGTTCGGAGCAGGTGAAGCAGAATTGATAGGGTTAGATCTCGTGCACCAGGCTATGGAAAAAGTTAAAGTCATTCAACATAGGATAAAAACTGATCAGAGTCGCCAGAAATCCTATGCGGACATTTATCGAAGAGAATTAGAATTCCAAGTAGATGATTGTGTGTTCTCGAGGGTATCTCCTATGGAAAGAGTCATGCTATTTGGGAAGAAAGGGCAATGGAGTCCTAGATATGTCGGGACGTATTGAGTCGGCCAAAGGATAGGACAAGTGGCTTATAAACTTGAATTACCCCCTGAAATGTAATTAGTGCACCCGATGTTCCATGTGTCTATGTTAAACAATGTAGTTGGAGATCCATCCACCATCGTGGCGGTTGAGAATATAGAGGTTAATTGAAGAGTTATTGTATGAAGAAGTTTCGGTTCCTAGTCTTAATAGGCAAGTCTGTAAATTGAGAAATAAACAGATTGCTTAAATTAAAGTATTATGGCAAAGTCAACGAGTCGAGGAAGTCACGTGGGAAGTGGAAAATGAAATGAAAGAAAAATATCCCCATCTGTTTGAACAAGTCTAGTAGTCATCGTGCGAACTCTTATCTCTAAGAAAATTGATGTTGTGTTCAATTTGGTGCAAAGACATCTCACTTTTCCTCTAAATGCTTTACTATTGTAACTCCTCAAGTTGTGCAACAATTGTATGTGTTGTAACTATTTGAGTCATGTGCAAACCTTTTTGGTAAACGGAAGTTTTTTAAAAATTCATGTGATAAGTGAACGATTAATGGTAGTGTAGATTCGTAATGATTAATTGAAATGCATATAGTGTATTGAAGTTGTTGAACTGTATGGGACTCATTGAAGTTGCCTATTTTTGTGCAAAAATGTGACAAGTGTTTGAATATGTGCAAGTGTTGAGGTAATGCGTTGTATTCCAATTGTAGGGATAAATGAATTGTGTAATGGTTCTTGGAAATGTGTCTCGGGGGCTCTATTCTCAAAACCTAGTAGCTCGTACTCCCAAGTTTCGAATGTGTTAGGAATGTGTAAAATTCATCGCGGTGAGCAAGCTCTCCGAAGTTCGAATCCTTTTTACTGATCTAGCATTTAAAAATCAAAAATAAAAGTTTTCTAAAAAAGTTCTATTATGCTGTCCAGAATGCGGTCGCAAGTCAAGTATGCAGACCGCATTTCTGCCGCAAAGTGAGTCAGGGTGTTTGTCAAAATTGAGGTCAAAATCCGGTCTATTATGCGACCTCATAACTGATATGCAGACCGCATAGTCATCCCATATTTATCTTGGGATTTTTCAAAGGGCCAATTTTGCGGTGTGTTATGCGACCACATATCAGGTATGAAGACCGCATTTCTGCCGCAAACCCAAGCAGAAATGTTTAGAGTTTTGGAGCATCCATTTTGCTGATCGCATTTCCTCTTTGCAATCGCATACCTGATTCGAGGTTCAAATTTTTCCTAACTTTTAAACCTGACCCCTTCTTAAATAAAACACCCCAACCCCTTGTTTTAACACATTTTCTAAACAAAACTAGATAGAGAGAAGAGAGAATTAGTGAGAGAGAAAGTCTTACCACCATCAATTTTATTTTCAAAGTCTCCCTTCCAAGAAATTTCAAGTAATTGTCTTCATTTTCATTTTTGCAGGTTAAATCCCCAACCCTTTTTTCATTGGATTTCTAATTTAAACAAAAGGGGGGATTCTCATTCATTGGTTCTTGAAAATATAAGATGAAACATACATGCTTGTTCTTTAATACCTAAAATCTAGTAAGAAGAATTGGGTAGGAGTAAAGATTTGCAAAAAGGAGCGGTTGATAACCTATAAGTTTGGGTTGTATTTGTGAACTTCAATTCTAAGATAAATGTGTTATCTTGTGAACTAGATTGACGGTACTACATAGTTGGTGAATTGAAACTAGAAGTTAAAAAGGGAATTTGACTCCAGGTATGTATGGCTAACTTTATCCTTTGTAAAGTCACCTTGTTCGGTGTTCGTGTAATTGGTACGTATTATTTATGTAGACTATTTTTGAATTTTGTTTGATTCACGGGTATAAAGGTAAGATGGCCTATTTCATGAATTCTTGTGATTAATATGCCTTGAACATTATTGGTTAAACGTTCCGATATGATGGTATGAAAAAATGGCGACAAAATGTGTGTGTGAATGTATTTGTGTGGTAAGCATTTTGTAATAAAGGACGGAAAGAAGTCTTAATTAATGCAATTAAAACAACTGTGATAACATCATGTATTGCTTATCGTGGGAAATTATCGTTGTGACTTAAACTTGTTATTGTTGCTACAAAATGATATTCTGGATGGCCTGAAGCCATGTGATTGAACAATGAACTAGTGTTGTTTTGTGAGATGTGATTGTCCGGTGGGATCAGGTTGCGCGCCACAACACGAAGTTATAAGGTGTGGGTTGTGGTGACAAGAATGGCCTAGGTAATACAATGGCCGAGGCTATAAGGGTTGACGAGGTAATACGGGTGGAAAAGTGATCATAATCATTATTGAAACGAAAATATATGAAACTCTTGAGTATGGAATGATATTGCAAGGGAAAAGGAGAGATTATGAAACTTGTTGGCTTTGGTTGTTCATTTCATGTGCATTTGATTTTTTATTCTATTATTGTTTGTTATCTGTGTGTTGATTGATTTTTCTTCGAGTAAAGTTTTTTCATACATACAAGTAACATTCAAGTGTGCTAACGTCCCTTTTGCTGGTGGCCCTACATTCTTGTTATGATTGTAGGTGGTTCTATAGCAGGTACTCTAGTCCACCGACAGTATCATTCCTTCACTTTTCGTTAGCTCTATTGGTGAGCCCCTTTCCTTTTGGGGGCTTGCGTGGCTCATGTCTCTTTTCTTTTAGAGTCTTATTTTAGTATTTGTGTAAGGTATAGCCGGAGCCTTGTTACCGGCATGTAGTAAC